>CM050326.1:7634981-8154758 GCA_027475135.1 Bactrocera correcta
CGAACATTTTAAAAAAAGAATTGGCAAAATAGGTCCAGGCGTTTCTGAGTTATGCGCTTACCAACACATTTTGCGATTCATTTTTATATATAAGATTGTCTACCAATTACACAAATTCCCATATATTTCAACATATTGTACGATTATTTTCGTTACTCTACAAACCTTATGCCAAAAAGCGTCTGAGTTATACATATATACAGCTATATAAAAATTGCAACGGTTACACCGAACTTATCCCTTTCTTACTTGTTTAACTTTGCGTTTGTAAGTTTGCACGTACATACATAAACAAGTGTATAGTGAAATTATTCACCCTTAGGATAGTAAGTAAATTTGAAAATCGCAAATGAGCCACTTGAGGTTGTTATTGGCTTCATTTCACTCCGCACTTTGCCGTGGCCAATCATTAGAGGCACCTAGTGGCTAACCTTTGAAAGCAAGGCATTCAAAAGAAAATCTTATTCAAATTGTAATAGAAATATATCTAAATCGAAAATTTTTCGCTTCAAGAATTCGCCTAACTAATATGAATGCCTTGATATCGGCAGTTGAGCCGTGCAATGTTACCTAATCGTTAGTAATAGTACTGGAGTTAAGTGAAAATATTTCTGTTCATAAGAAAACCAAACGAATGTGTTATTTAGTATTACTTATGTATATAAATTAATAAAAATATGCACATAATTAAGGGAAAGAAATATCACTTAAAGGAAAAAATAGTAATAATTCGGTTGAAAATGTAATTTCAATGATAAACTCTTTAGAATTGTCTATCTTATTAAGCATCAATATTTTATTTTAAGATCTTTGTGAATTATAATTATTAGCATATGTAAGCATTTACCATAGATTGAAGTCTTAAAAATCCAAATAGATTGGAGACTGGCCTTCACAATATTTCGTATTTGGCTGAATTTCAGATATTGGTATAGTCTCCTGAGTATGACGAGCCCAAGAAAAAAGAGGGCAATACTCGCGAGCAACCCCACGGGCAAATATCCCCTTATGATCCAAGCAGTAGTCTTTCCCCAAAAGACCCTCATAAATAAAAGAAGAACTAAGACAGGAGGAAAAAGAAATAAAAGATTGGTACTGGTATAGTAGCGATGGAACAATTGGACTTTCAAGATACTGCAGACTGCGCAAAACAGCTGCACAGGATAAGAATGAGCCCTGAAAAAACATATTGCTTCTGTGAGCTAAAGACCGAGACGCCGGCGCTTATATTATTGGAATGATATTACGATGACTAAGAGAATGCTTTCGCATTTAGGACTTATGATATAAATCATAACCATAAATTATATACATATCAAATCATCAACCCTGCGAGCAAATTGAAGAGAGAAATCGGCTTCATTGCAAATGTATAAGAAGAGCTCTGAAATTTTGAAGCACAAGAAACGATCTTATGTATTTTTAAGAACCGCCCTTATCTAGGACATACACATACGTGACTTTATTTCTCATGATTACAATTGTCACATTGAGCAACCTTCGCCAACAATAAAACCAATTAATAGGTAAATGGTTTAATTGTTATTAGCACACAAGTGCTACAGAAGTAGGAACTTACAATTGGCTGTTAAGTAATTATGAATTAATTAGTTATCGATAGTTAGATTGTGTTAATTTCAGAGAAATTTGTATGTTTAACTCTTCAAAGAAGTTTAAAATGTTATGAAACAAGTAAGGAACTGCTAAATTCGGGTGTAACCGAACATTTTCGACTCGTACAACTTGACACTTGCGGGCTTGTTTGAGTAATAAAAATCATTACATGTGACCTGGTCTACGAAAAAGGGGCTTAGGTGTAAAAAAACCCTTTTTTTTTTTTTTTTTTTTGACACCTAAGCCCCCTTTTCGTAGATCAGGTCACACATGTAGTAAAATATTACAATTTCAGTTATGTTTTGCATTAAATTAAACTAATGATGCCACAAAAAGAAACCGATAGGGACAGCAAACGACGCCATATCAATTGAGGAAGATCCAAATCAGTCTCTTACGTTCTCAATCATTGGACATCTCTGTGACGACGTCGAATTTTGCGAAAAGATCGTGGCCTACATCCTTACAAAATCATATTGATGTAAGAACTGAAGCCGCTTGAGTGCAATCGTCGTATGTTCGTGAATTGGGCTGAGCAACAACTAGAAGATTATCCGGATTTTTATCGAAAAATCATCTTCAGTGATGAGACTGAATATGCGTTATTGGTTAGGCAGCAATCCACACGTACTCCATAAGTCACCATTGCGTCCCGAAAAAATTACATCCGTGATGGTCAAGACCGGCACGTAACTGTGAATGGGAATCGCTATCGCTAAATGATAACCAAATATTTTTGGGCCGAATTGTATAATATGGACTTGAACAGAAAGGCGCCACAAGCCATACAGCGAATGTCACAATCGATTTCTTGAAAGCCAAGTTTGGTGAAAGTGTTATCTCACGAAACGGCCCAATCAAGTGACCGCCTCAGTCGTGCGTTAGACTATTTTCTGTGGGATAAGGTCAAGTCTATGGTCTATGTCAACAAGCCAGCAGCGATTGATGAACTTCGTAAGAACATCGAACGTGAAATTACAGCAGTATCGGTCGATTTATGCTTGAAAACCGTCGGAAATTGGGTTCTGCGTCTGGACTTCTTCATGCAAAAAATTCGTGTTTCATACATAATGGCATCGAATGTACTTTCAAAGGAATAAAAGTTTTCATCGATATCCCAAACCGTTTTTGTTTTATAAAAACAGATACTTTTGTAGCGCTCTTATTGTAAAACCCGTTATAACCAGTATTATACATTCAGTTGATTTAACTAAGAGATCTTACATACTGACCGATTTGGAAGGCGTAAAGCCAATAGGAAGTTTGAAAATCTTAAATTAGGTATATGGGAGATTCAGACAGTATCAATCCAATTTTAATTTGATTTTAGCATTACTACATATTATTCTTCTTAGTTGGCGTAGACACCGCTTACGTGATTATAATCGAGTTAACAACAGCGCGCTAGCCGTTTCTTCTTTTCGCCTCTGCTTCCCCCGGCGGGTACAGCGTGAATACTTTCAGAGCTGGAGTGTTTTCGTCCATTCGGACAACATGACCTAGCTTTACTACATATAATAATCAGAAAAACTTTTTTCTTCGGAGCTCCTGCACAGTTCTTAGCGATCCTGCATGTTCTAAAGACATTTTGTCTCATCCTGATCCATCTGTCCTTTCGGATATTTCATTGTGTGCCGTGTTTAATGACTTCCATATTTCCTGTATTGGTTCGTTAGCCAGACGGTTGCCACTTTTGACAACTTCATTAGCTATTTCGTTTTCCGGTATTCCCTTGTGAACTGGATCTCAGCCTTTTCCCGTCAGCCACTACATTTATCGCTTTGTGTAGTTTCTTGCTTCGTTAGGTTTCCCCGCAAAAACTTCCGCCTAAATGATACTGCGGTATCCTGGAATCTTAAATGGTCGCCAGAGACTTAGCTCTGAACAAAATATTTTGGCTCTCATTCCTTTAGCGTTGTTAGCTATCTCAGCCGTTTTCCTGACCGCAAATACTTCCGCCTGAAAGATACTGCAGTATGCCAGAAGCTTGAAAGTTTGCCTTAGATCCAGCTCCAAGTAAAATGTTTCGGCTCCCATAACTTTAGCGTGATTAGCTATCTCAGCCGTTTTCCTGACCGCAAAAACTTCCGCTTGAAGGATTCTACAATATGCCGGAAGCTTGAAGAATCACCTGAGTTCCAGATCCGAGCAAAATATTTCGGTTCCGTCACATTTAGTTTGGTTAGCTATCTCAGATACTTTTCTGGCCGCAAATATTTCCGCCTGAAAGATACTGCATTATGCCGGAAGCATGAAGGACCACCTAACATGCAACTCCGAGCAAAACATTTCGGCTCTCACTCCATTAACCGTTTTTGCTCCGTCTATATAAATGTTGTAAGTTCCGCAGGCGAGACGAATGCTTCTGTGTTATCTGTTATCGTTTAGTGTGGCTGGGTACCATCTATCCCAAAATAAATCTCCAGGGTATCACTAAAGTCAAACGAATATTTAAAAATTTTGATATTAGTGATTTATGCGTACGAAGATTATAGCATTGTCTTGGACCGGACAATAATCCGTTATAAATTTTGTGGATATGTATTTTTAAATAAAAAATTTTCTATACAATGGTTTGATTTCAAACGGTCACTTTGTATTGCAGTTATACCCTTTAGTAGTCTGATAACGGTCATTCCGATTCGTTCAAAAAAAAACTTCAATTAATTTGACAACTATCCTATTTTTTATATTTTTGTTATTTATTTAAAAAAAAAAAAATTGTCGAACTTTCAAAAATTAAAAAATATATATAAAAAAATCGGCCAACTCCGGGATTAGTTTAAAAATTTTGTGAATTAATTATAACAGTGAACAGCTATGTACCTGCATAGCAGAGAATGTTAATGTACACAAGTGGGCTCAGACTGAACTTTGCAAACTGTTGTTCAGAGCTTTAGGATAAAGCTTTTGTCTATAGACTTGTCACGAACCATAGCATCAATTGTCTTTTTCATAAATTGAAACCAAACTTTTGCACCCTAAACGAATCGAACGGGAAAGCTAAAGGATAGCCAATATGGAAGCTTTTTAAGCTAAGCGAATAAATTATGTGCTAAAAGTAACCGTAACTGGTAAGACTTCAGATGAATTCGGAGAAACCAAACGTGAGACATTATCTTTCCTTTTGAAATTAAGACAGTGTATAAAACTATACCGTATGAATACAGTAAACGTACACAAACTTTAAATAATTTCTTAAATACCGAGAGGTAGGTGTTTGAAACAATTTCATCCGAAAACATGTTTCGGGTGCAATCGAAAAGTTTAAAAAAAGGAAACACCGATTAAGGGCCATAACTAAGCACCGAATTGAGATTTTAAACTATAGTCTGATACAGGGGACACCTGTGGGCCCAACATTTTGAAAAAGTGGGCGTGGCGCCGCCTTCAAATAGGTTTAATGTACATACTACTGCAGACAAAAATAGTAGAATTTTAATTGAAATCGTCATTAATTTTTAGAATACGCTTCTCTTTCTGAAATACCTAAGTGCATTCTGCGATTTTTACGATGAGTGAAATTATTCAACAAAGAAGTTCCACTAAATTTTGTGTGCGGAACCAAATTTATGTTGGGGAAACATTCAGAATATTGTAAAAGGCATTCGCTGATAATTTTTTGTCCCGAGAAAGGGTTTTTGATTGGCACAAATAATTTAAAGAAGGTCAAGTACGCGTTGAGGACGAACCACGTCCAGGACGACCATCAACATCAACTGATAATCAATAAAATGAAGGAATAAGTGCTTAAGAATTGACTATTAACAGTCAAAGGTCTTAATGGCATCGTAGGAATATCGGAAGGTTCAGTGAAAACCGTTTTGAAAGATATTTTGGGCCTAAGAGAGATTGGTTCCAAAATAACTAAATTAAAAAAAAAAACTAGGTCAAAGCAGATCAAAAACTAAGGTTATGTTTGAAAGTATAACGCCAGGAAAATGCGAACTCGACTCCCCAATCGATGACAATGGAGCAGACGTTCCATTGCCCGACCATGAAGAAGTTCGAATAGCAATTGCCCGCCTGAAGAACACCAAAGCGGCGAGGACCGATGGATTGCCGGCCGAGCTATTAAAACACGACGGCGAAGTATTGATAAGAGGCACGCAACAACATCTTCATTAAATATGTTCGGACGAAAGCATGCCCAACGATTGGAATTTAAGTGTGCTCTGCTCAATCCACAAAAAAGGAGACCACACAATCTGCGCTAACTACCATGGGATAAGCCTCTTAAGCATCGCGTATAAGGTTCTATCGAGCGTATTGTGTGAAAGGTTAAAAAAGGAAGTACCTCTTCGAGCCGTACGATACCAAACGAGGTTACAGACAAGGCGATTCTTTATCATCTCTTAATGGAGCAGGTACAATCTTTTATAAGAGTGTACAGCTGCTGGCGTAAGCCGATGATATTGATATCATTGGCCTCAACAACCGCGTCGTTAGTTCTGCTTTCTCCATAATGAATAAGGAAGCAAATGGGTCTGGCAGTGAACGAGGGCAAGACAAAATATCTCCTGTCATGAAACAAACAGTCGTCGCATTCGCGACTAAGCTCCCACGTCACTGTTGACAGTCATAACTTCAAAGTTGTAGACAATTTCGTCTATCTCGGAACCAGCATTAACAACAAAAACAATGTCAGCCTCGAAATCCAACGCAGAATAACTGTTGCCAACAGGTGCTACTTTGAACTGCGTTGGCAACTGAGAAGTAAAGTCCTCTCTCGACGAACAAAAACTAAATTATATAAGTCGCTCAAAATTCCCGTCCTGCTATATGGTGCAAAGTCGACGTTGCGAGTTTTTGAGAGAAAGGTTCTGCGAAAGATGTATGATCCTTTGCGCGTTAGCCACGGTGAATACCGAATTTGATGGAGCTGTATTCGAGGATTGGAAAAAACGTATAAGAAGTGTATTGAGGCCAAGGGGGGGAATGTGAGAGGGACGACCTAGATTTTGAAGAATAAATACAGAATTTTAAAATTATGAACAAAGTCTTTCTATTTTTTGCTTATAGTTATACCTTCTACTGATGTTTACGAAGAATGATTTATTTTTCGTGGCTTTGCAATTGTTTTTATTGATTTATTACACGATGCATTAGTTTGATGAAACAACACTTTGTCTTTCTTCAAATGGGACTACCGTTAAACGTTCAAAACATGGTATATTATATCCATTTCTATAAAAACTTCCAAGCTGATTCCTACAGAACCGTAAATTTGTTAGTTAACTGACGCGTCTTTATACTCTTTGAATTCGGTACATTTAGTTGAAAGGTCAAAATATGTATTTTACTATATATTAAAGATTTATCTAAGTATAAATCGCGAAACGTAGCCTTTTCCGGTAGAGTTCACAAAAGGACCAAGCAGAACACACATTCATACCTACCCATACACGCATATTGATTTACTTACCATATATTCATTATGAATATAAATTCCCTCTTCAGCAACCAATTAATTTCTTGCGAATGCAGCAGAATAAGTTCACACGAACAAATAAGATTTTGGAACAATTAGACAATTATATGCCAAACTTCGCGAAGACTTTTGCATATGTGTACACTTTATGTCGTAAGCCTCAAGTAGCTGATTCAGCTGATTTCTAGCTCTCAGCATTCATATGTGTTGGCAGGTGTAAAGCATCTAATAAAAGTTTTTTGTATACATTCATGTATACATATAAGTATATGCTTATAAATAACTGTTTAATTATGCTCAGGAGTTTAGAGAAACGATTCCGTAAATGAAAAAAAACAAGAACCCATTGGAGGAGAAAGATGAAATAACAAAATAAAATTTTATAGAACATAACAAACATAGAATAAACAAGAAATTATTTTGTTAATGAAAAAAAATTTTAACCAATCGTTACAATTCCTTAAAAACTTTCATAAAAGGATCCTTCTGCGTAGATGCAGCGCTGCCAGCGCGATTTCCAAGCAATGAATGCGTCACAGAAAGCATTTTCCGAAATGGCCTTGAGGGCCGAGGTGCATGCTGCTTGGATCCTTTCTGTCTTCTCAAAATGCTCACCTTTCATCGGCCTTTCCAGGCAAGGAAACAAAAAAAGGATCCAGGGACCACATCTGGGCTGTATGGTGGTTTCAAAAGCGTTGTGGTTCCGGCCTTGGTTAGGTAGCTGTTCACAAGAAAGGCGGTGTGAGTCGGAGCGTTCTTATGGTGCAACTGCCAATCGGCTGTGATATCTGCTCTAACGAACGCTGGCTTGCACCTCTCACAGAAACACGTCGCGCGAAAATGTTCGTCCTGACTCTCCAGGTGCTCGGAGACAGCTGACCAACCGTACGTTCGTTAGCTAGGAACGCCCTCTACCGAATCCAGTACATAATTTTTTTTATTTATTTTACCTGGGGAATTTAAATTGAAATTTCTCGGTTACTTTTTTTGTCACAATGTATATAAATTCCTGAAAATTTCAAAACAATTGATGCAGTAGTATTTTTTCTCCCAAGAATTAGCGTTTTTTAGTTATAATGAACCCAAACTTTTAGATCGCTATGTACCAACGGATGAACTATTGCTCCATCATTTTACTCTGAAGTCCAACCGATAATTTAGTGATAATCGACCGATTGGACTAGACGCGTCGACACGAATCGCTTGGATGCTCAAAAAGGCCTGAAGATGAGAAACAAAAAGCACTATTCGATGAAAAGTATTAACAAACACAAGAAGATCTCGCAGAAACTTTGGAGGCAGGCATTTCAAAATGGTTAATAGCTGGCGGATACATTAAAAAGCAGGGAAATGGGGGTCTTGTGAATTGAGGTCAAGAGACGTTGAAAGACACTGCTTGAACGCTATAAAAAGAAGTCGATTTCCATCGTTCTCCGACTGGTGATGAAACATGAATCCATTACGGCATCACAAAATACAAGAAATCACCTGGACAATCAGCCGAATCAGAGCAAGCTCGAATATCCACGACGCTAAGCTAATAGTCTGTATGCGATGAGATCAAAAGGGAATAGTATTCATCAAATTGAAGCGTGCGATTGCCGCAAAATGCTCGGATTTTATGACTAGACACGTGACATTAATTTTCCAGTTAAAAACTATTTGGAAAACAGGGTCTGGGGTATTTTGCTTCACATTTTTCCACGCCTTATACACCGAACCTGGTCTTTTCTGACCACCACATGTTCATTTGTTTTGGGCGATGCAAAAGAAAATACGGTTCCCATCAGTATAGGAATCAATAATTGGTTTGATTCATTATTGGTCGCCAAGCCAGCGCAGTTTTGTTAAGATGAAAGCTATAAGTAACCAGAAAGATGGGAAAATTGTATAGCAGATTGTACAAGATTGTCTTAAATAAATGTTCAAATTTTGAAAAAGTAAACCTAACAGATAAAGTTATAAAATAGACCTTACAGTAAGTCTGTTATGTAATATGGTAATATGACCATTAAAATTCATATTTATCACTAGAAGCATATATGTATATGATATTTATTTACTATATAAACAAAATCTATTTATATATATGTGTGTATACATATGTCATATAAGACGATATATGACGACGATAATTAATTAAAAATAATTCTTACAACTTAATTTAATATTGCTGAAATATAAAATTCATAACACTTCTTAACCCAATGCGTGTGTTGCTTAATTAACAACACTTCATTGCACTCAAATATCTCAAAATACTATTATTTGCCTTTTTACAACCACTATAGTAACAATTCAACAGTTAGAGGGCACGTGTCACAGAATTATGAATGAAATTCCTTGCACACGACGTCCAAAAGACCGGCAAACTCTTTTTCAAATTGCTGCAATGTTTTCACACAAACATGCAATTGTGCCGATATGCAGCACATGTGTTTATATATATCAATGTTTGTACAAATGTATGCGTGCTAGTGTATTCTGTCCAAGGGGCATGCGCGTTTTATTCACTCATTTACCACAAACAACGTGTTGGTGCCCAATTTAGCGTCCTTGCCAATGAACGCACACACACGCATATGAACTCACAATGTAGTTGTTGTTGGTACATAATTGTGGCGTTTCATTTGAATTTTGATTTCTAACACTTTGTGGCAGCAGCAATCATAAAAAAAAATAAGTCAAGACGGGAGTCGCAAGGCACTTGATGTCCGCTGAAAACCGCAGTCTTCAAAGGACTTCTTACATTAGCGGTCACACTTTTTAAGCGCGCGCGGAAATTCTTAATTTCAATAGAGCAGTGTTTCTGGAGATTTGTTAAGCACTTTCAGTGAAGTAAATAGCTTTGTTGATATTTCGTAAAAATAATGAAATTGTGGCTTTGGTTGCTTTCAATAAATCAATTCGTATATTTGTCGCTCTCAACAATATCGGAATTAAATAACTGTAAGTGTTTATTGGCATAACTGAAAAATAATGAAAAGTTAAATATTTTAAATTTGTATTCATATTGCTGTTGAATATTTTCTACCCGACGGCATTAATAAAATCTTAAAATAGAAAACTTGTCTACTAAAAAAAATGTGTATATTTTTTGTGAAAAAATTTTTATTTAGACTTGAAACAAAAGCATAAATATTTAGAATTCAAGAAAAAAATGCTAAATAACGAATTTGATTAAAGTTCTTAATATATTTCATCATTACTAAAATATATATATATTTTTTTTCAATAAAACCCACTGTTTTCTGGTATTTATAGAAATTTTTTCAGTGTCGGCACAATGGAGAATTTTGAAAGCAGTGGCCAATTCAACACCAATACATAAAAAAAATAATTGATTTTGGAACCAAACGTGTTTTCACTTTTCTTCCAAAATTCTTCAGGTCCAAATAATCTTTGAAAATAGTTTTCATTGATCCTTCCGATATCCTAACGAAGATCTCTTGTTGTTAGTCGTCGATGCTCAAGCACGAATTCCTTTATTTCATTGACGTGTTGATCATCAGTTGATGTTGATGGCCGTCCTGGATGTGTGTATTTTTTTTTAATATTTGTCAATCAAAACCAAACAGTTACCACAGAAGGTCTTATCCGAAACTCTGAACGGTTCGGTACCAGAAATTTGATTCCGCACACAAAATTTAAGGGGTCAGTAGGGTAATCTGGCTTGTTTTTTGACATTTTTTTCATAGAAATTTTTATTCTACAGTAGAACTTTTTTCACATATTATGAGGTATATCATGGAGTGTATAAACAAATTTTTTCGGAATTTTTTGATGACATCTGTCGGAGAAACGGCTGGGTGAATGAGATGCGTTTTTTCACTGGCGGACACGATTTCTCATGTTTGGCTCATCTGAAACATAACAACCCAAATTATTCTTAAAAAGTACGTGAATGGTTGTCGTTCCTACTAGTATCATTAAAAAATTGTGATAAATAAAAAAGTAATTAACGTTTTTTATTTAATTTTTCCACATATTTTTTTACACAAATTTTGTCGTAACATTGTCAATAAATTATAAAAAATATGGGGACCATAGCCAGGCGTTTTGTGAACATTAAAAAAAAATTAGCAAATCGGTTGAGTAATTCGACCGGGGTTATGGTCGGCAGTTTAAAAGAGTGTGTTTTGAAAAAAACGTGTTTAAAGTTTGAGGTACTGAAAAAGCATACAAAGATGGACATAAACGTTGAAAAATTGGCATACGCCTGATTATTATTTTTGAGCCTTTTTCGAAATCTTCCAATGGTAAAGGGGGTTTCTACATTAATTCTAAGGGTATAAGGGAACAGAAAATGCAAAAAAAAAACGAAAAACTTTTGGAGAAAAGATTACCCTACTGGCCCCTTAATTGAACTTCTTTGTTGAACAGTTTCACTCGTCTTCTTACTGTACCTAATCATGTCTATTTTTGCCTCGAAGTATTTCAGCTGAATTCAGTTAGCCCTTTTCATAGCATTTTGTTATCATTTTAACGGCGTTCAAATCCATGAACAGAGAATGAATGTTTATTCTTTTCTTAGGCGAAAAACAGAAAGTTGATACCATATATGTTTTATCATAATGTTGCATAAATTGGTTTCAAGTCATCCATTATTTTAAGAAAATACTAAATATTTGACAACAATATTTCGAAAAAAATTTGATTTTAAAATAATTTGTAAAAATATTTAGAAATTTTGTTCCGTAGCCAGGTCAGGCAAAATATATCGTAGCTATAGAAAGGCTCCTCTCGCACAACACAAGAGAGCCAAAGTGCAGACACATCAAATAAAGGCGCCTATACAATTATAGTTCTTCTTAATTCAATCTAATCTAATTCTAAAATCTTATCTATATAAAAGAAACGATAAGTAAATCTACATTAAGGTGTTAGGGGTAGTCAGAGGCACGAAAAAATGAGAGTTTTCAGTATTTTTTTTTTGCTACTAAATCATGTTATTTTACAAAAGCAGTAAGATGGCATTTTTATAGGATGTATTGACTTAAAGTCACGAAAATTTCAAAAAAAAAAAAATTATTTCCGAAGTTATAGTTGTTTGTGTTGAGCCTGTTCCAAAAAACGGTACTTGCGGTAACAAGCAAAAGTCCTTGGAGATTTATGTAAAAACAATCGGATAAAAGAAATTAGTTTTATAAATAGATAATCCCGGGCCTGATTGAAGGATTTTATTTTGTTTTCAAAATTAACAAAATGGTGGCCTCAGAAATGTTTTTTTTTTTTAATTTTTGCGAAAAAATCAACAGTTAATTGGTCTTAAAAAATCGAAATTTTCGAAAAAATAAAAATCCTTCGATCAGGCCCGAGTTTATTATATATTCTAAAAGCTGTATAAATTTCATTAAAATCTACTGAACGGTTTTCGAGTTACAGTTGTCACCGATTCAAAAAACATAGTTTTGAAAAAAACGCGTTTAAAGTTTCACACTAGCGCTTTGAAGTGCCTGAGCTCTCTTTCTTATTTCTCGAATAACTCAAAAACTAATTGTCGGATCAACGCGAAATTTTCAGGGAATATTTTTAAGATATTACACAAAATGCAAAAAAAATATTTTTTCAAAATTCTAACTACCCCTAACACCTTAAGAACCATAAATTAAAATAAAATTTTTATTGAACTCAGCTGGACTGATGGCAACTCAAATTTGAAAGGGGAAAAATACAGTGAAATATATATTATTGATTAAAAACTCCATACTTAAGAAAGAAATATGGTTATTACCTTCAACTTCCTTAACCAGATTTTCCACAATAAATAACAGCAATGCATTCATGTGAAGACATTTTTAATGACATTAACAAGGCAAAATTGTCGTGATTTCAATTTCCATCATTTTGGCTCGGATCTAAATTTTTAATGTTACATGGCATCAACTAACTAATATGTATTTTCTATAGTCTAGTCTATGCCATATTTAGCTAGACATTTTAAAAATCTGTAAAATGTTAAGAGAACATTTATTTTTCTTTACCGACTAACCACTTATTTAAAAAGGTTCTCCTATTGACACTCCCAAGCTTCATTTCTCAAATGCCAATTCTGAATTCCAGAAAACGATTTTTCTAGGTTTAGTTGAATAAGTATATTAGTTTGAATATTTTCATTATTTTTAATTTTTAATTAAAAAGGCAACGAAACATTGTACATGTTTTGTCTTAGTAGGTACTAGTAATCTTTATGTTATCTAATTCTTTTTACGAAATCTATCTAACCCAGTACAAAATTCACTTTATAGTACTCTCTATTTATGGGCTTACACCTCTTATAAATATTATACTTACATCACCATGGTATTATAGGAAAATATTGTCATTTATTTAAAAGAAAACTCTACTTCTCACACGTAAAATTAATATACCCGAAATTTGCTATAAAGTGCCGTTACAGTAAACCACAAATTAATAAAAAGATATATCGCCGACAAGCGGAAGTGTTGCCGCAGTGTTTGAAGCAGCAAATGGAAAATCATTTTATTTTTTTTTGTGAATGCTTCTTTCCAATTTTTTACATTCAGTAAATTTACTTTTTTGCATCTTCACAAACAAGCCGAAAATGCAATTACCCACCTTCGCACGATAATTTTCAGACAACGCTACATGCATTTACTACATGCAAGCCACATTGCTACGTGTTTGAGAGGTGTAAAATAGTTACTTCATATGGCAATCAGGGTGATCCGATTTGTATGTGGTTTAAAGATGAAGAAAATAATTCTAAATCTTTCCATTATGCATTGCAAATTGTAATTATAGATGGAAAGCGTGGCCATCCTCTCAAAGATCACTATTACAATTAGCTTTTTTCGGCCTTGAAGATGGAACCACCAGGGATTGACTGGTGTTAAAGGGCCATTTAGAAGATTTGATTTGCCTCCGTTCGACTATTTCGCGGGAATATATCAAATCAATTGGATATGTTGACACACTCATCACATGAATATAGATATAGAATATAGATATAGAGAGAATTTTGGAAATGTTCTACATGAGACGTAATCACGTAAATCCCTTTGTTCAGTTAATTTAGAATAAAGGTTCGCCAGCTCTAAAAATTTCTTCATACGAGGGCTGCTATATATATTTCTGGCCTAATAATGAAAATACATAGGCATATTTATCAACGAAAATGGTTTTTTTTTTTCGTTGGATTTGGCTCGTCTTGAAAGACCCACACGGTCGATTGCTGTTTTGTTTCGGGCTCATACGCATAGATCCATGATCCATGATTCGTCACCTGTGACGATCTTATAAACGTCTTTCGAAGCAAAGCGATTGTATTTTTTCAGCATTTCTTTACACTAATCCACACGAGCCTTTTTTAGAGCGATTGTCAAATTGTGCGGGATCCAACGAGAACAAACCTTTTTATCGAATGTATGCTGATGGGAGAAATGCATAGAAATGCATGCCTCTATCTGAAGGTATGTTCCATGACGGTTTTGCATTATCAGTTCACGTGCAGCATCGATGTTTTCTGGCACAACGGCTGTTTTTGGACGACCTTCACGGAACTCGTCTTTGAGCGAGCGTCGGCCACGATTGAATTCGTTGTAACAGTTTTTCACAGTGCTATAGGATGGTGCTTCATAGCCATACAAAGATTTTAGTTCATCGATGCACTCTTGTCGTGATAATCCACGTCGAAAGTTGTGACAAATGATCCCACGAAAATGTTTACGAGTTAATTCCATTTTTTGCCCGAGATGAATTTTTTAATTCCCTGTAAATAAAACAATTCACGATTAAATGACAAAACGTTCTGAGTGATGTTATGCTAGAAAATGTCAAGCTTTCCAATGGAAATGTCAGATTTCACCTGGCATAACTTAGTGTTGCCTAGTCCAGAAATATATAAAGTAACCTATGTATTATCGAGTATCACACATTCATTCATTTTTCAGATTATCGAGTATTATTCATACTCCTGAGTTTCCTACCTATACTATATGAGATATTCACAACTAATACTAATTAATTGAAAAAAAGCGAACTCATATTTCTGTAAAAAGTTGAATCACCCTAATGTACCTACATATACTATGTGTATGTGGGACCACTTAGCGGCATAAAAATGGCAATTTTCGTCACTGCAACGTAAATCAATGCGTTATTAAGGGGCAAAGTAGCGTAAATATTCATACTAGCCTCATGCGATTGACGGACTGAATAGCTGAAGACCGATTGGCCAGTTAAGTGGCTGACTAAGCTAGCACGGTGTTTAGATGGGCTTGTCGGCTCAGACATGTAACTATCGTCGCGCTAGTCGGCTGCAGCTATCAAATGAGCCTTACCACTGAGGCCGCAGACTTTGCGGCCAGACAGCAACAGCCTTGCAACAGGGTGAAAATTTCTTCCTTTCTCACATTATTTTCTTTATTTTTTCAAATGTTCATACGGGAAGCAGACAATTGAGACTTCCTTTTATCGCACTACAAAGAATGAAGCACAAAGAATATGTATCAATGATGCGGTGAAGCAACAACCGCGAGGGAAGTAAGTGTTTAAGTTCTTAGGGAAACTGAAAATGGAATAAAAGTCAACGTCGATGCCGAAATCAGAATGTGTTAAATGGCAATTTACTTAAATATTTTCTGTTAATTTGCATTTTTATTAATTTATATTTATAATTAACATACTTTATATAGTTTTTTTTTATCATAAAGTTTGAAAATAAATGAAAATTCTGTCACTTTTGACATTTGTTTAAACAAGTGTTAAACTACATTGTATTACGGGTTCCCTCCAAAACAAGTAAATCAAAATTTTGATATGCAAACTGCAATGAAGTCGCCTTATACCACCCTGACGACACCTCTACCCTTCTTTAGTGCCGCCAAAAGTACTATGCGGTTAAACTGGTAGTTCGTGGCGTCCCGCTGCTTTTACTGCATAGCCCCTTCTTAAAACCATTATCTTCCGCAGTTCCTTCCAAATGTACAAATTACATTCTCCGAAATGCTCCTGGTTAGCGGATATGCAAGAATATGAAATTCACAAGCACTGCAGGAAATCTACAAAATATGCTGAAAAATCCACCAAAATCATAATTGTACATATGTATGTTTTATATATGTATGTATATACATATATGTATATATAGGTCAAAGGCGTGAATGCAATGAAAAGGCGCGCACCATGACGTATGAGTAACCTATGATTTGCAATCATGTTCTAAACCTGCTCACTTGCAATATAATTTGATTATTGCATGGCAGACCATTATGATGCTAACAGTACTGTGCATGCTTATGTATTTTTGTATTAGTATCCTACGTTGTAAGTTTTTGAACAACTCAAATATTTTCGGTTGTTTATTTGTAAAAATCGTCTAGAAGTTTTACATACCCATTAGCGGCCACTACATTTTAGTTTATAGTTGTACCTTTGCAAAAAAAAAAAAAATCATTGAAGGTTGGAATTCGTGGCAGCGTTTGTGCCTTTACTCGTCCTTACTCGGCATATTTTGAGAGAGAAAATGCGGTGTATGTAGGTGTAGGTGCTTTTCATAAATATCGTGAGATTTAAGTAGTTATTTTTCGTTCATAATATTAATAGCAGGGTTCTGTAACCAGTCTCTAGCCTCTATTTGAGACATTTTAAAGGTAAAATCTCAATTTGTGACTAGTTACTATTCACTAAACAGCCTCTGGCATTAGTCTCAAAAAATTGCCTCAAATTTGAGACCTGGTAATTAGCACGTCACAAAACCAAAAGGAACTCTTGTCTGCCATTTTGAATATACTGAATAAAGATCATCATAGATATTAATCGATTGTGGTTTTTTTATATTTTGTAAGCAACTCACACACGAAAAGGTTAAAAATAAATCAATTTTACATAAATTTCGTAAATATTATGAAACACAGTCAACATATATTTTTATTTTTATTGATAATTATATTTTTGGACTATGTTATAGAAAATCTAATATTTGTTATTGACATATTTATTTTCATTCAAGTGTAAAAACATCTCTGAATAATGAAATGTAAAAGACTTTGTGACTCTCACTTACAGAATAGCAAAATCGTCTCGAGTCTCAAAAATTTTCTCTAACTTAAAATCTCAAATTTAGAGACTTGAGACTGTATCACAGTACAGAATCGCACGGTAAGGCAGTTATCAAACAATAATAGTTGTCTCACTCGCAATTAGCTGATGGCCGACTACGAAGTCTTTTGAAGAGTAAAGAACTGAAGATAAATTTTCCAAAATAATGAGCGAAGATACCAATGAATGGTACGGGGAGGACTAAATTCCTAGCTAGAGCACAAGGAAAAATAATCTTAACACTACCAAAACAAACTTTGTTCAAAATTAAATTGAATTAAATTACATGTTTTTTTCAGATTTAAGAAGTAACAAAGTTTCCGACAAAGTTTTCGATAAATCTGGTGGTAATCAAACAAGCTGCAAACTATATACCTTAGTGTAGATATTCATAAATAAATGATAATTCAATAAATTCAAATTTGTAGATATGTTCTTTGGTAGGAACCGTCATTTCAGCTTCAAAAAATAGTGTGAACTCACTTTTATTCTATTGAAATTTATTTTAATGCCGACTCTGCCTTAGGAGTGCAAACCAATAGTCATTTGCAGGTATTCTTTCCCGATTATTGAACGTTCTCGATATTTATACATACCAGTACGCCTGCTTTTTATATAAAAAATGTTTAAATTCCATCTGACTCATAAGAAGAGAACCTTTCTTGATAATAGTTTGTCTGTATATCAAACATGAATCGGGTCAATATTTTCCCTAGCCCAACCTTACCTAATAGAAAAACTCCGGCAGAGTTTATCCCGCTTACCTATTAAAAGATTTTTAACTACCGGTTGACCTTATGCTGTGTATGTGGTGAATATCAGCAAATCCGATTTTCCGCACGACGTTTTGTACATAAACTCCAAAATTTAGCCTCACCGGTCATGTTTATGTCAGATATATCATTTCAGGATGATTTTAATATAATGTGGATGATGAAGACGACGATAACGAACAGTAGATAAAAAAAAAATATATAGTTATTAAACTAAATGATCTATAATAAAATATAACTTAGTAAAATACCAAATTTGATTGTAATTCATTCACGATTTCCTCGAATAATGAAAGTTGAACTTTTCCGCAACATTGAGGGCGTTTACCCAGTTTTGATCCTTGCAAGCTGCAAGAGTATATTTTGGATAAAAATTAGTGTTCTCATCTGGGAACAACGGGCAGTTAAGTTTTGAAATTGAACCAAGCACTTACGTTCAAGGATGGAGTCATGTTCAAGACAGGAAAGTTCTCTGATCGCCATTCACTTGGGTGTGGCCAGAAACGATTCTTTTACACGTGACTCAAGCAGCTCACGACTTCCGGTCTTTGACCAAGTATTCTGGGTAGCCTAAGAACATGAAAAGGAACAACAGGCCTCGGATGAGAACTCGGCTATAATCGCGTAGGCGATGTCTACGCCAATTAAGAAGAAGACTTACGTTCAACACAAATCGCATTTCACATCATCAGCGGCGCTAAGAGTGAGCAACTTTTCACCGCATTTCAAATGTTCTTGTACAAGAACCTCAATAACACAATTCTTTTAAACCGCTTAGCAGGTGATAAATTAAAAAAAAAAAATTTTAAATAATAAAATATACAATATGTGCCTATTGGTACTATAGATAATTTTAGTTAAGGATTTGATTACTCCTTTACCAAGTGGATCTACAGTTATCTCTACATTCTTACCACAGTACACGTCAAAACTATCATAACAATATTCATATACATTTGTTGCTCCCCTTTTCTGATTAACAACTAATTGGTTTCCTATTATAAACTGTGGGCGAAAGTATTTAATCATGGACTCATCTACTGAAAACATTTCGTAAAAAAACTCCCCTTTGGCAGAAATTTTTTGAATGAGAATACATATGTAAATATACTCATCAAGCCTTAAACATTTTTCTGTTGAATACGTGGCTAGACTGTTATCAGCAAAATGCACGTTGCTTTTGATTTCTAAGGACCTACTTCGACTTATTACATTTGCAACCATTGGAACAAGAAGATCGTCATCCACACTTCAATAATTCAGCTCTGTATGAAGTTGGTGATAACCACTAAAAAACAAAACTCTAAAAAAGCAGTTCACTTTTTCGCCGCTTATGAGAAAATTGTGTCCGTCCTTTTTTTGGCGTGCAGAACGCTATTTTTAGCAATCATTGTAAGAACATCGGTTTCAATTATTATATTATAAAGCTTTTTACTCGTACTACTTAATGCTATAAATAAGAAGAGATTTGACAAGTCACATAGATGGCGTCTTGTATATAAAAATAAGTTGGGGTTTCGTCTGTTCGCTATAGCTTACTAAACCGTTGCATGATGTGAAAAATGACCTGAACCACTCTGAAGGTAATCCCATGAGGATGGTTTGTTAAAAAAAAAAATCAGAAAATGTTCATTTTTAACCGACTTACGAGCGTAAAGTAAAAAAAAAAAGTCATTACTTATTTATAACAGAACGTTAAATTTAGACAAAGAATCTTATTCAACATTTAGCTAAGATGCAACACACTGAAAAGCGCAAGTTATAGCGTGAATAATAACAAAAACAATATTTCTTTTTGGATGCACCAGGGCACTGGCAAAACCTTTCTTGCAAATTAAATACTTGCTAAAATAAGACAATCAGGGAAGATAGCGATAGCAGTTGCTTCGTTAGGAATTGCTGCAAATGTTTCTAAAGGATGAAAAACTGCTCATTCATCTTTTAAACTTACGTTAGCCATAAATCTTTAACAGTAATCAATATGTTCTAACCGCAAAAATGGGCCTCTTGGTTAACTATTACAGGACGCCTCATTGGTTATGTGGGATGAATGCACCATAAGCTATAAAGCACATTTAGAGTCCGTGGACAGAACATTAAAAGACCTCTGAAAATCCTTTGCCGAGATAGGCGAAATAACTTTTTTTTTTTGCTGGAGATTCCCGACAGACTATTCCTCTCATTAACAACGTTACCCGGGCAGATATCGTCAAAGCATGCTTAATATCGTCGCCCTTATGGACTTCGATTGAAAATTTAAATTTACGGATGAATGTGAAGGCCCATCTTCATGGAATCACTGATGGTGATTTTCCATAGCAACGGCTTAAACTTGGCGAAGCAATTTTTTCCACTCCAAATTTAAGGAATAATTGTAATATTCTTCTGGATGAGTCTCTAGGCCAAATTGTCCATAGTTTAGAAATTTTGATAGATGCAGTATACGCTGACATCGAGAATTTGCGCGAAAAGGAATATCATTGGTTGTGTTCTAGGGCAATAGTGTCAACGAAATAAACGATTTAATTATTCAAAAAGTTCCCGGAAAAAAATAAAAATCGTAACTAATATCGGCAACCCAGTCCATTATCCCCAGGAGTTTTTAAATTTATTAAACGCTTGTGGGCTGCCATGAATTGGCTTTAAAAAATGGAATTCCAATTATGCTTTTAAGAAATTTAAGTCCTCCAAGCATGTGCAACGGGACGAGGCTACTTATTATTTAACTTAAGGACAATTAAACGGCTTAAATTTACAGTGAAAACATCTTTCACTCTAACTACAAACGGGATCCAAGACCAAACTTTCGAATTATTAGGGATTGACGTACGAAAAGAATATTTTACTAATGGCCAACTGTATGTTGGTCTTTCGCAGGTCGGAGATTCTGAAAATTAATTTATATTACTGTCATAAAATAAGGTAACATCAAATATTGTTTATAGGAAAGCTCTGCCGCAATAAATTATTTTTCAGGAGCAGAGAAAGTAAAATATGTAGTAAAGGGCTTTTTACAAAAATTAAAAAAATAATAAAAACAAAAATAAATATACTTTAATGAACCCACGCAAAAACAAGTAAATATGTGTGGGAGAGTGTGTAGAAAATTATAACTTTTGAAATGATTGTTTAATACCCGTTTGAAGCCGGGCGGGCTGCTAGTTACTAGATAAAATATTGCTTTAAGAAGAGATACAGTTGAAGAAAAACTTGACTCCAGGAAAATCAATCAAGACTGCCGATTTTATTTCATAGAATGAAATGTCCTTGACTAATACTACAAAATGACAATCTCCCGTTCTCCCTTTTCAACACCAGCAACCCTGCTTATGACATATCTCTGCTTGAAGTATGATTCGAAAACTGCCGTTGGGATGAGATTTCTTCCGCTATTTTCGAAGCTTACCCTTCTATTCTTCTTCTTTACTGGCGTAGACACCGCTTACGCGATTAAAGCCGAGTCAACACTGGCGCGCTAGTCCTTTCTTCTCTTCGCTACGTGGTGCCAATTAAATATTCCAAGCGAAGCCAAGTCCTTCTCCACTTGAGCCTTCCAACGGAATGGAGGTCTTCCTCTTCCTCTGCTTCCCGCGGCGGGTACTGCGTCGAATACTTTCAGAACTGGAGTGTTTTTATCCATTCGGACAACATGACCTAGCCGTCGGATCTGTCTTTTATTTCGCTAAACTATGTCAATTTTGTCGTATATCTCGTACAGCTCATCGTTCCATCGAATGCGATATTCGCCGTGGCCAATGCGCAAAGGACCACAAATTTTTCGCAGAACCTTTCTCTCGAAAACTCGTAACGTGGACTCATCGGTTGTTGTCATCGTCCAAGCCTCTACACCATATGGCAGGACGGGAATTATGAGCGTCGAGAGAGGACTTTACTTTTCAATTGCCTACTCAGTCCGAAGTAGCATTTGTTGGCAAGAGTAATCCTGCGTTGGATTTCCAGGCTGACATTGTTGGTGGTGTTAATGCTGGTTCCTAAATAGACGAAATTATCTACAACTTCAAAGTTATGACTGTCAACAGTGACGTGAGAGCCAAGTCGCGAGTGCGACGACTGTTTGTTTGATGACAGGAGATATTTCGTATTGCCCTCGTTCACTGCCAGACCCATTTGCTTTGCTTCCTTGCTCAGTCTGGAGAAAGCAGAACTAACGCCGCGGGTGTTGAGGCCCCTTCTACTGCCGAAGGAAATTCTGAAGTTTGAGTTTTTCATGTTAGTAGTGTGATCACTAAGAAAAAATGTCATTAGCACATGATTCCCGATGACCTAAAGTTTACTAGCGATATTAACCTGTTCTTCCAATGTCTTGATGACGTCCTCACTAAACTAGTACGTGTTGTCATAATTTTTAAATTATGGTATATGGAATGGAGTGAGCAACATAATAACTTCCAGTGCGCGTTCACGGTTCCAGTCGCACATACAAATGCATTCACAGTGCGTTTAAGACCCAAAATAAGGCGGAGATCTATCTTTAGTATATGGGGGCTAGAAAGAGTAAGGACCGACTTTGATGCTTTTTAGATGATTATGTCGAAAAACAATTAATCATTGTCAAAGAAAAACGAGGGTTGTCTGTGACAATATTTTCTTTTTCAAGTCCTTCCTATCCTCCTATGAAAACTCAAATTCCTGTTCTAGGAAATTTCGGAGTTTTGAAAAATATCAGATTTTTAATTCAATTCGAATTCTCGTTTGATATAAAATTACTATTTTGTATAGAAATGTCAAAAAACGATGTACATACATGTAATGCCTTATTCTTATCACTCCATTTTTAACTCCATGCTAAAAACGCGCCACAGTCTCTGTAAACCTCAAAACAGATTTTGGATGCCCACAGCCGTATCTAAATATTTAATTTAACATCTTTTCACACAGCATAAGTATAAGATAAACCAGAAAAATGTGTCTCCTTCCACTACGAGACTTTGCATGGTTGTTGCTACATTTGAAATTTACCACTGCCTTAGCCTGGCTTGTTGAGCGGCTAAGCTGTTAATTTATATAATTGCTTCCTCTACTTTCGCCACGACCTTTGCATGTCGGTATTTTAAAACTGTTAAATATCAAAAAATAATTGTCACTTGTAGGCTTTAATAACGACTTAATAATCATTAAAAATGCCTCAAATTTATAGCGGATGCTCATTTCGAGGTCAGTTAATTTTTGTTGTGGCCATCTGGATAGCTTTACATTCCAACCAAATTTATTTGCGCGACAGCTTATTTTTACTTCTTTAAACTGGGTAAGATTTAATTATGCATCTGTTGCAAAGTAAGCAGAAATTTTCAATTTATTAAAGATTATTTGTGGAAGATATTATTAAGCAGCGAAAAATGCAAAATATTAAATCCTAAGAGCACATTTGAGTATGGAAGTACAAATTAATTTACTTTATGACAAAAAAGTACCCGGAAATCGTAAATAACAAATGCATAATGCACCAAACCAATATCCGCTAATATCGAAAAAAAAAAACAATGAACATCACGGCTCATTTTTCCCTCCATTCCGATGATTGTTGACTTATTTGCATGTCAAACTCATAAAACCATGTCTCATCGTCAGTTACTTGTATAATGCTCTCCATGAATGTGAGTTCGAAAATCGCACGATCAAGCATGTCCACAGAGACCTGTTTACGGTATTCTTTTTGAAAAAAAATTAAGCTTTGTCGAAACTAGTCGAGCAAGAACGTGTTTCATACCCAAAATATCCAACAAAAACATGCGAACGGACTTGCAGGAGATGTCGAGCTTTCTTGCCATCTCTCTAACACTTACCTGACGATTTTCAAGCACCATATCCTTCCCTTTTTTATTAGTTTCCTTCAGTTGAAGAGGTCGACAGTCGTACAGAACGAAGCATGTCGTCAACGATCTCTCGGCCGTTTTTGAAGGTTTTGTACCACTTAAAGTTTTGTGTTTTTGATAAAACTGAATCAACGTAAGCCTTTTTCCAATATTCGCAATGATACGAAATTTGGTACCAAATACATTCATAATTTGAAAAACGTTTTTGTTCGATATTTTCATACATTGTAAAAATCGCAACGCACTACCGAGGTGTACCGACTTAAGGAGTTAGGGCTAGATAGAATTTTCAAACAATTTTTTTGCATTTTCGTTAAGTGTAATATCTTAAAAATATTCCCTGAAAATCCGACAATTAGTTTTTGAGTTGTTCGAGAAATAAGAAAGAGAGCTCAGGCACTTCAAAGCACTAGTGTGAAACTTTAAACGCCTTTTTCTCAAAACTATGTTTTTGAATCGGTGACAACTGTAACTTGAAACCCGTTCAGTAGAATTTAATGAAATTTATACAGCTTTTAGAATACATAATAAACTCGGACCTGAGAGAAGGATTTTTATTATTTCGAAAATATCGGTTTTTTAAGACCATTAACTGTTGATTTTTTCGCAAAAATTAAAAAAAAAATCCTGAGGCCACCATTTTGTTAATTTTGAAAAATAAAATAAAATTCCTTGATCAGGCCCGGGATTATCTGTTTATAAAACTAATTTTTTTCTGTCCGATTGCTTTTAGATGAATCTATAAGGACTTATGGTTGTCACCGCAAGTACCTTTTTTGGAACAGGGTCAACACAAACAACTATAACTTCGGAAATTAAATTTTTTTTTTTTGAAATTTTCGTGACTTCAAGTCAACACATCCTATAATAATGCTATATTTCTGCTTTTGTAAAATAACATGATTTAGTAGCAAAAAAAAATACTTAAAACTCTCATTTTTTCGTGCCTCTGACTACCCCTAACCCCTTAAGGAGCTGCTGTAAAAAATGTTATCGAGCTCACATTTGGCATAGAAATTAAGAATGCATTTTTTTGAAATATCATTTACCCGGCGAATTAAAATACAATTTCCGTGTGCTTCTTGTCACAATGTATTGAACAATTTTCATTTGTACTCAGTTGAAAAGTATTATATATTTATTTTTCTATGTAGCTGAAATTAAAAGAAGAAAGAAACGTTAGTTCTCAAATACAAAATATTCCTTATAAAAACTTGATTTTGTTGTTCAGCTTTCATGACAGCTGTACGGTACGGCATAAAAATTCGATCTGAGCAATTTCTTCGGAGATGTCATTGTAACCTTGGATATGAACCCATATTCAGCATGGTATTCACTAAACTATCTCGTCAAATGAAAAATTATTCATACAAGCACTTAAATCCGATTGCTAAGTGTGTATGGCAACTGTTCATTATAGTGATCTGATCTGAACAATATTTTCCGAGTTAGCATCATTGCCTTGAATAATAAATCGTTGCCAGATTTTATATCTTAAGGTTTAAACCTTCAGAGACTAAAACTTTCTACAAGATCGTGGAAGACAGAAGTAATTAAAATGTTAACCAAATTCAAGCTTCAAGTTCCATTAAAAATGTAATTTCAGTACACGTATTTAGCAAGAAAAAACTTCAAGGTTTGCTTAACTTCTACAACTCATTTCGTGGGCTTCTAAATCTGAGAAATGTTGTGCAGCTGTAATCAATTTTTTAAAGAGTGCAGAAAATGTGTCATTGTCCATATAGCTACAAATGGAATTATAAGACTTAGTTGAAATTTTTTTTGTATTTCAAATCAAAGTCTATTTAATTGACTTTATTATTTTAGTTCTATTTGCGAATTAGCAAATCCTTCGGCCTTTATTGTTAGAACTGAATTTCTGGCCCATGGGTACTCGTACTACATACAGTCAATGAAAGATTTTGCTCCTGTTCCTTCGCGAGCCGATAGAGGGAAGCTTTTTCGTTGATGCATTGTCAACAAAGGTTCAGTTGTTGTTGATCTTTTGAAAGATAATCACGTTAATCGCCATGAGTGCTAAGTACGCGTCGCGCTACGAGGCTGTCCTTTGCATTCACCCGAAAGGTCCCAAAATGTCGCAATCGGCGGCTGCTAAATATATGAGAAAGTCGAAGGTATTTGTACAGAAGTGGATGCAGCGATATATAGTGGCTAAAAATGTCGATGATTTACCAGAACGTGATTCGATAGGAAAAGTGAACAAAAAAATATGAAAAAAAGATGGTGAATCTGTTTTCGTGGAAAACAAAATTAATGGCAAAAGACTTAGATATATCCTACGAAACTATCTGAACCCTTCTTAATACTCATGATCTGAAATGGCGCAACACAATGAAGAAGTGTTGACGGAAAAACTTGTGACAAAGCGGCTCGCTTGGGCGCATCAGAATATTGAGCGATATTTTGAAAATGTCATTTTTACTGATGAGTGTTCTATATGGGCACGTTCTGTTCTCACGCGAGCCTGGGCAACTTCCTCCAATAGGCTTGTTCAGCGGACCGTAAAACATGGAGCATGCATCTTTGGGACTGCTTCTCAAAGGGTTTCGGCACTTTGTACCTCTTTACTGACAATTAAAAGGCCGAGAAAATTATAAAAATCTACAAAAAGGCTTTACTGCTATCTCCCAAACGATGGTTCATCAGAAAAAATGAAGATTGGATTCTGCAGGAGGGCAACAATCCTAAACACCGCAGCAAGCTCTGTACTCAGTGGAAAACTTAATCTGGCATCGTTGCATTGGATTGGCCAATGCAGTCGTCCGATGCTAACCCTATTGAAAATGTGTGGGCATATTAAACAGAAGCTTCGTGGAAAACGCACATACACTTTGAAGCAGTTGTTTTACGGAATTCGTCGGATCTGGAGATCCTTGCCACTAGAATACGCCGCGAAATTAATAGAAGCATGCCTCGGAGATGCCATAATTAATTATTATCGACGCCGGTGGTGACTGGACATATGATTGACCAAATTGCATCATTGTTTGTAATGTATACAATGTATATATAAATATGAAAGTTTTATAAATATTTTTTTTTTATAAATTAACACGATCACGCTCTTACTTGACAGACTGTATGTCAGACAGAGACTAATCTCTCGCTCCACCACTTTTTGCAGTATAGTGGACCTTATCTATCCAGTAACGCATCATAATTGGTTTTTACTTGGTTGGTTATAGCTAGGTAGTATTCCAACAATAGCTAATTGTCAGATATATTTTGTGATATGAATCATTACGCTTTTAAATGAATATAGATGACGCAAGGAACTAAAAACTTTCCAATAATTAACCTGCCTGATCATTGACAGTAAATGACCCCGGTATATCCAAACCAGAAAGAAACTTTTTTTGGATGTAAGGGTAACACTTCTCGTACTTCAAATAATTAAAGTGCACTTTGTACATTATTTTCAGCAAATGCATTTACTTTAATAGCAAGTTTATCAGATATCTGTTTATACTCGTACCTCTAAAAATATAACAAAAAATTTAATAATTTTTAATTTTACTAGTTTTCAAAATTAATAAGTTTTTTGCAAGCAAGTGTCTCTCCATCGTGTTTATTACTCAATATCTTACAGATTTATTCCCTCAGTAAAACCTGGTCGGTCTTTAAAGCAAAACTATTACTGAAAAAAAGTATGGCAAGAAGGTAAATATTTCTTTATCTACTTCTAACATTGATTCAAATCAATAAAATGCTTCAAAAGTTCCATTGAAGTCTGAAAAGTATACAAGATAGAAATCAATAAATTTTTCCAGAAAATCCCGACTATTGCTAGGAAATAAATATTTAATTCGGGCACTCGCCTCAAAGTTATAATACATAAGAAACAATTTAGATATTTGCTTTAATTTAAGACCGCTTAATACTTGGCTAAACTTTGCGACAAAATTTAATTGGAGTTTAAAAATATGCAAGTATAATGCTTCGCTAACCCGGTAAACCCGACATATGTATATGTTCCTATAAACTACGTAACTACCCCCAACTTCGTAATAAATGCTGCTTTTTCAGTGTTAATGACGCGTCTAGCGGTAAACTTCCAGTTACCTTTGCACGTATGCAACATTTTGTCTAGACACGTGTGTGTTAAAATGTGTTGGCAACGAGCTCCCTAAGGTATATCCTAAATTGCGCTTAACCTCTTAGGGCATACATATCTTTGCATATGCTTATAGCAATCTTATTGGCAAATGGGCGAAAAAAAATCTGGTAGTTTCAACATTTGTTAAGTGTTTACGCTTATTATCACGGCATTTTTCGCTTATATAACATAATAAAATTTTGCGGTTTGTTATGCTTTGTTGTATCGCAAATATGCACATGACTTTCTTTGTTCCCAGTAGAGAGTACAGTTTGGTTGGATGAAGAATCTGCTAATATTTTACTCTACTATTTCTATGAAATAATCCAAAGAAAATGATCAATGACTTATAACATACGATAATATAAAACAATCAATTCATCTGGTTAGCCTATAGTATTAATCAATATAACAAATTGAGACAAAGAGGTTCAAACAACGGACAACGAACCTTATATACTCATTACATAAAATTTCTTCCCGAACGTTGCTCTTCCGTACAGATTTAGTATAAAATTTTGCCAACACCTAAAAGCTTTATCCCGGTTTTGATCTTTAAAAATTATAAAAAAATTTTTTCAAATTTGTCTTAAGTTCAAGGAAGTCATAGTTACCATATTTCTTGCCAGCGAGCGAGAGCAGGACGAAGTTACTGAGGGTCAAATCTCATCCAGTTTCCTCTAATAACTTCAGAATGATAGCCATATCGATCAACTTCATTTAAATCTCCTAAGTTGGTGAGCCCAACCCCAAATAGGGTTCCGTATCTTGACCTCTGTTGAATTATCTATGGTATCAAATATATATAGTGTATTAAATCTTAACAATAAAAATATTTTTATAATACACTTGACATAAGTACAAATTTTACAATCACAAGTATTTTCGCAATACACTCACTACTTATTTATCTTCCCGACATCTATCTCATCAGCATCCCTTAGTCTCTTTTACAATATTAATTATATTATTACTATTTTTTGCAGCCGATCCCAAATTTAGTGGACCTATAAATAATGTAACGACGCCGGTTGGACGTGATGCGACTCTCACTTGCATCGTTCACGACTTGATGTCTTTTAAGGTTGGTAGATTAAATTTTCATTTATTTTCATTTTAATTTCACTGACCGCAATTATTCTTGTTATTTACCAGATTAATTTGTTATAGTGTGAATAATCACACAGCAAATGAGAGACCAAATCAATATCTAAAAGATATTGAGTCATAAGTTAAAAGTCAATTTCTTAGAAGTTAGCATCGAAAATCGGAATATTTGCCTCCGATCTGAAAAATTAACCAGGCAACCGTCCGAAATCTGTTCTCCCCAGCCATTTACCCAAGAATTACTCCTAACATCATTTAAAAACGCCTATCATAGTAAAACAACAAATTCGTTCTTTATTTTGGTACTTAACATGGTTCCCTTTAAGGGTGATTTAACTGATTACAAAAACCTTCCCACCTTTCCATACTATCTCTCTAGCATGATTTATCCTTTGCTTCAAAATAGGCCTCAGTTTCGGTGATCACCTTTTCATTCAACGAAAATTTCTTCCCAAAAAGTATTCCCATGTCTTTGATATAAACAACCTTCAAGTCGAATTTAAGTTAGATTGGGTTAGGTCGTAGGATTGATCTGAAGACGATGAATCTCACTTGATTCACTCAATTTCAGCACCTTCGCTGGATTCGCCAAAGGTGTGTCTACCGAGATATTTCAATGTCAGTTTCGCAAAAGCTGTGCAGTAGAGAAGTGACAAGGTGATTCCACCTCACATTCCTCCATACAGCTTTGGCAGAGAGCGTCGGGCAGAAAACTTAGCCGCACCGCCTTTAAACCTATTGGATAATGTCCAATCAGAATATCTATAAATCTGAAGTGATTGGTCTAGGTAAAAGCCAGTAGTTCGATTGGCATTTTACAGTTCATTCCGGGCCAGATAGATCCCGACGCCGCACAAGTTCTAGTTGTTGACCAGCTCTTGTTGAACATTTTAGGTCCAATGGTTCAACGCCAGAAATTAAGCAGACATTGGAGAAACGATTAGACTACAATCGGGTGAAATTGAAACGGTGCGATTCTGTTGCGGTCGGTGTAGTCTAATATAGAAGAAGTTTGAAGTTACTATAGCCGGTCGGCTGTTGGAGTGAATGCACACCTCTTAGAAGGAGGCTGCACATCTACTGCTGCACTGCCTTGATATCAATCACCTCCGCTTGGAAGACGCTACATTGGTCTGGTAATCTGAAGCTAGAGTTGGTGGGGCGCTTCCGAGAGAAGACTCCACCAAATACTCTCCCCATTAACTTCGTTTCCTTCGGGAAGAAGCTCTTCTCCAACGGATCCGCACCATCCACAAACCTCTCGAAGTTGTGTGAGCCGAACTATTAGAGAAAGTTTTTCAATGCAGTGATTTAGTTTAGAAGGAATACAATCGAAGCAGAAGGTAATTTCACTGTCTGGGGCATACTTACATACCCAGGTTTCCTAAACAGTATTCGTCTCCAAGCAACGATGCAACGTGTAGTATGGCATTGAGTGCCATTGTTGGGTTAGTTCTTAGTGCATCACAAAATAAGATTATTGGATTAACTATGATTTCACAGAGTCAGAGTACTACTTTTGGTGAGAGGTCCCACCTCTTCCTAGTTGCTCCTCCATAACAGTATAAAGCGACAGATACCTTCCTCACTCTCTACTCGATGTTTGGCTTCCATGAGAGCTTCCTGCCGAGGATAAATCCCAAGTACTTCACCGGTCGCTGGTTGGAGAATAGAGCCTCCCAACGAGGGGAGAGTAACGTATGGAGTTTTATATCTAATACTAAATAAAGGTAGCTCCGTTTTATCTGGATTTATGGCTAATAAATTTCTCTCTACACATATACATACATCATCAGCGTAGGCAACCAGCCAGCAGCCTCGTTCCTCAAGTTCATTCAAAAGATCATTCACCAACAGGATTCAGAGCAAGATAGAAAGAACGCCACGTTACGGGTTCCTAGCCTTTTCTGTTGGCATGCTGATCACCTAGAAGCCTGTTCCTTGGAATTCGACCGCTGATGTACGGGTCCAAGAGTCTCTGTAGAATTTTCAATAGAAATAAGGAGAGATTGATAGGCCTAAAGTCTTCGCAGTTACATGAAATGAACGAAAGGCACTCTAACCTGCTTCCAAGCCGCCGGAAAGTGACCTGATCTAACGCAGTTCTCGTAGATGGGGGCAACCAAGTGCTTAATACCTTTTTTTCATACTGATACTGTACAGGGATAATACAACGACAGTTACAGTCGTAGGGCTTCCCTAATAATCATCTCTAATCATCTAATCTTCCGTTCTCACCGCGCAACCTGCTGCGGCTGCAAGCGGCCTCGGTCTGGAAACATAAAGCTCGCTATATAAATGTGTATAAAACTTTATTTCGCCTAACGAGGTTGTGGGCTGATTTTAGGACCCGCCGCTACTTAGAAATCATTCCTGATGAAAAAGAAACAACAGCCTCTGATGAAAGACCCCACTTGTGATGACGACCAAAGCATGACTATGAATTAAGGGCATGCACCTGGAATATCCGATCCCTAAAAGGGGAAGGGGCCGATGCCCAGCTGGTTAACGTTCTTGTAAAAGTAAAGAAATGCCTTTTTTTAACACTTTTGACACACTATCATGCGAAAAAGATACTCTCTGAATTTCAATTTCACACATTGATCGATATTTTCGGGAAAGACTCAACTAAAGGCACTGAGATCCACTCAATAACACTTAGAGGGCTTGAACAATTTTGTTTCGATTTAAACAATTTTTAGTCATAAGATGGCCTTATGCCTTTGAAGCATTCTTCATCCAAAGTTTTATGATTGGCGAATGATTTGTGTACTGGAAAGTGAAAGATAATATTAAATCTAAAATTATGCAAGTTGAGAAGCCGATTTACGTATTTTTACACTATCGTAAGAATGCTTGAAAAGATTTGTTCTTTGCAATTTTGGGTTATATAGCTTTATTGGTTCGGAAGATGTATAAATTAAACTTATTAGGAGCGGGGCCACTCTCACTTTTCAAAAATTTTGAAACCACAAGTATTCCTCTTGAATGTGATTTGTTGTGCTAAATTTGAGTTCTGTATCTTAATTTACGGCTTGGTTATGGAACTTTATGCGTTTTCGGTTAATGACATTTTGTGGGTGATCCGATTACGCACATCTACGAAATCTTCCTCTCCTTTTTACCAAGGCATATGTGTACCCAGTTTCATCAAAATATCTCAATTTTTTACTCTAGTTATAGCTTACACAGATAGACGGTCGGACAGACAGTCACCCGGATTTCAACTCGTCTCGTCGTCCTGATTATTAATAAATATTACTGTGCCCAAAAAAGTGACATTGTATTTATTTTGAAAATTCTTTATTTATTCTTCCAAATCAATTTCATCCCCTTCAAAGTAATCCCCTCCCGATGCAATGCACTTATGCCAACGGATTTTCCAATCTTCGAAGCATTGGTTGTAGTCACTTTCCGGGATGGCTTTCAGTTCCGTCTTCGCTGCGGCTTGAATCTTCTCTATCGTATAAAAACGGTGTCCCCGGAGTGGTCTTTGAGCTTGGTAAACAGCCAGAAGTCGCACGGCGCCAGATCAGGTGAATCCGGTGGTTGCGGAACGATATGGGTTGAGTTTTTGTCGAAATGATCACGAATTACGAGGGCAGTATGGGATGGTGCATTATCGTGGTGTAAAAACCAAGAATTGTCTTTCCACAATTCCGGCCTTTTTAGACGGATAGCGTTACGCAAACGAAACATGACATTCAAATAATATTACTTGTTGACTGTTTGACCAGTTGGAAGGAATTCATAATGCAAAACACCACGATAATCGAAGAAAACAGTGAACCTTGATTTTTGAGCGACTTTGGCGCGTTTTTTTTGGGTCACGGCTCTCTTTTGGCACGATATTCGCTCGATTGATCGGTTGTTTCGGAGTCGAAAGCATAGATCCAAGTCTCATCGCCAGTTATAATGCGTTTCATGACACCCCGGTAGTCGGAAAACATCGTTTCACACACTTCAACGCGACGCCTTTTTTCTAAAAAATTCAATGTTTTCGGTACCAGTCGAGATTTGACGTGCTTGAGGCCCGAAACATCTTTCAAAATGGTATTGGCTGAGCCTTTCGATATGCCAACTTCATCAGCAAGGTCTCTAATTGTTAACCGACGGTTTTTCAACACCAAATCTTTGATTTGTTGAACGTGAGCTTCGTCGGTTGAGGTTGATGGTCGCCCTGGACGCTCTTCGACACGTTCACGGCCGACTTGGAACTCACTATACCACTTGTAAGCATTTTTTTTAGACATAGCCTCATCACCAAAGGCTTTCTGCACCATCCTCAACGTATCCGCAGCAGAAAATTGTTTCCGTAAACAAAATTTAATGCAAATTCTTTGCTCAACAAATTTCGACATCGCAAAAACGAAAAACTCACTTTTAGCAGCTCACAAAACGGCACGGATCTCAAACACTAATGAATATTTTGACATAAATGAGACTGACAGTACTACCAACCTAAAAACAGAAAATAATTCTCCAAATCCTTAGACGCGCGCAGTTTAAATTCAAATGTCACCTTACTGGGCACAGAATCTTTATTATTTTAAATCGGAAAAAGAAAATATAAGACCGTTAATAGTTTCTTTTATAACATTGTATATGTCATTTACAGCTAGCTTGGTTAAGAGTCGACACACAAACCATTCTCAGCATACAAAACCATGTCATCACGAAGAACCATCGCATAGGCATTAGTCACACAGAGCATCGTATCTGGCAGCTGCGTATAAGGGATGTACGCGAATCAGATCGAGGCTGGTATATGTGTCAGATAAATACCGATCCGATGAAAAGTCAAGTCGGCTATCTGGATGTGGTCGTGCCACCCGACATAATTGACTACCAAACCAGCCACGACATGATTGTGCAGGAGGGGCAAAACGTGACGCTAATATGCACTGCAACAGGCTTGCCAACACCCACGGTCACTTGGCGTCGTGAACGCGATATTCCGTTATTACAGACTGCCGATGGTACTGACATTTACAGCATTGACGGTACAAATTTGACGCTGTGGCAGGTGACAAGAGAAAGCATGGGCGCATATTTGTGTATAGCTTCGAATGGTATACCACCGACTGTGAGCAAACGGATACTAATTGCTGTTAATTGTAAGTCTCACATATGTATATGTAAGTTTGTAGATAATAATAGAACTTATGCAATGGTTTCACTTTTCAGTTGCACCTACCGTTTGGACGCGCTACGACACCATATATGCGGGTTTCGGTCAAAAAGTTACCTTAGAGTGCATTTCCGAAGCTCATCCTACGACCGTTAATTTGTGGTTGAAAGGCAAGGAATTTGTTCAGAGCGGCACCTATGAGTCCGTTACTTTGGATAATGTTTTTAGAATTGTTATGCGTTTGACTATACGTCCTGTTGTTTCAAAAGATTTTGGGGATTATCACTGTGTGGCGAAAAATTCGATGGGTGAATCGGAACGCATCATAACTGTTAGACGTAAGTAATCGAAAACTAAATAAAATTAATAAAATGTTATATTTATACAAAGTTATTATCTTAAAGACAAATCCAAGAAAAGCGTCCATCATACACACGAACTGGAGGGAAAAGACAATCACTTGATTTTAATTGAAGGTGGATGAAATAGTATATGTAATTGGATTTTTATAAATAATAATTAACTGTAATTACTTTCAGAATACACCTCTCTTGCAACATCTGCGTCCTTACATGTCAACAAAATTTTAATATTTTTAACAATGACCTTTTGGAAACTGTAATGGATTTATATACAATAAAGTTGAATAATTGTAATAAAGGTTCGAGATCCCCTACTTTTTTAAAGAAAAACAGAAACAGAACAGAAACTTCAAATTTAATGGGGAATGTTTATTATCATTCGAAAGAATTTATGAAGATTATCTCTTTCAAATATTGGCCGCGGCTACGTCTCAGATGGTTCATCCGTTGAGTCCAATTTTCGATTACTCGTTCGAGCATTTCGACTGGTAACTGGCGTGTAATGATTTGCTCCAAGGCCTGAATCGAAGTGGGATTATTCGTATAGGCTTTAGACTTTACATACATTTTTCCCTAGGAAAATATCTAACGATGTGATATCACACGATCTTAGATGAAAATCGACCGTCCTAAAACATGAAATTATCTGCAGACCGAAGTGTTCTCTCAATAAAGGCATTAGTTGATGCGATGTGTGGGAAGTGGCGCCATCTTGTTGAATCGAAATGTTGCCGAGATCACAAGCTTCAATTTCAGGCTTCAAATATTCGGTCATCAAGGCGCGACAATGGTCGCTATTGACGGTTATGTTCTTACTGGCATCATTTTTGAAGAAATATGGGCCGGATTCCATTGTGGAGCACCACCGCCACACCAAACCGTTGTTTTCTCGGTGAAATGGCAGCACTTGAATATCTTCAGGTTCCTCTACGTACCAAATGCGGCAGTTTTGCTTGTTTACATACTCATTAAGTCAGAAATGGGCCTCATCGCTCAACAAAATTCGACTCGAAAACGTCGGATCTTCTGGAAACTTTTCAAGAACCCATAGAGCGAAGCGACGTCACTTGGAAAGGTCGAGCGACTTAAATTTTGGCACAAGCTGTATTTTCAATTTAAGATCTCGACGTAAAATACACCAAGATGTTCCATACGTCAGTCCGAGTTTCTGCGAACAGCACAGAATAGACTCTTTATGGTCTTCGTGTACACTCTCAGAAACGGCTGCTATATTTTCTTCACTACGTGCTGGACGTGCTCTATTCGGTCGAATATTGTTTAATAATGAATGCTGGATATCAAGATGGGTGATGGTGTTGCGAATAGTACGCTCAGTAGGCCGATTATGTTGAGCGGAGCATGCGAAACACATTCTTTACAGAACGTGAATTTTCGTAATCAAATTGAACGATTTTTAAACGTTGTTCAAGCGTAAGTCTATCCACGATGAAATGCCAAACAATACTGAACAAAAATAACATGACAGCTTGACACGAATCACGCGTAATGTTTTGCAAAAAGTTTCTCTACTTAGATCTCCTGTTAAAATCGTCTTCGGTTCAATGATCTCCCATTTAACGGAGACAACACAATAGAATATGTGAGGACCTTTTTAAACTAGTATAACTGATTGTTAATTCTTTTCTATTTGATATAAAAGTGTATTTCTCATAGAAATCTGGATCGGTCCTGAATCTTGTGATTTAAATAGTTAAGTTCATAATGATTTTGATGTCAGATCAGGTAGAGGGGCAGGACAGTTAATAAGTGTGATATGATATAAGTATACTTAGAATGTTTCATCATGTTGAGCAGGCGTTAGCAATACCAGGGTCTAAACCAAAATTGTAGGAGAGAACATATGTTTGATATCTTTGAGTTCAATTTGGATAGATAAAAGTTTAACCTACTAGAATACGCTGAACGCAATTAGTATCATTAATCCAACCAACAGTAGCTCACAAAGGTTGACCTTTTAACACTCAATTTTCCTAGGAGAATATAATTTTTCAAGGACGCACACTGGAAAAATCTCAGACAGTTTTGGAAACACACCTCAGAGAGGGACACAAGTAAAAAAAAAGAAAAAATACGCCACATTTTTCAATTCTTCGATTTAGAAGTAAACGCTACCGAAGTGGCTGAAAATGTGAGTAGTGTCTGTGATCTTGATAGGAGTCAATCATGACTAATTTTGGTTTCGTCAATTCGGTTACAAAAATTTTGATACCAAAGTTGCACCACGCTCTGAAAGATCAAGTGTCAAATATATTGCTAAAATATTTTTGTTGTTGTTGTTGTAGCGACAGAATTCTGCCGAGTTGACAGTCCTTGGCCGGATAAAAATCCGAGTCCGTTCCGGTTACGCAGACCCTACTGTCGTAGAAAATAATAGAAATCGCTGAATCTGACCGTGTGTAAGTTCTAAGAAGAGGATGGTTACTGCTGATGAAAAGTGGGTCAGTTCCGACAACATCACAGAAAAACGGTCATGTTTGAATCGCGATAAGGCTTCTGCTAAGCCAGAATTAATCATTAGGAAAGTTCTAACATATTATTCTTTGTATTCATAATTTGGACCTCTACTTTCAGCAGATGGAGAGTCTGAATAAAGCAATCACCCAGACTAAAACTAAGACCGCCTTTAAGCTTCAAACTCAAAAAAGTAGGCTTAGGGTCCATATTAACTCCGAAAACAAAAAGTTTAAGACTTGCACTACTCTAAAGTATTTTATTACATAGAGAGAGGAGTACACAGATATGCGGGAAAGGCACATCGTCAACTCTCAAAATGCGTTCAATTATTAAGAATTTCAAAAAGCGGGAACTACAAATTGTACACAATTTTTTAATCAGAGATAATTTGAAGAAATGTGACCAAAATAGTGCCCGCGTCTGGTCATTGGAACGTACTCAGGTCCGGCTACAGGAATTGGTTTTGTATGAAAATCGTAATGAAATCGTTGTTTGGCTCATCTGAAACACAAAAACCCAATTTATTCTTAAAAAGTATGTGAATGGTTATCGCCCCTACTAGAATCATGAAAAATGTGGATAACTAAAAAAGTATTTGACGTTTTTTTTTTTAATTTTTCCTCATGTTTTTTTACATTTTTTTTTTTTATAATATTGTCAATAAATTATAAAAAATTATGAATTTAGTAGAGACGATAGCCAGGCATTTAAAGTTTGAGTTGTGCACTCCGAACGCTCCGAACGTCGAGCGGTATTATTATTTTTGGGCCTTTCTCGAAACCTTCCAATGGTAAAGTGGGGTTCTACACTAATTCTAAGGGTATAAGGGAACACAAAACGCAAAAAAAAAAAATGAGAAAAAATATTACCCAACTGACCCCTTAAAAAAGCTTTACGCCGTCGACATATAACAGAATTTTGGTACTCTGTCAGAGATATCGTTAATAAATAATAATAGTTTAGGGTCAAGATGATTACCTTACGGCGGAATACCTGAAAAGCAATTAATTGAATCAAAGAAATCACAAATTAAATCACAAATCATTAATTAAACACATAAAAAGTTCGTTTGTTTCGAATTTAGATTTTTTTTGTTTTCAATTAATTAGAAATATATCTTTACAACTGGTAAATCAAAGCTTTTAAATTAGATACACACTAAGTGGACTTTCTATATTAGAAACTTGATTTAGCTATTATAACAAAACTAATTTGTAAGTTAAAATTTTAGGTAAATATTTGGTTTTTGAATATCTTCGCTAATTGTCAAGAAACAATGTTCATTTGTTATCATTCAACATAACATAAGTCAATTTCATTACAAGAAAAACTTTTATACCATATGCGAATGCGTCTGTATGTATTAACTTTGTTTACAAGTAACTAATGTGTTTGCCTCTAACGCATTTCCCTTCTATTAAATACATAGTACATGTGTTAAGTGACTTAAAATTAAGCTAAAAGCTTAATTCTAAGTTGTTTAAATAGAAATAAAGTAGCAAGATGATAACTTTATGTTTTCTGCGTGAAAATTATTAATATAAAGGAATTATATTTAGATAATGCCGTTGGTCATTTTGTTTTTTGATTTAAATACTCTTTTTACGTGCAGTTTATTTATAAAATGGGAAAGTATTTTAACTCTTAGCGTTTTATTTAAAAACTTGTTGTTAATAAATAATATTCTTCGTTAAAAAAAAGCAGATTCACTGTTAAGTATCTCACCTAAATAAACAATATTATTCAAAGGTAATCGTTGGTGCAATTGCAAATGAAATAAAAGGATGCGAATTATCACAATGCGTATGCTACATAAAATATTACAATAATAACAGTAGTTATTAAAAGAGTAGATAAACCTAAATTAAGAAACTGACCTTATATGCTGTAGTTTTTTCAATGAGTTTCTCATGGCGTGTGACACTTGTATTCAATACAACTTTAATGTTAGCGCTCATAAATTTGCAATCCGTTTAATTACTTCAGTCTTATTTAACTGTTACTGCATGCTGTATGGTAATGATTGTCGTGGTAGCAAAGGATAGACCCTTAAATCAACGATGCTGTTTTAACGTCTACCACAGATTTAATCATACCTACCACAGCCGAATCTACCACAACGGTATTTGTTATATTCTACCAAGAACTGTCACTGAAGCAGCAGCATGTTGGTTATTTTATGCTGTTACAACAAAATCCAGTGCTTTAATGTTGTTTGTTGTTAGTTTTGTACAAATTAAATTGCATAAGTGTCTACAACGCCGTTTAAATTTGCTATTACAGTAAATTACAATGTAGCATGGAACAATGAGATACTTATAATGTTTATGAATATAGTTTCACTGATTTTGTATTACAATAACAATTAAAAACATCGTTAAAATCCTGGCTTTACAACCTTATGCTGTAGCGTGCAGGTAATATGAAGATTATTAAATTATATTTTAGTTTAACTTAGACTATTGAAAATGACACTTTTAAATACCATGTGCACTAAGACGAGTGATAAATGAAATAAAATTTGTTCAATACAGTTAGTTTTCTTTTGATTGTTGGCTTAAAGCAAAAGAAAAACTAAAATCTACTATGCACAGAATAAAGTACTAACTACCGCGATTATTATTTTATTTAACTTAACCGAGTGAATATTATTTAAAAACTTGTCAAACAAATCCGTGAATGACAGTTGCTGTGGCATACTTATATATTTTGCCAGTGCTGCTATATTTTTTACGACTTTTGCATGCCTTACGTGCTGCTGCGCAATCAACTAGTGGTGCTGGTTTGGTTCTTTGGCGTTTCCACGGCTGGTTCCACAGCCGCTGGCGCGGCATCCGCGTTCTTTTGTAGACCATTAGTGCTGGGCAATGCCTCAATGTCGGGCACATGCACAGGCGGTGGTGGCGTAGCGCCTTCGGCGCGCGCCAAATTCTGTCGCTGGTCGTAGATTTCATCAACCAGTTTCTTGATGAATGGATGATTGAATTTACCCTCTGTAGAATCGAAGAATTCCTGATGTTTCAACAGACAATTATCACGTTTCTCATATTCAAATGCCTGCATAATCATGTCGAGTCGATCGAGGTCTTTGACGAATTTCGATTCAGCACTTTCGCCTGCTTCGTATTCCTGTAAGTCAAGCGAGAAATTATTAAATAAATTCAATATATTTTATATATATACAGTTATACCTCAAAGAGTTCCATGATACGCTTGCCGCGCGGTTCTATTAACTTGCAAATGTCTTCCATTGCCTTGAATTCCATAGCGCGTTTGTCTGCTTTGGAGACGCCACAGAAAGGAGTCAGATCGCCAACTACACTCTCGGCCAGATCGTGCACTAATGCCAATTCCATACAGCGTATCTGATTAAGACCCTCGCTACCGTCCAGTAGAAAAGTCATCATACTCATGCGATACATATGACCTGATATCGATTCGGGGTCACTGACGTTGCGCAGCACCCATCCCGTACGCTTCGTATGCTGAAATTGCAGAGTACACATATTAAATTGATTGTAATTAGAATATATGTATGTATGATTTTCATAATTTATAGATGCAGCTAATCTAAGACCTAATTTATATGTATCTGGAACGGAATTCAATTATGGTATGACAATATCATTTTTTATGGGTAAACAAAGTCAACTTTATATTGCAGCAATAAACAGGCGTATATGGACCACATAAAACCTACTGTCATTGTGCTTATAATAAACAATATTACGCCTACATATGAAATATAAAATAAATTAATTGCATTTGTCTGCAGCAATCACGATTTCCGATAAACGCGTAACCATCAGGCGGCGCGAAAGTCGAATTATTATAAAGATAGTAATTATGATCCCTTTTGGCTCAAATAACGGGTGGGCCATCTAATGTTTTAAATTTGAATTATTTATATTTCGACATTGGAAACGTCAAATACCATTCGGAAAGTGACAGATATTCAGTAAAAAGTCTAAAATTTACGAAATGGGTCGCTATTCACTAGAAGAAAACTGCGAAATATTGAAAACTTTTATCCAAAATGGTGAGTCAAGTGGATGGTAAATTTTACCAAAAAAATCATCTTTTCGGACGAGGCTCATTTCCATCTCGATGGTTACGTTAGCAAGGAGAATTGTCGCATTTCGGGCACAGAAAACCCCCGCGTAATCGTCGAGAAGCCAATGCACCCAGCACGAATCACTATATGGTGCAAATTTTGGTCTGGTGGAATCATCCACCCATTTTTCTTCGAAAATAAATAAGGAACCGCCGTAACCATCAATGCAAATTGAAGAGGAAGACTTGGAGAACATTTGGTTCCAGCAGGACGGCGCTACGTGCCACACAGCAAGCACAACAACACTCGATCTTTTTCGCCCTATCTTCGAAAATCACATAATCAGCAAAAGAGGTGATGTGAATTGGCCTCCCAGAAGCTGCGATTTAACTCCGTTGGACTATTATCTGTGGGGAGCTGTTAAAAATAAATGTTACGCCAACCATCCAGAAACAATTCAAGATCTAAAGTACGAGATTCAAGCTGCTGTAACTGCCATAAGGCTTGAAACCATCGAGAAAGTACTCCAAAATTGGGTGGATCGGATAAGCTACTGTAAACTCAGCCGTGGTGGTCATTTATCTGAAATTGTTTTCTACAAATAAATTTCATAAAACAACCTTTTAAATAAATGTTAGACCTTTGAAAAATATCAAGCCGTTTTTTATTGACTTTTTAAATTTAAAATTTTATTTGGCCCACCCTGTATAAATATGATTATAGACAAAATAATAGGTGTGAGCACTTTTCACTTAATAACTTTGAAATATTTGCAATTAGAACAATTTTGGTTTAGTTATATATTCGCTTTACTTTATTAAACTTAAATATATCGGGAGTATTTCATTCATAATACTAAAAATCGATTTTTTGTTTTTGCAAAACAAGACATAGCATTTGTCAAAATAATAGATGTAAAATATTTTTTTCTAAATAAAAAAAAATAATAATAAGTTATTTTTTCGCGATTTTAATAACCTGCATATCCTCCGGCATTTGTAATAAGTTTCCCAATTTTATTCGACATGGATTGGATTAATTTTTTGCACGTTTCCAATGGGGTATAATTCCAAATATCCTTTGCTTTCCGCCACAACTGCTTTTTATTTTTGAAAAGATGTTAATCTCCTCTTAATGTCACTTCAGAAGTTCTCAACCGATTTAGAATCAGGGGATTGATTAGGTCATTACATGCAGGTCACATTTTCACATTCTCTTGTTGATAACACCATATCAGCGGCATCTTTTCTTCAGCATATGGTAGCATAACATTTTGCAAAATATCACTGTACTCAAAGGCGGTCATTGCGTCCTTTATCTAAAATAAAAGACCAACGTTTTGCCAGGTGAAACATCTCCACATCTTTATCTTTCGGCCCCATGTTAAATTACATTTGTGGTGTATCTGAAATCAAATTCTTTGGCTTTATGCCGGCGGACAGTTCTTTTAAAGTAATATAAAAATATTAATCTTAGCTTCGTCACTGAATAAAATATTTTTTTCTCCGATAGGATAGCAACAATTTATGTTCAACGGCAAAAGCTCTCACGTCTGTCCCTCGGTAGATTACGGTATATTAACCAACGCCGCGAGCTAACAGTTAGTATGCATTTTCCATTACAATTTGTCCAGAAATCACAAAAGAGCCCTTTTTTGCCAATTGAAGTATACGGCGATCATCAATTCTGTCAGTTTTTCTTGGACTATCACGAGTTTCCTTTTGATTTTTATGCTTTAAAGCATTAGTTACAAAGTTTTCCGACCGCCCTAACATATTTACAATGAGTTTATCCGTTTTTACTTTTTACACTTACTGTTTTGTTTATAAGTGTATATGAGTTCGATGTGTTTTGGACAGTTAAATGATTGGTATGAACAATTTGTTGCTTTGTCACTTGTAAAATAATAAATAATATTCCACAATACCTCACCACTTCCAAAGTCGTACTCGACAAATATATACAAGGTGCATTCCAAAGTAAACAGGACTTTAAAAAAAAACAGGACAAATGGTTTTTTCGGCAAAATTAATTTGTTTTATTCAAAATAGTCTCCTGCTTCAATACAGCTTTTTGCACGGTCCAAAAGCATGTTGAACGAGTGTTTTAGCTCGTTGGCCGGTATGGCCGCTAGTATGCCGGTGCAAGCCTTTTGAATGGCCTCTACGTCTGCAGAACGCTTTCCTTTCAAGGGCAAATGCATTTTTCCGAAAGGAAAGAAGTCGTACGGTGTCATGTCAGGTGAATACGGGGAGTGGTTAATGGTTAAAATGTGATTTTTGGTCATATTATCGTCCTTCGATTTTTGGATTCTGAGCAATTTTTGGTCGCCAGTCAATCGGAATAAACTGTGCACACACCTTTCGTAAGCGCAAGTGTTCGATGGAATTTTCAGTGATCACGGATTTTGATTGGCCCACATGTTGATCGGCATCTATGTCCTTACGACCACTTTGAAAAAGTTGAAACCACTCGTGCGCTCTGGGGCCATATTCTGTAACTCGATTTGAAAATGTATTCTATTCGAAATTCGGATCTAATTTATAATTATGCGAAAGTTGTACCGTCCTGTGCCAGAATAAATACGTACAATTTTCGGTTTTGCTTTCTACAACTCAAAAGCTATCAAATATTTTATCCGAAAATTGGCTTGAAAATCCGAAAATCAAGTTACAGAATATACAAAATCCGAATTCGAGTAAATTTTTTTTCGAATCGAGTTACAGAATAGGCTTGAAAATCCGAAAATCAAGTTACAGAATATACAAAATCCGAATTCGAGTAAATTTTTTTTCGAATCGAGTTACAGAATAGGCCCTCTACGGGATAGGCAATCACCGCCATCAATTGAAACGTTTCCGTAAAAGTTTTATCAATTTTAAAACAAAATTTTGTGTTGGCTCTTTGTTCGAAGCGAACACCCCTCACATTAGCCGCCCATTTTGACCAAAAGTATCAAGTATTTAAAAACAAAATACAATATTTGATCAGCTGATAAAACTAAAATGTTCGTACAGTTTTGTGGATTGACGTTTCTCGCTGTCATTAAAGCGAACAACGCATAGTGTTTTTCTATCTGCCTCATATATAATGGGGTCGAACAAAATAATACATTGTCAAGCCTCGCAAATCGAAAAAAAAAGATTTTCAGTAGCAACTTCCAAATAATACCATTTTCAGTAAAACCACGATACATCAAAGTCAGAATTTTTCTCCAATTTCTTCAGTGCAAGGAGCAATATTAGCTGTTAATAATTTCAAGCTCATTTTAGGTCCAGAAATGATGGAGAGTGTGATATAGTTTGTCGCTTCAAAATAACTTGTGAAATATAAATAAATGCATGTATGAACATAAAATTTATAAGTGATATTTTATTGTTCTTTGTCTTACTTTACTGAGTAAACCAAATGCCCGATAGCCAAGATAACCTCGAATAATAAGATTTTAATTGTGATTACTATTTAGCTACTATTGTACGTCATGACAAATTTAACATATGAGCGATATATTTATACTTACATACAAATATGTACATGCATATATTAATATACATATATGTATGTACATAATTATGTATATTAATACACTACTGTGCCCAAAAAATAAGGTGACATTTGAATTTTAACTACGCGTGTCGAAGGATTTGGAGAATTATTATTATTTTTTTAGGTTGGTAGTCAGTCACATTTATGTCAAATTTCATGTCAAAATATTCATTAGTGTTTGAGATACGTGTCGTTTTGTGAGCTGCTAAAAGTGAGTTTTTCGTTTTGTGCTATGTCGAAATCTGTTGAGCAAAGAATTTGCATTAAATTTTGTTTACGGAATCAATTTTCTGCTGCGGATACGTTGAGGATGGTGCAGAAAGCCTGTGGTGATGAGGCTATGTCTAAAAAAATGTTTACAAGTGGTATAGTGAGTTCCAAGCCAGCCGTGCTTTCCGACTACCAGAGTGTCATAAAATGCATTATAAGCGGCGATGAGACTTGGATCTATGCTTACGACCCCGAAACAACCGATCAATTAAGCGAATAACGTGCCAAAAGAGAGCCGAGACCAAAAAAATCGCGTCAAAGTCGCTCAAAAATCAAGGTCATGTTGACTGTTTTCTTCGATTATCGTGGTGTTGTGCATTATGAACTCCTTCCAACCGGTCAAACAGTCAACAAGGAATATTATTTGAACGTTATGCGTCGTTTGCGTAACGCTATCCGCCTAAAAAGGTCGGAATTGTGGAGACAATTATTGGTTTTTACACCACGATAATGCACCATCCAATACTGCCCTCGTAATTCGTGATCATTTCGCCAATAACTCAAACCAATTTAGTTCCGCAACCACCGTATTTAGCTGATATGGCGACGTGCGACTTCTGGCTGTTCACCAAGCTCGCTTCGGGGACACCGTTTTCATACGATAGAGGAGATTCAAGCCGCAGTGAAGGCCATATCGGAAAGTGATTACAAGTGATTGATTTGGAAGAATAAAGAATTTTCAAAAAAAAAAAAGTACAATGTCACCTTATCACCTTTTGGGCACAAAAGAATTTACCTTAATACACTCAAAGGGTCCAAAACGCCAAAAAACGCGTTCATAGATCTACAGACATACAATCAACTTTTCACTTTTTTAACAATTTTTTTATACAGATCGTGATTGCTAAGATTTCGTTACACCGGCTTAATTATATGAGCACACCCTACTCGATCACCTGCGAATTTATTTTAATTTTTTCGCCAACCACGATACTTATTTTTCTGATTATGATCTTAGTAACTTCCAAACATATAACGGAACTTTTGTCCATACCAAATTCAAAACTAATTCAATGAATTTATTTTCTGAAACGTAATTTTGCGAGCACAAGTGTACATACAAAAACCATCTGTATAACGCAACGAGGAACTGAATGCAATTTTCGATCATTTGAGCTGAGAAGCTTAAACTCAATCGCTGACACGTAAATTACGTTTTGAAAGCAATAAGTTTATAATTTTTTAACGTAATTAGCTAACATGTGCAACAAATTATCGCTTTTAAAACGAAAAAATTTGTCACGCGTCAACAAGCTTGAGCGTCACTAGACATGTCAATATATTAAATAAGCACCTAAACAGGCGATTTTTAGTTTATTTTTTAAGAAAAGTACTGCATAAGTTTTTTTTAATTTAAACACATAAAACTTCGAAAAAATTGGTTTTGATTTTTAGCGAGATATTCGCAATTTTACAAGTAAATAAAAAAAAGATCCTAAACTGCTGTGTTGATTGCTGCTATCAGAAGAGTTGAAAACTATCAGTAAAATTATTATAAGTTTGTAAGGTATTGAATTTACAATGACGTACGATTGTTGACAAATTTTTAAATTTAAAAAGTGGAAAAACGTTAAAAGAAGTTAAATTTTGCTCCAAATTGAGATGTGTGTGGAGAGATATACAGAAAATGGGCAGAATCCAAGCAATCCGATGATATTTTTCTATTTTATAAATATACGATAGATTATCTCGATTATAGGTTATGCAAGCAACAATTGAATATAGCAAAACATTGGGAGAGTATAAAAATATATAAAAGCAATTCAGAATCTGGTGCAAATGGTCTTGCATCCTTGCAATTGCAAATTAGAGAGCTTATTTTTGCTTTTACACTAACAAAATGCTAGCAATGCACCTGCTACACCCTTGCAAAGAAGCAACACTAAAACGCCATTGTGTTATGTGCAACACTGGTTTGCAAATTATCAGCTGTTGTCAAAAATAAAAGCATTGTAAACAAAAAGAAATGGAGCAAACCAGTTTAAATACAAAAAAGCTAAAACGCGAAAAGCTTCTTCAGCGCTTCATCAATTAAAGCGTCAGTTAATTTTTCCCTAAAACATTTTTTCGGCATATTTTCCAATTTGTGCGAAAATTTTGTTTACAAACAATGTTTTTCCTCACCGATCAGCTGTGAATTAATGGTTTTTTGCAAGGATTGCACTGAAACCACAAAAAAGACGTTCATTGTTGATGGTAAATATTTGCAATTGCATAATCTTGCAAACCCAGATGCACAATATTATGAATTGCCCTATACTATATATATAATTAATGATTTTAATAATGTAAAATTGAAAAAAAAAAACAAAATTAGAAACAATAAGAAACAAAACAAACTGATGGTAACCCTACAGCAAAGCAATACTTTTATTAAAATCTAATACACAAGACATATCAATTCAAGCTAGATAGATAGATAGATTGGTTTTCGCACGTCTATGAACTTTTATTACTGCTGATACATACTTATTTACAAATACGAGTATATGTATGCTTTCATATTAATATATGAAAAACCACACAGCAACACTTTAGCTGTGGAAAGTATGCACAGTTTCAAATGATTTGCTTGCTTATCTTATCGCGCCCTATTATATACATACATATATGTAAATATATATATATATATATATATATATATATATATTTACATATACAAACGTTACGACAACAAAACTGTAGACTGCAAGTAATAAGCGGAAATGGAGAATCAAATTCATTTGCAGCAATTAGAGGCATAAAATTACTAAGCGATCTCAAGTGTTGTGTACTATATTGGATATAGTATTTTTTTCTAATATTATATTTATGCATTTCAATGATTTTTATTATAAATAAATTCTTCCAATTACTCACACTTGTTTATTTTATCAGCGCTTTAACAATTTACGCTTTTCAATTTTGTTTTTAAGTTGTCAATGATTATTTCAAAGTAGTGCAACTACTTTTATTCCTCCCCTTATGATTTTTGCTAATGCATACGCAATCATTACATTTCTTGGAATTACTAGAGTATACGTTCCGGAAAGCATGGTAATAAAAAATAATTAGCAAACATACACATGTGTGCACCTCGTAAGCAAAGTCGACATGAAATATTATATACATATTTGTGTAATAAAAATAAACATATGCAGTTTACAACGGACTGCAACGCGTTACACTGTAATAAAACTGGAATAATAAAATACACGATTCTTTCCGCTTGGAATGTTATTTTATGGATGGTCGCCTCAAAATTAATCACACTAGAAATCGAGAATTTTTCTTGTTACACATATATGTACATACACACATGTCCGTTTGGCCGGAAATCAGAAATAAATGCCCAATAGAGATGGCCAAATTTCCTGTTATTTGAAACTAGGAGCGTAAGTCACCTAGCTGACTTTAACAAAGGTTCTCACGACAGTCGGGTAACGTAACCGGAACGAACCCGGTGTTTTTGCCTGGCCAAGGACTGCTAAATCGGCAGAATTCTGCCTCTACAATAACAACTAGAACGGCCAAAGTGAAATTCTGCCAAAAATATCTGCGAATAAAGAGATTTGTATCGTCGTTTATTGCTACTAATAAAAGATAAGATGTGAAGTTTTGGAGTATTCATGGTTCCCTAAAACATGGCAGATTAAATTTGCCACGAAGTTTATATTATTCATAAGAAAAAGTTTGGGAAACTATAAATTATACATATGCATGTATGTACATACATATTCATATATAAATAATCGGCTTGAGAAGTTGAATCGATTTAGAAATGTGCGACTTAGAAACATACATACATACATACATACAAGACACACAATCTGAGCGATTAAAATCAAGCCCTTGCATGAAAACTTTTATTTGCGAAGAATATTTTAGATTCCTTGAAGGCGAAGCGACTGCTAACAAGTTTAATTTACTATATTGATTGTTGAAAGTTCAAAGAAGTCTTAAAAAAGGAGTTATTATAAATAATTACTTCATATACTAAAGGATCAATATTTATTTATTATTATTATTTTTTTTTTTTTTTTTGTATTTTAATTTCAATAGCAAAAAATTAGTATTTTGCCTCAACTGGCTACAATGCAAAATGTTATTAAAAATGATCAGTTTGAGGCGCTCTTGCACGATTATTTGCCAAATGTCAAAAATATGTCAAAGCCAAACACATGGTCATTTTAACAGCTGGTTTGACAGCTACACTTATAAACTTCTAACTAAACAAAAAATACTAAAAATCTATAGATTTATTCAGAATTCATATGTATAAATCATCATAACTAAAAATATTTCACTTGCCATTCGGTTTCGTCGACCAATTTCAACAATATATGTACATATGTATGTAAATTAGTTTTCGGTTGCACTTTATTTTATTGAATAGTGTGAGACTTTCTTGCTGGGATTTTCAATATAACGCACGAACTTTGGAGAAGACGGCAATAATAATGTAGTAAAATGAACAATATATAATGGATTTTTGTATGCGAAAATATAAACAAATATTCATGCATATATACATATACGTATGTACATGTACATTCGTTTATAAGTTAAATTGATACTCACGTGAATGAATGAGTGATAATAGAAAACAAAAAATTATAATTATAAGCATTCGCGGTAAGTAAAACGTAGAAATTTCTATTTATGACGAACAATAAAGTGTGCACTGAATGCATGTGAATAGACTTAAATCATAAGACAAGCGTGCATGAATAGAAAAAATGGCAGACAAAAAATTTAACACCTTAGCACTTGAAAATTACTGATAACTGATGGCGATACGAGTTTCAATAGACTTTTATATTACAGTAATACATTTACTATGAAAATTTACTTAGCTTCTGTACTACAGATATCAATGATGAAGCATTGACTTAACAAATGGGTTGACAATATTTTTTCAAGAAAACAAAGTTCTTAATACCCAACGGTCTAAAGATAGCGTGAACTCATGCCCTTCAGCGCTGGAGAACGGTTAACTATTCCAACAATAAAATTCTACAAAGTCTACCTTTTTCTAAATTATAAATGCTAATATATACATATGTATGTATGTAGATAAAAACGAATGAATTGCAAATGATAGCAACAAAAAGAGAAAAAATTGGTTTGCCCTGAGACACATTTAATTTTTTTTTCTATTTATACTTTATTTTATAAACGTTTGTTTGTTGAAATCATAGCGGTACGATTATTTTCAAACAAAATTATTTTAGTTAATAAATAACTAAAAACTTAAATTTTACTTTTCATGCGTAAAAATTTCTCTTTTTAGTTGCAATGTTTCTGATGACATTGATCTTGGCCTTCAAAGCAGACAAAATAAAAATAAGTCCAAGACAAATGCAGAATGAAATGAGTAGAATGTAGCACAAGCATTCTTGAAGACTCGTTTATACAAACACAAATATTAATACACATATTTATGTACAATTGAAATCATATTCAACATTTTTCTTGTGAATATTTTAGTTAAATATAAAAAAAAAATTAAAAGAAGGGCATTTGACACTGAAATGTATTGTATTATTTAAAATATATTTATGTACATAAATATGCTTTGTAATTCTCTAAATCACACATAATATGTTCAGTTTTCATCAGAGATAATGAAATTGGAGAACCTCTATTAAATAGTAAGTTTAACATAAAGAAGATAAAGAAGTGTTTTTCAAATAACTTTGAGCAGAACACATAAGTAAAAGGTATAACTTATTAAGTCAAGAATTTTGAAATTTAAAATCATAGAGGACTTTTTCGATACAATAAGCTATAATTGTTGGTTTGAGTCGAAACGAAAGAAATTTTAAATTGTACTATATATTATATTATATGCATATTTTAACTTTTAACACTACGTCTGACAAGACTAAGGCATCAAATTATTTATTTTGTTATTATTCTGTAAGCTAGTGAGTGATAGTTATCTATGCCAGTACTATACATACAATTCATTTATTTGCATTCAAAATTTATGTAAACATACTCATTTTCTCAGAGATTACAAAAATGTATAATATATATACATTAGTATATATTTTCATATATTTGAGCAAGTGTGTGGTGTCTGTACGTACAATGTAGCGAGCGCGTGAATTTTATTTTTAAAAATATACGGATTGCAAGAACGAAATGTACGCTAAAGAGAAAAAATATACATTGTGTGCGGACGAAGGTGTTATTTACAAAATAATATAATTCTAAGTGAATTATATAGCTGACAAAGTTGCATGTAAATGCATTAGAGGAGAGAATTGTTTAAATTAACAAATTTGCACTATTACATTTAGAGCTATTTGTAATTGTACATATCAAAACTAATACTTGAGACCAAACACACACACTTTTTCTTATTCTTGCTAAATAAAAGTGTAAAAAATTAAGGTTTTATAATATTATATACATTGTATTTGACAGACTAATTCAATATCACTTTTCATTGAAACAACAAAATATTTAGTATTTGTTTGGATTAACGGACATGGCATAAAATAATGTCCCCGTACGTCAATGAGATCTAGATAGGATCAAAATTTCCTTTATTTACTTTAGCAACAATTTATATAGAATGAAATAATGAACGCGAGAACAAAGAGAAATTGTGTTATGAAATAATACATATCTACTAAATGCAAATATTGCAAGAATTTGTGCGATAATTTCTGTTTTGTGCTAATTTTGACAGCTTCCAGTTGTCATTGCATAACTGTTTTCTTTTACCATATTATTTAATCGTTGTGAAAAAACCTGAAACACTTTCGTCAATAATGAGTAACTTGTATTACAAACGTAAATACATACATAAGTTTGCATTTACTTAAAAAGCGCCTGATAATAAAGTATTACAAAGAGTATAGGCGCGGCGAGTGTACTTCCACTGCAGCAAAACTGCTTAGATACGGATATTCGCAATTTATGTGCTATACATACATACATATATATTCCACGTCACTAAATTAATCATCAAACACAACTTTTATATTTATCGATTAAACAGAAATATTTGTGGCTATTGTTGCAGCAGTACTTATAATTGTAGTTTTTAGTAAATGAGTAACTTTTTTAGTAGCGGTAGCCACCACAAATTTTTCACATGTTTCCGTTACCTTATTGATTTAACTAACAAAAGTGTACTTTGTTAGCAAGTATTTCCGTACACACATTAAATGTTGGCTCACTATTACAAAAGTAATAACAACACACTTCGAACGCACTGCCACTAGCTAGCTACATTTATTGTGCACTTATATATTTGTTTTTAATAAACGCAAACGAAACCAGTTTTCATTTTAGCATGCGATTTCATTACTGAAAGTGCGGCTTGACATAAATATTTTGTAAAACCTTTTATTGTATGTTAATACAGTTTATGCTTTTTTATTTTTTAGTGCACATTTTTACTAACCACTTCACTCGAAACTGCATTTGAAGCTATTCAGTAAACGGTTGTGTGTACTATACAATATGGTACTGAGAAAATCGATGAATGATGTCAAATGATTGCAAAAAAGTTTTCTTTTGCTTACCTTTAAATTGCCAATTAACTCCATAAACTGTAGTATTTGGCCCAGCCCGGCGTTAAAGCATGGCTTACCAGAAGAATTTTTCTGTTCATTGCCATTACAACTGCTACCATTACTGGTGGTGTTTCCGTCCTCTGACGTATGTTGTCCATTTGTGGCAGCCGCAGTTTGTTCATCCTGCTTCAAAGTTTTAGGTTCAGCAGCTAGTGATGACATTGCGTTATATTGTGTTTGCTTATTTTCGAAATTTTGATTGTTTTGTGTATGGAAGTGATGCAGATGCTGCTGATAGAACTTCTGTATCTGTTGAGAGCGTGTTATAGTTCCGGACACAATTGCTTTTCTATAATTTGAAGCATTCACATTTGTTGCTGTAATCTTATATGAATTTACGCCAATTTGGTCTCCCGCACCAGCTCTGACACCACCGTTTTCAATCGCTGGCAAATCGACACTGACAGTACGTTGTAGACCAGTTCCACATTTAACTTCGTACGCTTGTGAATGCCGCAGTGGTTGATATGTTTGTTGTCGATGACTAGAATTACTTGCGAGGAACAGCTGTTGCTTATTCTCAATTTGGTGGGGTTGCAAATGTTGTTGTTGTGGTGATATCATCTCATCGGTTAACGATTGTGGTGACGTCACAGCCGTCGGTGCCAACAGAAATGCATTTTCATTGGGTGGAGAAATTGCGCCCACAAACGCTGGTATCGCTTCCACTACATTTTCAGATTTAGTAGTGGCTACTGACGATTCAGCCACAATTCGATTGAAGTTTTGTTTTATTAACTCACCGCTAATGTTTTTAGCCCTACTGTTTTGTAGCTTTCGGAGAGCTTTGATCACTTGCTGAATGGAGAGCATTTTCGTTGAGAGGCTGAAATAGGAAATGAAAACAGAGCACAAGTGAGAACTTAGGGAAAAAAAGGTGTAAATATATATAAATTGTTGGGTGTATATGTCGAATGTTTAAATGATAAGGTTAACGCCAGACAGAAAACACGTAAGTAATTAATGTATTTTTACAAAAAAAATGCTTCACTTATAATCTGTCTGCGTCTTTTTTTACATATATTATCTATATATGTACATATTTACATATATACAAATAAAATTATATGTTTACATAATTAGAAACGTGTATTCAAATAATTCTATAAATCGATTTTAATGTATATATACAAAATTAAAAGACTTGATAAAGAACGTATTTATAAAACATTAACGAAAATATTTTCGATACTTTGTTTTTTCTATATATTAAATAAATTTTGTGACTATAACCAAATACATAACAACCAGTCATAATAACGTTGAATTAAAAATTATATTTCATTCACTTAAAACTCATAATTTTCTGTGTATGCATGTGGATCTATGTGCTTTAAACTTGTTGTATTTCTTTTTATAATATAATATATAAACCCACTTTATTTAGCAAACATTAACAATCTTTCGCATTACACTTCTAAGATACTGTCACGGCGCTTCTCACTTTTCGTATTAGGCTCTAAAGAATTTATTCCAAAGTTGTATATTTTTTATAAATATTTTTATAGCATACACATTTTCATTATGTTGAATGCGGCACGTGTTATATATCGGATTCAACTTGCAAATTTCCGACACAACAATGAAGGACACAAGTGCATGCTTAGGTGTGCTGCTTTACTATGCGCCTTAGTTATCGCTTTAGGTTGCCTATCTCGTGGTTGTCGTGCTCAAATATTTTGTCGCCGACCGCCAAAAAGCTGTTGTCTATTGCCTCTAATAGTTAAAGCAGCAAACAATTATTTGAAAATGTTGAACGTATTGGTGAGGTAAATTAAAAATAAACACTTTACACTCTCGTCGTTTACCTCCTGCCCTTGGCCGTCGTAATCGTTTGTTGTTGGTTTGATGCGTGTTATAACCAAATCAATAGTAATTAATCAAGGTAAAATTGTGAGTTTACATATCATTATCATTCTGTTTTATCTAAGATTAAATTACTGATTTTGCCCATGCAGCATATACCGTTATTGTATATTTACATTTTAACTTAAGTATATGTAAACATTAATTACCACACGTCTACTCCCACACCGTTTATAGATTGCACTGGTGCTGCTTACATATGCTCGCTACAAGTTCTGAATATCTTGAGAATTTTCTACAATTTTCCGCCTTTGTTTATTTATACAACAAAGTAGTGATTGGTTTTAACTGGTATTTTTGGTTGAAGTAAAAAATCTGTCTCCCCGCAACTCAAATTTACCACCCATTCACTATATGTTCTACTTCAGTCCCAATGACTGTCATTTTTAATAGCAAACTATTATTATTGTATTTAAATGACTTGAATAATACTTTAACATATTATAGTTGTTAAGACGGTATTATATCTCATTCACAAATTCAATTAAGTAGAAAAATTCGGAATTAACGCAACTACACTACAGAAAGCAACTAAATATGTTACATGAGCATATGAAACAACAGGGTTGCGAAAATGTGGATTGTAAGAATACAGGGAGTTTCAAGGTTCTAAAACATCAGAATAAATACAGCTTTTCTTTGTTGTTGGCATTAATTTATATTCTTTAATAAAAAAAAAGGCACTGAGCTAAGTTATATTCAATAATCTTTTTTAAGATACAAGAGAGTATGCGGATACCGCTTTACTGTGTCATAATAAATAAAACGATTTATTATAAATCTTTCGCTATTGTGAATGGCTCAACTGGAGTGTTACTGTCACACGAAATTATCGAGTTTTGTGCTGTAGCCTTCAATATTAATTAAAATAAACTATTCTGAAATGTTCACGGTGCAAGAATTGCATATATTTCTTCTTGGTGCAAATTATTTACAATGGTTGTAAAGTATGTCAGACCAAAACCCATGTATATTTTCGTACAATGTCACGCACAAGTATAACTGCAACCCTGTTTTAGCTGTCATTTTACATAAAGACATATTACGTCGTTAAATTGTTGAGGAAGGAAAGTTTTAAATAGATTTTATAATTTTTATTTAAATTATAAAGATTTGTTACAGTTTTTTTTTGTTAAAATTGTATGCAGAAGATGCGCCAATTCACAATAGCCATGCATAATAGTCATTCACAGTAAATTGACCGAATCAGCCGTTCATACATATGTATGTGTGGGGACACAGACAAGATGCATCACATCTGGCAGCACTGTTTGTCAGATATTCTATTTCCCGTATTACACACGTGCAACTCTGTAGTTGCGACACACTCTGTGTCTTATCAGGCAGGGGGCACAGTGAACTGAAAATCGCGTCGAGTTTCCAGTGTCAGCAACTCGCTTTCTGTCTCTTAATCGTAACAGTTGCTGCGACGTATTTTCGGCATTGTTCACTTTCTGTTCGGAGTTCATAGTTGATATTTCGTATATTTTTTTGAAATTAATTTTGAATATACTTTAAAAAATTAATAATTTCAATCTTTTGTTAAGTAATTTGCAAATTTGTATACAAGATATACATAATATAAATAAATATTTTAGAAAATGGAGTATGACAAAAAAATCAATTAATTGTAAAGATTTGTGAAATGTATGGAGAAAGCATAAATTGATTCAAATTAGTGAAAAGGGTATATATTTGAAATCTTCATATAATCTTATTTATTATTTTGAGATTAAAATAAAATGTATTTATTAAGTTGACAGAACGATTAATATTGTTAGGCGGCCCAAATACCTATTAAGGAAAAAGAAACGACAATGGGTTAAATAAAGATAACAATGGGTTAAAGTAAAGTGAAAGTAGATTATATGAAATAAAATCGAACATAGTTGCGCATTTAAAAGTTGCTCTAAGAATGGGCGACGCAAAAGGAATCCGAAATTAGAACTTTTGTTCCTCTTAATAGCGCTCATCATTTCATTCTGTCAGTTATTCTCTCACCTCATTCTCTGTCAGTTATTCAATTATTTCATTTTCGGTACATTCTTGGAAGTTCACAGTTGAAACTGAATTCCTAATTCTTAAGTTACAGTTTTAAGTAGCGTCATTCCTTTTTTGTACAGACGCCAGCGAGAAAGCACGTCTTTCCTGATCTCGTCAAATAAATCGTTTTTAAAATTAAATGTGGTGGTAATATCTCCACATATGTATATCACTAAATTCTGCATTGGGTGCTCTCGTGCCCTTGTATATTTCGGTATAGCATTTTTGCAATCTGTAATTTTGCAAGAGCAAGAGAATACCCCTATTCTCTAGTTGTGAAGTTACAGTTAAAATTTCAATTCGGTATATAGTGCTTTACGTGCTAATTATCCGAAATGTTATGACACTATAACACCAAGAATGATAGAGAAAGAGATACGCAATGCGCATGTTTGCTTTCAGTCAGCTGTTCTTGCTGACATCACGGTTGACTTATTATGCGCCCGCGCTTTTGAAAGTGAATTAGAATTGTATTTTCAAGTGTTGTATTTATTGTAAAATTTTATATTTTTTTAAATGCGTTGCGCAGTGTTCGGATGCAATAATAATAATGGTAAAAATTGTGCTACGAAATGGAGATTTTTCCATTTCCCTAAAGATAAAACAGTACTAAAACAATGGATTCATTTTTGTCGTCGTACGGACAAAATTAACATTAAAAATGCATGCATTTGTGAAGTGCACTTCGCGCCAGAAGCCTTCGAAAGAAACTTGCAGTTTGAAATGGGTAATTATAGCATTTTGATTACAATATTACATTTATAACCAAACACTCTTGCAGGTTTAAGTTCGCGGAATCCAACTAAGTTGCATCCTAGGGCTTTCCCCACGTTAACCACTGCTCCTGCAGAGGCTAATGAACGGCAGAAAAGGATGGAGTCTCGTTCCAAAAAAGAGATGTTAACAACAATGTTGAATAATACCGCCCCTTTTGAAGTAATTCAAGAAGACGAGGTTGGAGAGGCACCTCAAACTGCAGGAGAGGAGATCATCGATGAAAAAGACGAGAAAATAATGCATTTGGAAACAGAAATGTTAGTCCTAGTTGATATTGATGAAGTATCTTTTTCTTACATAAGTATGTGTATTTCTTATTATTTTTAGACAAAGGCTGAATAGTATTGTTCGAACTTTGAAAAAGTGCAAAAACGAGCAGTTAGCAGAAATTAAACGCCTTAGGATTTCCTTTGAAACCGCGGAATTCCACAGAAATAATTTGGAGCAAAAACTTAGCTGCATTTTCACCAACGGCCAGGTAAGTGCCCAAATTCTAAAAAGTATGTTGCAAAATATATTAAAGTTCATTACGCATACATAGATTCAAAAATTAAGGGATGGAAACAAACGGCGGAATTGGAAAGAAGAAGACATAGCTAAGTCGATCACGCTATATTCAACGAGCCCGAAAGCGTACGAACTTTTAAGGAGAAACAACTTTCCTCTACCAGGTGTGCGCACTCTGAAATGGTGGTCAAAGAAATTTGACGTAGCTCCAATTGTAGCTCAAAAGTAAAATAATTGTTTTTCAGAGCTAGAATGTATTTTAGGATTGATTCCTTAAATAAAAATTTAATATGTTCATATGTATAGAAAAAAAAAGAAAATTAAATAAGATACTTGGTTACAAAATATTCAATATTTTTATTTACATAAATGTATATGGTTGAAACAAACATAGCAAAGAGACAAAATTAAATAATACAATCAAAATTCAATTAAATGAATATGTACATATGTAGGTAAATGTTCACTATAAAATATTCACTTGTATTGATGTTAACTTTTGATGATATTCATGTTTTTGTATGCGTGCAATACAAAATTGCTTTTTATTGCAAAGAAAAACAGACAACTGAAAATCAGCTGATTGTACGTTGGTGAACCGTGACGTAGATGCGCAGAACGAACAAAATTTGAACTCGTCATTGCGCCATCTTTGTTTCTATCATTCTTGCTATAACACTTTTGACTAACCGTGCGATTCTGTAACGTGAGACAGTTAGCGGGATTCTGTAACCAGTCTCTAGTCTCTATTTGAGACATTTTAGACAAAGTATCAATTTGATACTGGTTACTATTCACTAAACAGTCTCTAGTGTTAGTCTCAAAATATTGAGACCTGGTAGTCAGCTGGTCACAAAACTAAAAAGAACTCTTGCTGCCATTTTCAATGTACTGAATAGAGATCATCATAGATATTAATCGATTATCGTTTTTTTACATTTTGTAAGCAATTCAAACACGAAAAGGTTAAAAATAAATAAATTTTACATAAATTTCGTAAATATTATGAAACAAAGTCAACATATATTTTTATTTTTATTGATAATTATGTTTTTTGACTATGTTATAGAAAAGTTAATATTTGTTATCGACATATTTATTATCATTCAAGTGTAAAAACATCTCTGAATAATGAAATGTAATAGATTTTGAGACTGTCACTTACAGAATAGCAAAATCGTCTCAAGTCTCAAAAGTTGTCTCTAACTTAAAATCTCAAATTTAGATACTTGATACTGTCTCATGTTACAGAATCGCACGGAGTATCAAGTCTCTAAATTTGAGATTTTGAGTTAGAGACAATTTTTGAGACTTGAGACGATTTTGCTATTCTGTAAGTGACAGTCTCAAAATCTATTACATTTCATTATTCAGAGATGTTTTTACACTTGAAGGATAATAAATAAGTCGATAACTAATATTAGCTTTTCTATAACATAGTCAAAAAACATAATTATCAATAAAAATAAAAATATATGTTGACTTTGTTTCATAATATTTACGAAATTTATGTAAAATTTATTTATTTTTGACCTTTTCGTGTTTGAATTGCTTACAAAATGTAAAAAAACGACAATCGATTAATATCTATGATGATCTCTATTCAGTACATTGAAAATGGCAGCAAGAGTTCTTTTAATAGCGGGATTCTGTAACCAGTCTCTAGTCTCTATTTGAGACATTTTGAGACAAAGTATTAATTTGATACTAGTTACTATTCACTAAACAGTCTCTAGCGTTAGTCTCAACATATTGAGACCTGGTAGTTAGCTGGTCACAAAACTTACCGTGCGATTCTGTAACGTGAGACAGTATCAAGTCTCTAAATTTGAGATTTTGAGTTAGAGACAATTTTTGAGACTTGAGACGATTTTGCTATTCTGTAAGTGACAGTCTCAAAATCTATTACATTTCGTTATTCAGAGATGTTTTTACACTTGAATGATAATAAATATGTCGATAACAAATATTAACTTTTCTATAACATAGTCAAAAAACATAATTATCAACAAAAATAAAAATATATGTTGACTTTGTTTCATAATATTTACGAAATTTATGTAAAATTTATTTATTTTTTACATTTTCATGTTTGAGTTGCTTACAAGATATAAAGAAATGACAATCGATTAATATCTATGATGATCTCTATTCAGTACATTGAAAATGGCAGCAAGAGTTGTTTTTAGTTTTGTGACCAGCTAGCTACCAGGTCTCAATATTTTGAGACTAGCGCTAGAGACTGTTTAGTGAATAGTAACTAGTATCAAATTGATACTTTGTCTCAAAATGTCTCAAATAGAGACTAGAGACTGGTTACAGAATCCCGCTGTTAAAAGAACTCTTGCTGCCATTATTTATTATCCTTCAAGTGTAAAAACATCTCTGAATAATGAAATGTAATAGATTTTGAGACTGTCACTTACAGAATAGCAAAATCCTCTCAAGTCTCAAAAATTGTCTCTAACTCAAAATCTCAAATTTAGAGACTTGATACTGTCTCACGTTACAGAATCGCACGGTAAGTTTTGTGACCAGCTAACTACCAGGTCTCAATATGTTGAGACTAACGCTAGAGACTGTTTAGTGAATAGTAACTAGTATCAAATTGATACTTACCGTGCGATTCTGTAACATGAGACAGTATCAAGTCTCAAAATTTGAGATTTTGAGTTAGAGACAATTTTTGAGACTTGAGACGATTTTGCTATTCTGTAAGTGACAGTCTCAAAATCTATTACATTTCATTATTCAGAGATGTTTTTACACTTGAATGATAATAAATATGTCGATAACAAATATTAACTTTTCTATAACATAGTCAAAAAACATAATTATCAATAAGAATAAAAATATGTGTTGACTTTGTTTCATAATATTTACGAAATTTATGTACAATTTATTTATTTTTAAACTTTTCGTGTTTGAATTGCTTACAAAATGTAAAAAACAACAATCGATTAATATCTATGATGATCTCTATTCAGGACATTGAAAGTGGCAGCAAGAGTTCTTTTTAGTTTTGTGACCAGCTAACTACCAGGTCTCAATATTTTGAGACTAACGCTAGAGACTGTTTAGTGAATAGTAACTAGTATCAAATTGATACTTTGTCTCAAATGTCTCAAATAGAGACTAGAGACTGGTTACAGAATCCCGCTATAAAGTTCAATTAAATTTGTCAATGCTGCCCACTTTATGTAGCTAGATGTGCTCTTCTAAAATTGCTTGATAAATTTTTGGGGATTTCGAAAACCCTATTTTTGCGAAAACGAAGAATCTGGCATCATATGATTAGTTTATTTGTGTTTTCAAATTATCACAACAATATCTTACGTGTAGGTAAAGCAATTTTTCGAGTGGTTCATACGTACTCAACATTTTCTACTTTTACTATTATTTCACTTATTTATTTATCCCTACGTAATATGTTTAATTCAAGCCCGGCAGGTTTATTAAAGCCATCAAGTCCGATCGTACATCAAACGAGACCAACCATGACCAGTGCAGTAAGTTGCATCAAACCTATACTTAGATATATTTGAATTTTTAAATATTTAATATTTTTACTTAGGACAATTTTGAACCAAAAATATCTTTGGAAACACCCTTGGCGGATTATGAACGTCTCATGGAACAGCATGTCCAATCAGAAAATGTAGAAGATGATTATACGTTAGAGAATAATTATAAGAAAATAGCTACTCTTGCGAGAGAAACTGTGGATAAACTCCTCTTTGAAGGTAGTTCCATTACAAAGGAGGATCAAGAAAAAATCGCAAAGTTTTTAAACAAAATAAAGGAGGATGCATGCTTCTTTGACCCATATAGTTATAACGAATGGATAATTGTTGTGCGCGACAAGTTATTGAAAAATAATATGATTGACTTTTGGCGTGATCACATAGTTAAAAAAGAACTAGGTATTTGTTGGGCCAGAGATTCTGATTTATATGATGACATGGAAGACCCGTCACCAAGAGAATTTTACAATTATGCTGGCTGCGTGGCACCTTTTGAACAAGTGGATAATTCTAGTTTGTCAAACTTTTTGAATATCTCGACCCCCGCTGCACTCCAAACACCAACTGCTCCTACTAATGCTGTAAGTTCTGCCATAATAACTAAAACTGTTCCATGATATGGTATATGTCCATTTGTTTCTCAGTTGAATTTCGAACCTGTGATTTCGTTGGAAACTCCACTAGAAGATTATGCAAGTCTAATGGAGGAAAATGTTCAATCAGAAAATATAAAAGACGATAACCTAATAGAGAGTAACTACAAGAAAATCGCCGCTGCTGCGCAAAACACTGTGTGGAAGCTTCTTTTTGTACCAGGTTCCGTTAAAAAGGAAGATCAATCAAAAATTGCTGAGTTCTTAAAAAAGATCAAAGAGGATGCATGCTTTTATGACCCATTTACTTATAATGATTGGATAATTGGGGTACGGGACGAATTGATGAAACGCAATATGGTCGATTTTTGGAAAGAGCACATTGTTGAAAAGGAACTAGGTCCATGTTGGGCTAGAGATTCTGATTATTTTGATGATATGGAGGATCCGAAACCAAAAGAATTTTACAACTATGGAGGTTGTGAGGCTCCATTTGCTAAAGAAAATGATATCACAGTTGTATCTAGCGCACAGATAAAATGATTCATGCATTAATAACCAAAGTCAACATCTACGTCTCGAAATAATATTCATGTACTTTTCTTCTTTTGTTACACTTGTTTTGGCGCACATCACATCAATTGTGTACATATTTTTATATTTATTTAAATTTTGTTTTGCTGGCAAGTTTCGATTGGTTTGCGATAAAAGAAAAAAGAAAAAGAAAAAGTAATTGGAGTTGCCAGTTTCTCACCAAGAATAATTATAACACCTTAAACTATTTTTTACACAAATCTAATAAAATAAAACTTATGCTCACTATGTATCCCCTATACATATAATTACACATTTATATAATAAACACCTTAAATGTTTTCCAAGGGAATTATTTATATTTGAAATTTTATACATCTTACTAATAAATTATAATTGTAAATATGGCAGAACTCTTGATTTTTTTTTTGAAGAAGATGAAGCTGTGGGTTTTGTTTAAGATTTATATAATTATACAATTAAATCGGCTTACATTTTTGAAAAAATATTCAAAATATTTTTTCACCTATACATAAGGTATATGTTTTAATTGTAATGTATAATTCAAAAAACATGACTTAAATTTTTATTTATCGCTTATCCGATATTATTTTCTATTCAAATCGACATCGATGTCATTCTATTGTTGACTTTTGTGCCTGCTTTTACTAATTGTCAGCTGTAAAATCGTGGCGGCTAAATTTCACAACAAATCTAGACAAACAAATTTCTGGTTTTAAGCAGCAAAATGGCTTTCAATAAGGTAAATATAAAGAAAGTAATTATAATAACTTATTTTGTAAATTTTTACTGAAATTATTTTTTTCTTATTACTATTAGGAATTTGTTGTAGCCGTACTAGATATTCGGCCGTGCGCCGATGAAAATTTGAAATTGAAATCTGTGAAATTAGTATCAGAAATTTTAAAAGAAAAAGTAAGCTTCCATTGAAAAATATGAAAACACTGAAATAGAATTACATATACATACATATATTTTAGATTTGTGCGGGAAAAAAAGATTTTGTTTCATTTGTGCTACTTGGTACTGAAAAAACTTCCAACGATGTTAATGAGCATGTTTTCCCAGATAGTTACAATAATATAACACAATATCAGCAGCCACAATGTCCTACATGGCAACTGCTTTTAAATTTCTATAAATTTGTAAATGAGAATGCTTGTGATGATGGTGAATGGCTTGACGCATTAGTTGTAGCAATGGAAGTTATAAAAAGAGGTGAAGAGTAAGTATAACTAATTGCCACAAATTTAATATAGACATATGAAACGATTCAATTCATGCAGATGCTTCAAGTTCCAAAAATCCAGAATACTATTTTTCTACGATTTCAATGATGTGCGAAATTCTTATGATATGTTTGACGTTATCGCACAAAATGTGGCCCAAACAGAAGTCGAATTGGTCGTAATGTAAGTGTTATTTATTTATCTTTGTACAACATGAGTATAAGTTTTACTTTTTATTATGTTTCATTAGATCAGAGAATATACAATACATCGATAATCCAATTAGCGGCTTACCGAAAGCAATATTTCGGGATGGCAAAAAAAGCAAAAACCAACTCAAAAATGAAGACTACGCCTTACAATTGATAACCAATTGCAGTGCGAAGCTATGTAATTTTGAAGAAGCTAAACGTTGTATATTCAAAATTACCAATAAACGTCCGTGGGTTTGGAATAGTAAACTAACTATTGGTTCAGAGATCAACATAAAAATATCTGGTGTTATTTATATGAAAGATGAAAGCAATATCAAATTAAAGAAGTGTTGGGGCCAAGATGATGAACTAGTTTCGCGTGAATTGAAATCTTTTGTACGTGGTTCAGAGATTGAGCCTACTCAGGACGAACTAATTGATGGTTATATGTTGGGTTCCACACCAATACCCTATGATGAATCATTGAAAGATAATAAGGAACGCTATGAGCCAGGCTTAAAGTTTGTTGGTTTTATAAAACGCAATTCTATACCGGAAGAGTATTTCTGTGGTGATTCGTTATACTGGATTGTGCATCAGAAAGGCATGAATGCTTCAGCGCAGAAATTGGATGCATTAGTACGCGCTATGACGAATTCAAATATGGCTATGCTTTGTTGCAAAGTGTTTAGCACTGCATTTAATACTCCAAAAATGGTAGTTCTGTTGCCCAATAAGGTAATTAAAACTTTTTATTAATAATTTAAATATTGCAAAGAATTTTTTTTAGCAGCAAGCTTTCCATTAAAAAATTATAAAAATAATAAATTAATTTAACAGTTGAATTCCGACAGGCCCGCCTCTCTTACAATGGTCGAAATAGCCTATCATTCACAACATCAGTATTTCCAATTTCCTCGCCTTCGTACACAAAAAACGGAATGCACCAAAGAGCAAATTGCTGCCATAGATGATCTAATTGATTCAATGGACTTGACTATAAATGCGAAAGTGTGTGATGAGCCGCGTGAGACATATCACCCCGATCTGTTACCCTTCGAGTCATTGGCACACATTTATGAGCAAAATGTGTTGGATGTTTTAGAAAGGAAAATATTATCAAATGCTAGTGAAGACGATGAGCAATTCGCTGAAATGTTAGATGATAAAAATTTCGTAGAAATCTTTTGGAAAGTGCCTGAAATGCGTGAGAAGAACGCAAAGCGTGCAGCCAAAGTGGTAAAATCCTTATTTACATTACAAGAAAACCAATCGGAAAGCAAAACAAACACAACTGCTAAGGTTAAATCTGAACTCAGTCATAGCGGTGCAAGCACTGCGACTGATAGCAGTTCTACACTGAGTTTTGACAGAGTTAGTGAGGATACCCCAGCTGAAGATTTTCGTCAACTAATAAACTGCATTGTTTTGAAAATCGAAAATCGTACAGAGCGTGATGCAAAATTTCAGGTTTACGCAAAGCAAATGCGCAATATTATTTGGTCATTACTATTCGAATCAAAGGAGAGTTTAAATTACGAAAAGTTGGAAGCTTCGTTAGCAGTTTATCGTAAACACTGTTATGACTTCAACGCATTTGATGACTACAACAAGTGGATTAGCGAAATAAGAACTCGAGTTGTACAAAGCAAACTTCAACATTTCTGGCAAAAGGTTGTGGCTGATAAAGATTTGGGTCTGTGTTTTGTGAGTACGGATGCTGAAGAAACTAAGCAGGCGCTAAAGAAGTTCTATGAGTTACCCAGTGATTAAATATTGGAAATAAAAGAATTTGACTGGGTAAATATAAATTGTTACTGTTTATGAAATGCATTTTATTTTATTACATTGTAAAAAGTTAACATTGCCTTTTACTTAATCTAAATTAAAAGGCATGAAACCACGTACATGCGCATCGAGTTACTAACTCGACACAGATTCTATCTGGATCATTAAAAAAATTATATGTATGTATATAAATATATATGTATATTCATGTTTCACAAAGTTATTTTCTCTTTTTAACTGTTAATTACGAATTTAAAAAAGATGTGATTGAAATTTAATTAATAAAAATATAAATGCCATTATTTTGTTAATTTTATGAGTCGAATGATTGAATTTTCGCATTTTCTTTCTTAATTTGGGATCAACACGAAACAGCAAGGGAAGTTCTCTGTACTTTATTGTTTCTCTTTCCTTTTGTATTCCATTTTTTCGCCATAATCGCTATCGTTAATAATCAAATGTCCTTATGCCTTTATAAAGAAAACTACAAAATACAATGAAAACATATATGCGTTATATATGAGGTATAAGTCAGCAGGAAGTTCGAAAAACTTTGTATTAGATATACATATGGAGGCAAGGGAAGTATTGATCCGAGTCAACCCTTTCCAGACATATCACTATCAGAAAAGAATCTCTCCAGATTTCGATTATATATCTCACACGTTGACCGATATTTTCGGTAAAAAGTCAACTAAAGGTCCCAGTACACGTGGAGTATGTGGGATTATCATCATTTTTACAGTGTATGTGCGGTGCTTATGCAATTTGTTCTGAGCGAATTTGGTTGTTTCAGCTTGAATAGTTCGGAAGATAAATACATTAAACCTTTTAGAGGGCGGGACCAAGTCCGATTTTTTTTATCCACAGGTGCCTCTTGCTAATACGATCCCCTGTAGCAAATTACAGCTCTGTATCTAAATTTAGTTTTTAGTTACTTTGGAGGATGGCGTCATGTGCAGAAGTTCACGCAAGTGAGGAAAGTTCTCTGATCGCCATTCACTGGGAGTGGCTAGAAACGATTCTTTTACATATGGGTCAAGCAGCTCACGACATCCGGTCTTTGAGCAAGTCTCCTCTGGGTAGCCTAAGAACATCCGTTTAGGCCAGGGTTGTGCGCAGAGTTTGGGACCCGCCACGTAAAAACAGTACCAATGAAAAAGATTGTGGCCTTTACTACATTGGCCATATAAAGGAGCGCAAATTTGGTGTGGGATTCGTGGTGGGAGAGAGACTTTGTCGCCGTGTACTGTCATTCACCCCGGTATATGAACGTCTAGCCACAATCCGCATCAAATCGAAGTGCTTCAACATATCGCGATCTGCGCCCATGCCCCGACGGAAGAGAAGGACGATGTGACCAAAGATGCCTTCTATGAGCGCTTGGAGCGCACTTATGAGAGCTGCCCCCGCCACGATATCAGAATCGTGCTTGGCGACTTTAACGCCAGGGTGGAAAGGAAGGTATCTTTGGCACTACGATCGGTAAATTCAGCCTCCACGAGGAAACATCTCCGAATGGGTTGAGGCTGATCGACTTCGCCTGGGCCCAAAATATTGTTATCTGTAGTACTAGATTCCAGCATAAGAATTCATCAAGCCAGGTGGGCTGATGTTGTGATAGACGGAAGACACGCCTTCAGTGTTTTAGATGTGCGTGCGCTCCAGGTTCTAACATCGACTCGGACCAATACCTTGTTGCAGTCAAGATACGCACCCGCCTTTGTGCAGCAAAAAAAGCACGTCAACAAACACAAGGAAGGTTCGACGTCGAGAAGCTGCAATCACAGCAAACAGCAGCACTCGTCCACAACTCGGTATAAGGGAACTGTGGGATGGCATTTCAAACTCCTTACGTACAGCTGCAACCGAAACCATTGGTTTTTGGAAAATGCAAAAGAATAGCTGGTACGACGAGGAGTGCCGTGTCGCAGCGGATAGAAAACAGGCTGCTTACCTCGCAACGTTACAATCGACCACAACACGTGCAGGATGGGATAGATACAGAGAGTTGAAGAGGCCGAAATGCGTGAGTACGAGTATGAAGAGCTTGATAAGCTGGCCGACAGGGGTAATGCTCGAAAATTCTACGAAAAAATGGGGCGGCTAAAAAAAGGTTCAAGACCGGAGCATACTCTTGTAGAACCCCCAAAGGAGACATAGTGACCAATGCCAAGAGCATACTAAAATTATGGAAGGAACACTTCTCCAGCCTGCTCAATGGCAGTGAAAGTACAACGCTGGAAGAAGGCGAACCCGCTTCCCCAATCGATGACGATGAAGCAGACGTTCCATTGCCCGACCATGAAGAAGTTCGAATAGCAATTACCCGTCTGAAGAACAACAAAGCAGCGGGAGCCGATGGATTGCCGGCTGAGCTATTTAAACACGGTGACGAAGAACTGATAAGGAGCATGCATCAGCTTCTTTGTAAAATACGGTCCGACGAAAGCATGCCCAACGATTGGAATTTAAGTGTGCTATGCCCAATCCATAAAAAAGAAGACGACACAATCTGTGCCAACTACCATGAACTAAGCCTCCTCAAGGAGCTGCCTTTATGCCGCGATGTCCCTGAATTTGGTATCCCCGCAAAACTAATTGGTTGTTTCGCAAACTACGCTTAACCAAGACCGAAAGCTCCGTCAGGATCGGGAAGAACCTCTCCGAGCCGTTCGATACCAAACGAGGTTTCAGACAAGGCGACTTATGGTCCTTTGCGCGTTGACCACGGCGAATATCGCATTCGATGGAACAATGAGATATATGACGACATTGACATTTCAGCGCATTAAGAGACAGCGGCTACGCTGGCTAGGTCATGTTGTCCGAATGGACAAAAACACACCAACTCTGAAAGTATTCGACGCAGTACCCGTCGGGGGAAGCAGAGGAAGAGGAAAACCTTCACTCCGTTGGAAGGACCAGGTGGAGAAGGACCTTGCCTCGCTTGGCGGCACGTAGCGAAAAGAAGAAACGACTGGCGCACTATTGTTAACTCGGCTATAATCGCGTAAGCGGTGTCTACGCCAGTAAAGAAGAAGAAGAAGTTTAGTTACTTTATAAGTTTTCATTTAATGACGTTTTGTGAGTGTGACAGTGGTCCGATTATGCCCACTTATGAACTTGTCTTCCGTGTACCAAGTTTCATTGCGGCATCTCACTTGTTACTCAAGTCACAGTTTGCACAGATAGATATGTTGACTGACGGACAGGCGGACGAACGGACAAACAGTCACTCGGAATTCAACTCGTCGGGTCATCCTTATCATTTGTATATGTATGGATAACTTTATATCTAACTATATTAGCTTTAGGTGATACAAACAACCGTTAGGTTAACAAAACCTTTGTACCTTGTACCAACATGCTGCAAGAGTATAAAAACTTACTATAACACCTGTATACAACTTTCCTAAAATAGTTTTGTATTCGGAATTGCCGAGTTGACAACTCTTGGACGGATGTTAAGCCCAGTTAATTCCGGTCTCGTTAGAGAAGAAAAAAGTAAGTTGATAACATAACTGAAACAAACTCTTAGGAGAAATAAGTTCATAATCAGCATTTTACTTTGAACGTCACAAAGTAGTAGGTGTTTGCTTCTGTTGGCAGAATTTTTATGTTTCTTGTCAACCGGCTAAATTTAATTGCTCTGCAATAGTCGTAAATATATGCTTATCTTGGAGAAATATGTGCCATCCATTGCTTTGGATTCTTAGAAATATATTCTACTTATTGCAGTTTTCTTCAAAAAATATTTCATGTAGACTTTTTTCACGAACACAATGCTAAGCAATAGCAATAGCACCTTAGCGAGAAAAATAAAAGCATTGCATTTGTCTTTTGAAGACTCAGGATAAGATTGGGTTTAGTATCAGTAATAATATATTCCCAAAGCGGGAATCGCTGCGGTTATGATATATTACACTTTAAAAAACTCTTATATTCGATTATACTGAATATATGTATGTACATATGTATAATATGTGTTGTTGCTGTTTTTTACATATGTAAATTTTTTACAAGAATCAAATATGGCGAGCAGAAAAGTAGCGTGTCGAAGACGGCTAATAATTTAGCTCAATAATTGCATGCAAAAAAGAATGGGCACATACACACATACTACATACCCAAGTACATATGTATGTACATATGTATTTAGGTCTATGTGTGTTGTGAGTTGGAAGCTGCTGTATCTTGGCTAAGCTAAGATAGATTTCTGCTTACACAGATGACTGCGCGTTTGCTTAACACACTTCTTGACGATCTTTGTGGCATGTTTTACCACTTATGGTTTTTAGTGCCTTAGGCTTGTTTACAAAGTTCAACGAACCTATTTCTAACATTAAGAACTACTTCATTGTTTGTTCTCGATTTTCTCGCTTTCTTCAATTTTCATACTCTCGAAACGTGTTGTAACAAAGTATAATAGTCTTTTGACCGAATAGTTGAATTGAGTCAAAATTAAGAGATTTTGAATGAAATTAAGATACAAAACTTTTAAACACGGTATCGAAGTAGGAAAGGTTTCTAGGGCGGGCGTGAAATGTATATATCACATGTATGTATCTCACAATCTAAAGCTAAATCCATCAAACTTGTTGTACAAGTTCTTCTTTCCTTTCTGGTAATTTGTGGACTCTGTCCTAAAAGAACTGCACCGGCTTGGAAGTCTAGAATTAGTGAAGAAGCCAACTTTTGTACCCTGTTCTTAATTTTGTTCGAATGAAGACGTTGGGTCTTGACCGGAACAAACGGTAGCTAGAAGAGAAATGTTAGACGGGTGGGTCTGAATCACCGATAGCCACGGAACAAACGATAGCTAGAAGAGAAATGTTAGACGGGTGAGTCTGAACTACCGATAGCCACTGTTAAAATAGTTTTTAATCGGCCTTGCAACGTCTTGTCTAGTCGCGAATTCCGTGCATTTTTCGACATACCCCAAAAAGGATTTTATCCCATGTTATAAGCTCACAATACTGCAATCCTTTCTCATTTCACCTTGGCGCCATGGATATTCGGCTTTGCCGTCGATATGGTTGCTCGGCCAGGTTTCACACAAAATTTTTTGCATTTAGGGTTGTTGTAATGGATCCATTTTACAATACCAGAACATTAAGTTTGTCTCGACGCTTGTAATAACCGGAAGAAACTGTCGGCGAGCTTTTAAAATGTATATATAAATGATCATCGTTACGAGCTGAAATGACTAAGCCATGTCTATTGATACATAACTTAGTTACCCAGTTTTTAAAATGTCGTACTGAAATTTTGGATTTGTCTTTTTCTCCCTAAGAAGGTGTCCATTTGTCAGAACCAACGATACCCATATAAACTGTTCGATCAAAGTCCAGTCCATGTTTGGACAACTTTTATTTGACAAAATACTTTCACGAGCTTTGTTACAGATTATAGTCCAAAGCAACAGTACAATCTCTATAATTCGAAACATTCGATTACACCCGAACTTAGGTCTTCCCTACTTGTTTCCCCGAATTTCATTCTTCATTAGCATTACATTGTCAGCAAAATTATGGAATGTGTTTGTTATTTTGAAACCTTTACATAAGGCATTCAATTTAAAAAAATGTAAACGTATACTTCGGCTGTAAAAAATCGAAATTTTTTGTCAGGAAATCAAAATTAGTTTTGCTGGTCATAATTTTTCATACATTCATATTACAACACATGTACATACATATATACATATGTACTTATGTATCAAAGCAAAGTCAAGGCAAGCATGAGCTAAATAACTTGCGGTTAATGAAAATGATAAATCTTTGATGTTTTCCAATACATTTAAACTAATATTCATACATACGGAATATCAAGTACACGGTGTGCATTGTTGTATACCTATGACGATGCTTAATTTAAATTTTTCTCAGCATTTCATTTCACTGATCATTGAAATAAACATTAAAATTTAATAGTGAGTGAAAAAGTAGTGAGTGTGGATTTAAAATAATATTTATTTAAAAACGTAAATGATAAAAAATCAACAATAATTTGGGTTAGTAATATATGCATATATACAATTGTTGTTATAGAAACAATATATACAAACATATAACATATTTAGCAGATAGAATTCATTACGAGCAGTTGTTCAAATGTTAAACCTTTATCTCCAACGCATATTTACCTACATACATATGTACATATGTACACAGATATAATTATACATGCAGTTGTTGGCACAAATTCGTTGATTAAGTTAACTTAATATAGTTTTCGATTTTCATTCTTACTTTCGACGTACATATGTATGTACTTAGGTACATAGAAAAGAACAAAAATGTTGAAAAGTCAAAATTATAAACATAATATCATTTTATTAATTAGTCATAGGAATTTGCACACAAATTATTTGTATAATATACCCTATACAAAGTTTGTAACCTCTAGAAGAAGCGTTGGAGACCCTATAAAATATTGGTTGTCAAAAAAGTCTTGCGGTATTTTTATTGAATCAATTCGTGTGGCACCCATACATCGAGCTTCTTAGTGACTCCAAGCTTCTTCAAATGGTTTATACCGGTTTGATGACTACTATGCCGGTCTCTTTCGACCAATTCAGCGATTTTATCGAAATTTTCGACGACAGGCCTTCCGGAGCGTGGCGCATCTTCGACCACCTCTACACCAGAACAAAAACGTTGAAACCATCGTTGTGCGGTGGAAATGGAAAATGTATCGGGTCCATAAATTGCACAAATTTTATTGGCGGATTGAGATGCATTTTTGCCTTTATCGTAGTAGTACTGTAAAATATACCGTATTTTCTCTTCATTTTGCTCCATGTTTGTGACGTTATAACTCAGAGAAACGACAATCAATCATACACGTGTTAGCACGCGAAATGAGCTTTCCATAAAGGTATAGCATGACCCGATGCGACGAATAAAACTAGAACTAAGCGCTTTCAGCGCCAACTAGCGAAAATTCCGCAAGACTTTTTTGACAACCTAATACATACATACACATATACATAATGATCAGCATGAGTAGCTGAGTATTCGACGAGATACCTTCAAGAAATTTGCCGTGGATTTTTTTCCAAGTGAATGGTGCTTGCAGGTATGGCTGAGTTTTTACTAAAAATATTGACCACTTTGTAAGATATGTTGTTGAAATTCGGCGAAACTTTCAGTTGACTTCAAACTACATGTATACCGCCCAATGTGGAAGGTATTGACCCGACTTTCATCCTGTTAAGTTGCAAGGGTATGAAATGTTCGGTTACACCTACATTTAGTCTCTCCTTACTTGTTATTTCAGTTTTGGTCAATATAATTTTTTATTGATAACGAGTTTGGAGAGAGTTGGGGGTGATAGAGAATTGCTAGAATTTACAAGAAAACAATTTTTAATATAATATTTTTAAATAATGTGCGAAGTTTAGGTTATTCTCATTTTGGAAAGTATTTTGTAAAGCGCGTACATATTTACATACATACATTAGTATTTTCTTTATTTCACAAGCTGATTTTTTTGGAAACGCTCTCTGAAGTTTCAGTTCCAAATAAAGGCACCAATTTAAACAAGGTCTTTATTTTAAATTTAAAACTTACGGAATTTTATTTCTTTACCAATGTACATATGTACATACATATGTATGTAAATAACTTGAGAATTTTAGATTTTATATACAGGTCAAAAGTTCGGTCACACGATCAAAGGAAAGTTTGCTTATACATATGTAAGTATGTATGTATATATTTTTATAGAGCCCCATCTAGGCTAAGTGACCATAAGAAGCAACATGATGTCGAGAAAAAACAAACTAATGTTGTTTTAATTACAAAAATATAAACTAGCGTTATAGTTTTTTTATGAATATGCATAAAAATTTCACACTAAAAACTAACGCTAATGTACGATTTACTGTGTCATCGTTGGCCATAAAACTTCTTTGCAAAAAAGTTACAACTTTTCGTAGAACAAACTAAAACTAAGTTGCTATGCTTAGCTGCATACTTACATAGTTAGCCTCTCATTATGTTTACAATGGTATGAAAGTGTCAATGCCACTACTACATTTGTACTACGTATTTATAGAACTTACCTTCTTCTTCTAAAAACCAGTTTAAAACATTTTACATATTTTAAAGACACGCGTTGGGATTGCAATACCGTTAGGTACAAGCAAAAGCAAATTTTTGGTTGCGCGACATAAAATTAACGTTTTTTTTTTTATTAATACAAGTACAATATAACATAAAAAAGGCACAAAATCAAGAAAAAAAATTTAAATAAATTTGAGCTTAACACATAAACTAACAAACATTATTACTTATAACTAAATTCAAAGTACATACGCATTTATATAAAAAAAAATAAGTAGGTTTAGCTACCAAAATTTTCCAATTTAAAAAAACAACGGATCTAAAAGAAACCGCTTTCAATCGTATGACATCAGCTGATTAAGTAAAAAAGTTTACATTAACAAAAGAAATGTAGTTAATTTTCTGGCATTATTACTATGGAAGTTCAAATAAAGTTGTCGCTAGTAGCTATATTACTATATGATTTACAATCATAAAATTGGTATTTAGACATAGGAATATAAATAATTTAATAATAATAAAAAATAATCAAGTTAAAAAAATTGACACTTTCAAAGTATAATTTAAAAACTTTTAAAACACATGGAGGGTATATAAACGTACATAAATATATGGTATAATATTATTTAGTATAATTTCGCTAATTATTGTTAAAAAAAAAAACCCTTACTGACTTAATAACGACTGATAATATTCCGATAATATTTTCCACGCTTCCGGCACCATAAATCCATTAGGCGGTAACTGTCCCGTTCTAGCTAATGTACGCATTTTGGTACCTGATATAAACTCGAATTCATCTTTACGACTTGGATCAAAGAAAGCCATGCGTGAATTGCTTTTGTCATATGCAGCTACACGGAAGGGTAATATTTCTATAGTGTCCAAACCAGGTGCCATTTTTAGCACTCGTGCACCGTGTGTCGCATCAAAAAGATTGCCATCAGGGTAAAGTGTTTTATTAGGATGTGGTACACCTGCTGGATCCCGACCAACAATGTAAAAATTTGCCCCTGCATTCATTCTTGCTTTAGCATGCCATTGCACTTCAGTTGGCCCAGCGTACATCATTGGTGAGGGGAAAATCGCTAATATAGTGTCTTCTGCTTTTAAAACTCCAGAATCAAGTACTGCTTGGTGTTGAGCAATTCTTACGGGCAAGGGGACATCATCATCTTTTGTCCAACCCCCAAGGGGATGCAGCAATAAAACTGGTTTCTTAAATCCTCTTTCAATTAATTGCCGTTTCGTATCTTGCATAAGTAGTGCGTGACCATTATGAATTGGATTTCTTAATTGAAATGCAAAGATTGCGTCCGCTCCCATTTCTTTGAATTTTGCTCGTAATTCGTTTGGTGTTAATCTGTATTGATCTAAACCATCATTCCAACGTATACGTTCTAATACTTCCAAGTCTCCGCCGACCAAATAGTCTCCACCCTGAGCAATAATCTTGATATATGGATGGTCTTCATGACTTGTGCCAAATTGACGTGATACTCTCTCCTCCTTACGTTGATAATAAAACTCTGGCTTACGCATAATGGCCACCGGGTTGCCTTTATATGTGAGCGCCACAGACGATACGCCATCTAGTTTATTTTTTATATCCTCTGTCACTGCCAAAACAATTGGAACTGACTGATTTTTACGAGTTGTGTCGTCGTCAGTAGCAATTGAATTGAAATGTATTGTCTGCAAAAAAATATCTTCTCTCATAAAGCCTTTTAGCGGATGTGCCCATCCTTCCGATAAGACTTGAACCCACTGCAGATCTACATCGGTTAATGGAATCGAATGTAATGATTTCGCTTCATGCAAAAGTGATTCTTTTAGTTTTGGTTCTACAAACAGTTCTTCGATTTCATTTGAATTTGCCTTACTTTTTGGAATTATTCCCTCTTCTTGCAGAAGATTTATTACTAACTGTGTAGATTCTTTTATAGTAAAACCCGCAGTGTTAATTACAAGCTCAGGTTGTACAGGTCTTTCATAATCCTGTGTTATTCCAGTGAATCCCTTTATTACACCTTCTCGTGCTTTCTTATAAAGACCCTTTACATCACGAGACTCGCATACCGACAATGGAGTATCCACAAAAACTTCGTAAAATTTTAAATCGGCTTCTTTATGAATTTTTCTAACTAAATCGCGATCTTCAGCAAACGGTGAAACAAAACTGCAAATCGCAATCACTCCACTGTCAGCAAATAATTTTGCCACCTCCCCGACCCTTCGTATGTTTTCTTGACGATCAGCTGGTGTAAAACCCAAATTTTTATTTAATCCCGTGCGTATGTTGTCACCATCAAGTCCATATGCTGGAATGCCACGTAATACTAGATAAGCTTCTAACTCAAATGCAATGGATGTTTTGCCAGCGCCGCTCAGACCAGTGAGCCAAATGGTACATCCTCGAAAGCCACGACATAAACCTAAGCTATTGCCTCTGAGCTCTCTTGTTACATTGTGTTTTTGTTCAGAAACATTTGTTGCAACTTGAAGGCACGTCTTTTGTTTTTTCTTTAAAGATTCTTCGCTCATTATGGAAATATATGTTTAAGAAATTTAGTTAGACCAATTTATTCCCAATAGCAAAACAAACACCGTATTTTTATTTCAACTTTTGTATATTATCAGCATTAAATCAAACGAACTTAGTATACTATTAACCGGTAAGAATACACGTTAATATTCATTAACTAATCGAATATTACTGGCGTTGAACTGTCATATCTTTTATTGATAAGGCACAATCTTTAAAAAAATTTCTCCCTTCAGCTGGACAATTTAACAACTTTTGACAGCTCAAAATTAGCTCTCAATGTTGCCAGATATAATTAAAAGCAATAGCGAAATTTATCAGGTGACCGGAAAAGTCATGGTTTATGTCTTGGATAAAAAACTGCAGTTTTTCGCTGGTTGAAATTGTAAAGCTTTTATTTAGCGTCATCTGTTGGCAAAAGCAAGAAACTGATTTCAGTGTTGTTAGTAAATAAGTATTAAATAACTTAAAAGTTGTGTAAATACCGTTAAAAAATATTGATTATTATTGGATTATTATTGGCATCATGATTGTAATACTATTTTTTTAACTAGTACAGATTTAATTTCGGAGAGTGAGTTGCTTATCCGATGTTCTCCCGATACGTAGACAGAATTTTTTTTCATTCACACCAATAGTTCTAAAGAAGATGTTAGCACAGTAGAAATCTAGTTTTGTAGACTTCAGAGATCTTCTCTTCCAAAGTCTTGACCATTCTACTGGGCAGAACTGAATAAATGATGCTGGAAAAGGCCAAAAGCTATGACATAGTCTCATGAGAGATTAAATTGAATAAGTCATGTCAGCTTTTTCGCTTTTGTTGTTGGAATTTACATATTTTATTCATCAATACAACTTTTGCAGGCTTTAAAATGTTCACTACTTCTGTGTTATCAATCAGTTTATCTCTTAAATTCAAGATCAAGTTAATTATGGGCATTTTAAAATCCTGAATTGATTGAAAACCTTCGCTACTGACAAACATTCCCGCAGTACTGGCCAATAGTGTGAAAAATATCGACGCACTTGCATACATTTAGGCGCGTTGTTGTAGAGGTGTTCGAAACAAGGTGAATACTATGAATGTGTGCATTTCCTATTTAACGGTTTTTGTGGGCGCTGATACATGCATTTGTGTATGGGTTGAAGGGGGTGGTGTTACATTTTGAGCGGATTGTAAGAAAATATGGCATGAATAACTGCGCGTTGAGCTGGCGAGGATGTTAGTGGCATGAACACAAATATTTCTTTTTTCACTATGCAAAGGTAACCGACAATAATGTATGAGCAAACGGTGGTACATACATACACTGCTGCAACTTACACTCACACTCTCGCTCTTACAGGCATAGAGCGAAAGGTAATAAAAAATGAAATATTGCCGCTATTCGGCATGCCATGAAAATCGGATAACATATTTTATGCGAAAAAATATTATTTATGGCGCACAGAGGGAGCAACATTTCATACTCGTGGGCGCCAATGCGCACACCATCGCCAACAGGAACAACAACAACAAGGTAATAATAACAAAAGCAGCAAAAAAAAAAAAAAACAAAATCAGCTTACTCATACTCTCAAGTAGGAAAGCGGCATTTTGTTGGCTAGCATGCTCTTTTCAAGTTTGGCGGTTTTCTTATTTCTCTCACTTCTTTCTGTTTGCTCACTTGGCGATTTCCCGCTCTTCTTTCTTTCGATTTATTTGGGCATTCGCAGATTCTGGTGTGGAACTTTTATATTTGTTGGAATGTCTTAGGAAAATGTAACTTACTGTAAGCACATAGTATATCCTTCAGCCAAGAGTCAATAGGCACAAAGAAGATCGCTTTTTCGCCCCAAAACACCTAAGGCTTTTCTCAAGGCCATATAAGCGCCTAATTTACCTCGAGACAGACTTTGATATGATCAAGCAGACTTACCCAGACGTTGCTTTAGCAAAAGGTGACGTGTCTCGGTGGCACCAGGCCCCTTTGGAGTGCCGAGAAGAGGTCGCAAATCCGAAGTGAAAATGATGCTCGTTGTCTTTTGTGACATCAAAGGCATCGTTCACCATGAATTTGTCCCTCCTGGACAAACCGTCAAGGTTTACGTGGAAGTCCTCATTAGACTCAGACGAAGGGTCAATCGGATCCGACAAAACATTGCAGCCGAATGGAAGTTGCACCACGACAACGCTTCGGCTCACACCGCCTTTCTTGTGAACAGCTACCTAACCAAGGCCGGCATCCCAACGCTTCCGTAGCCGCCCTACAACCCAGATGTGGCCTCTCCGGACTGTTTTTGTTTCCTCGCCTGACAGACAAGCATTCTGAGACGACGAACCAAGCAGTATGCACCTCGGCTTTCAAGGCCATTCCGTAGAACGATTACTGTGACGTCTTCAATGCTTGGAAATCGTGGTAGCAGCGCTGGAAAAGGAGCCTATTTTTAAAGTTTTTAAAGAATTGCAATGATTGGTGCAATAAATTCTTTAAAATCGACTCAGTCCTGTTACTTTCCAGTTAGAGTTTTTACTGGCATCGTTGGAATATTGGAAGGATAAGTGAAAACCATTTTGAAAAATCTTCTGAGCCTACGAAAAATGAAAGCACGACTGGTTCCAAAATCACTACACTTTTTCTAAAAACAGCGTCGCGTTATCTTCTGTGAAATAATGGTTTCCGACAACCAGGATGTCAGCAAATGTATTATTACCAACGATGAGTCTTGGATCCATGCTTATGTTCCGGAAACAGACGATCAATCGACCGAATATCGCGGCAAAGGTGACCTGAAGCCAAAAAACCAAGTCAAATTGCAAGGTGAGATCCAAAGCAAACACGACTTAAAAGAAAAAACGGAACAAATGGTTTTTTCGGCAAAATCAATTTCTTCCTTCTGCTTCAATACAGCTTTTTGCACGGTCCAAAAGCATGTTGAACGAGTGTTTTAGCTCGTTGGCCGAAATGGCCGCCAGTATGCCGGTGCAAGTCTTTTGAATGGCCTCTACGTCTGCATAACGCTTTCCTTTCATGAGCAAAGGCATTTTTTCGAAAAGAAAGAAGTCGCACGGTGCCATATCAGGTGAATACAGGGAGTAATTAATGGTTAAAATGTGATTTTTGGTCAAACTATCGTCCTTCGATTGTTGGATTCTGAGCAATTTTTGGTCGTTAATCAATTTATGTGGAACAAACTGTGTGTAAAACTTTTGTAAGTCCAAATGTTCGGTTTAAAATGCGATAACTTGATGTTTTGGAGATATTCAATTCCGTTTCCATGATTTTCAATGATGATTTCGGCGGACTTTTGATGAATTCACGCACAGTTTCGATGGAATATCCGGTGATCACGAATTTTGTTTGGCCCACTTGTTGATCGTCATCTATGTCCTCACGACCACTTTGAAAACATTGAAACCACTAATGCACTCTGCTACGGGATAAGCAATCATCGTCATAAACTTGTTTCACCAATTGAAACGTTTCGGTAAAAGTTTTACCAATTTTAAAACAAAATTTAATGTTGGCTCTTTGTTACCGATAGCACAAACATACTGACACTTAAAACGCAATAATTTCACTTCCAATCAATGAAATGTCATGAAATTCTCATTGAACAATCGTTAAAGAAAGCAGATTCTAACGCACCTATCGACATAATATATAAGTAGATGGCCCCAGATTCAAAAAGATTTACTTTGGAACACAACTTGCAGGTTAAAAGTCAAGGCTATGTTGACAGTTTTCTTCAGATATAGAGCTGTGCTGCACTCCGAAATCCGCCCAACCGGTTAAACTGTCAACAAGTAATACTATTTAAGTGTTGTCCGTGGTTTGCGCGAAGCTATTTGTAAAAGAGGTCCAAATTATGGGCCGACAACTCTCGATTTTGGCACCACGATAATGCACCGTCGTATACTGCATTGATTCTTCGTAAGTTTTTCGCTAAATGATCGACCAACATCGTGGCGCAACAACCGTATTCGCCTGACTTATCTCCGCGTGACTTCTGGCTATTCAACAACTGCTCCGGTGAAACCGTTTCGAGTAATTAAAGGCATGAACGTGTATCGCTAGGCGCATTGAAGGTTATTCCAGAAATTGAGAGAGAGTTGACCCAAGTGTTTTGGGGCCAAGGCGGATTTCTTTAAGGGGATGACATCGATTTTAAAGAATAAATAATGAACTTTACAATTATGAATAAAGTCTTACTATTTTTTGCTTATGGTAGTATACGGTAATTATAAGCAGTTGTAGCTTATTCAAAAAATTATTTATTAAGGAATCTATTTTGCCTTTTTCGAAGTCACAATAAATTATGCAATATTTTATTAAATTACACCACTGTGCTAGCCAACGATCATTCAAGCATAGTTGCAGAAATGCATAAAATTTCCAAGTCAATACTGATCTCAAAGTCTTCTATGCGTGTACACATACATATGTACATATTTCTCGAACTTAAGACCGCATTTATTCTGCTTTTTGCCTGCTGTAACGTTTATTGCTTAGTTAGTGTGCGGTTTTTGCCGCATTCCTGCCACCATTTGTGGCAGTTGTCTGTAACTTACTTACAACGCTTACATTTGTTCACTCACATCTACACATGTATTTGTTGTTACTTGCTAGAAATTTCTTGTAAACTTTTTCACTATGTTTCCACATAATGAATCGCGAGCCAAATAGACGGACCAGTCAGTAGCTCAAGCTTCACCAGCGTTTCTCACTCATACATACACACAAAGCCATACATATGTTTATATGCACATATATATACATATATGTATATGCGCGCTTTGTTTGGTTGTCGTATGAAAATTGTAGCAATTTGTTAGCAATTACTTGCCAATGATTTCGTTTGCATATATTCAATAATACGGATTAGGTGGAGCACAAAATTTGTTAATTGTTCACCTCGTTTACATGTTACGAACACTTTTTGTACGATTCGGATATTATATAATGGATAAGTATTTTGTTGTTGGTTCATTTAACAATACAAAACGCTTGTTAGTTCATTTAGCGCATAAAGTTAGCAAGCGCTAAAGTCTATGCTAATTATTCGGTGTTCTAGAAAAGTGTAAATGTGGTGAATATAGCCTATTTACATACACATATACTACATACTCACCTACATAATATATTAATATACAGTGCGCTAAAATATTTTTGTAATTTTTAATTTTGTTTATATACAAGCTGATTTCGGGTAGCGAAGACTATGTACACTCTCAAAATGGCCTCCTAAACCTTGTGTTCCGAGCACTCATTGTACTGTAAGGAGTGTGAAAAGTACTTAACATAACTGTGATAGTCCAATCGGTCGGAAAACTAATAGCGGTTTTACCCTCTACAGGGCATATTCAGGGTTATGACTACTGCAGCGGGCACCGAATCATGTGCAGATTCATTATTTTACAGAGTTAAGGAACCACTTATCAAGCTTGCACTTCAAGCTGATGAAAAATTATTCGATTAATAATGCTGACTATAATAAAGAGCATACATCGTGTGATGTCACATTAATCAATTTATTTAAGCGCGACATGGATGGACATTAGCATCCATAACTGTCGTCTTCGGTAAAAGTAAAAAAAAAAAACGTCGCTAGTCCACAAGAGAATACCCATAGGAGTACGTCCGGATTTGAAAATTTGGATTCCTTCAATCAACAACTGACCAGATACCATGCGCCAAATCTTGATAAAGACCCGTGAAAAGAGAATTGACACACCACCTCTTCGTCGATTTCAAAGCTGCTTTCGACAGCACGAAAAGGAGCGGCCTTTATGCCGTGATGTCTGGATATTCGCTAGTCCACAAGAGAATACCCATAGGAGTACGTCCGGATTTGAAAATTTGGATTCCTTCAATCAACAACTGACCAGACACCATGCGCCAAATATTGATAAAGACCCGTGAAAAGAGAATTGACACACCACCTCTTCGTCGATTTCAAAGCTGCTTTCGACAGCACGAAAAGGAGCGGCCTTTATGCCGTGATGTCTGAATTTTGAATCCCCGCAAAACTAATACGGCTGTGTAAACTGGCATTGATGAAAACCAAAAGCTCCGTCAGGATCAGGAAAAACCTTTCCGAGCCCTCCGTTTCCAAACGAGGCTTCAGAGAAGGCGTCTGCCTATCGTGCGACTTCTTCAATCTACTGCTGGGAAAAATAATTCGAGCTCCAAAGCTGAATAAAGACAATAATTTGTACAGCTGATGGCGTACGTCGATGATATTGATATCTTCGGCCTCAACAACAGCGCCGTTAGTTCAACTTTTTTCAGACTGTATAAGGTAGCGAAGCGAATAAGTCTGATAGTGAACGAGGGCAAGACGAAATACCTCCTGTCATCAAGCAAGCAGTCGTCGCACTCGCAACTTAGTTCCCACGTCAATGTTGACAGTTATAACTTCGAAGTCGTAGCTAATTTCGTTTATCTTGGAACTAGTATTAACACCAAAGACAACATCAGCCTCCAACTCAGACTAACTCTTGCTAACAGGTGCTACTACGGACTGAGCAGGCAATTGAGAAGTAAAGTCCTCACTCGATGAACATAGACCAAACTCTGTAAGTCACTCAATATTTCATGGCATGGACGATGACAACATCTGATGAGTTGACGTTTAGAGTTTTTGAGAGAAAGGTTTTGCGGAAAATTTATGGTCCTTTGCGCGTTGGCCACGGCGAATATCGCATTCGATGGAACGATGAGCTGTACGAGTTATACGACGACATTGACATAGTTCAGCGAATTAAAAGACAGCAACTACGCTGGCTAGGTCATGTTGTCCGAATGGCAGAGGAAGAGGAAGACCTCCATTCCCTTGGAAAGAAAAGATGAAGGGGAACCTGGCTACATTAGAAATCTCCAATTGGCGCCAAACACCAAAAAGGAAGAATGATTTTTGAAAAATTTTACAGTGGTCATACCTCTTAAGTTTGCCCTGAAGTTTGTAATATACAGAAAAAAACGTTTGAGCCTCTATAGCAGTTTTATGAAACGAAATACTGGTAAACCTTTGCCGTCTATTGAGTTTTCAGGTGCTTTGGAAAAGTTTCACACGACAACAACGATTTAGTGGATTGGAATCAGAATGTATCCATGTTTAAAATATTGTCCTTTTAAACCCGAGCAGCCCTGTCTCTTTAATCGATGCTCAAAATAATTCCTGAATAAGGATAGAAATTTCTTCTTAGCCGAAGGTTGTACTGTTGAAGGATGGAGTCATTCTAGTTCACGAGAAAGTTCAAGAGAAATGTTCTCTGGTTGCCATTCACTTGGGAGTGGTCAGAAATGATTCATTTACATAAGGCTCAAGTAGCTCGTGACTTCCAGGCCTGGACCAATCATCCTCTGGGTAGCTAAAGAACATCCGTTTGAAGGCGTGCTAAAAATCCCCTCCACAGGGTCGTGCGCTGGGTTTGGGACCCGCCACGTGAAAAATGTCCTTAATGAAAAAATGAGATGAGAGACCCCCCTTTTGATGAGGACCAAATTCATTAAAGTTTACTATTTAAGAACATGCATCTGGAATGTCCGGTCCCTTAATTGGGAAGATTCCGCTGCCCAGCTGGTTGATGTCCTCATTAGAGTGAATGCTGACCGCCGTCCAAAAAATGCGATTGACGGAATAAGGACTGAGACGAGTATTTCCTTGTGTCATATATTATAGTGGCCATATAAAGGGGCGCAAATTTGGTGTGACATTTGTGGTAGGAGAGAGACTCCATCACCGACTCCTGGCATTCACCCCAGTGGATAAACGTCTAGCCACAATCCACATTAAAGCAAAGTTCTTCAAGATATCGCTGATTTGCGCCCACGCCTGGATGGATGAGATGGACGATGTCACCAAAGATGCCTTCTATGAGCGCTTGCAGCGCACCTATGACAGCTGACCCCGCCACGATGTCAAAATCATGGTTGGCGACTTTAACTCTAGCGTGGGCAAAGAAGGTATTTTTGGCACAACAGTCGGTAAATTCAGCCTACATTATGAAACATCCCAAATGAGTTGATGCCAATCGACTTCGCTAGGGCCCGAAATATGGTTATCTGTAGTACTAGATTCCAGCATAGAAAAACTCACCAAGTTACCTGGCTGTCCTCGGCTGTCTTTCGAAAAGCCGCCTACCAGATCTATGATGTTGTAATAGACGGAAGACATTTCTCCAGTGTTTTAGAAATTCGTACGATAGGAGGTCCTAATATCGACTCGGACCACTATTTTGTTGCAGCCAAGTCCCCATACAGTAATATATATATATATGTATATATTCATGCAATACATACCTGTAAGTAATATTTTCTTTTCAATTGTTGCCAAATAGCATTACTCTGGAAATGTTACACAAGTATGTATAGTTGTAACAATATGCTAATAAAGTCACACCTCATTTAAAAAGTAAAATGTAAATTTGTTTCCTAATTATAACATTTAGGTGCAAAATTAAACGCCCTGCAGTACTACTTTTCCCATGTACATTATAATAGAACAGTTATTTGTCTAATTAAAGACGATAACGCTGTTGTAGATGTAGAGACATAAGCTTCGTTACAAATTAAAACTGTCGGAAATTATTGCGTTCACTAATAATGTATGAGGATGAAGAGAAAATGGTAATCCATTAGAAATGTGCCTTTGAGCTTATCAGAACGAAAACTAAATGATTTTGAATGATAATAAAAAGAGGTTCATCGGAATAGATTAGACTCCAAAGATATCAAAGACATATCGCTCGTGAGTGTTTGAATATGCGAATTACTCTTCGCGGATTCATCTCCAAATATTCTCCTTATTCTAGCAAAAGCCCATCCAAGATTTTTTAACTAAATTGAAAGTTATATTTGGTAATTTGTTATCATAGAAAACTTCGTCCCTATAGGAACAGTCAATTTTGATCGATAAAGTTACTATCAACGTGTGTGGCGTTGTCTTGAGAGAATACAATCTTTCTCCTATTGACCAAAGCTTGTAACTTTTGAGCCATAGCTTCCTTAAGACAGTCGATTTGTTGACAGTACAGGTGCAAATTTACACTTTAGCAGGGGGTGTGAGATTTTTTCGCATTAAGTATGTGGCATCTACAAGCTTTTTTTTGTATCCGTTCTCATCTTCCGATGGTTCCAAACGTTTTTTTGTGCAATGTTTAGCTCCAAGTCAATAGAAACAATGTTTACATGACGGCTGGACTCAGCCATGTCGGTCTGTCTGTATACATATATTCCGCAGTTTTTGAGATATCGCTTAGAAATTCTGTATACGTTCTTTTCTCCCAAACAAGCTCTTAGTTTGTCGAAGCCACCGTTTTTAGACCAGATAAATGATTAAAATTCAGTTCTTGTATAGAAAACTTTATATTTGATAAGATATAGTCACGAAATTTGGCATGCAATATTTTTCGTAAGATCGGTATAATCAACAAAGAAATTAGTCAGGTCGGACCACTACAGCATGAAGTTTTTGTATTGGAACTTCTTCATTTGTGAAGGATATTCTAGCTTCGGTACAACAGAAGTTAACACTTTTTCTCCATGAGATTTTGCTGCTCACTTCTGATAAGTTAATAAATTTAATATTTTATGTTGAGGCGTTTACTAAATTATTTCTTTTTTTCTTGTGCAATTTAAGGGGTTATATACAGTTAGGATTTGAAAAAAATCGATTTTTTGCGTTTTCTTAATATATATATATCTGAGTATACACACACAAAATTTCAAGTCGATACGACGAATATTTTCGAAGTTATAGACACATTAGTGAAGGCGCGCCGACTACATGTAAAGAGCTTCCAAAACTTTTAACTCTTTTTTCTCGAAACGCTGTTTTCAAAGTCGGTGAGAAAGATTTCTCAGAAACGGCTGAACCGATCGGTCTGAAATTTTTACACAAGCTTTTTAATTTTATTTTTTAGTAACTACTCGAAGGATTTTCTCATCTAATGAAAATTTCTTATTTTTATAAACAATTAAAGACCCGAATTTTGATCGAAAATTGAACCTTTTGCTTTGAGTAGCCGCCATTTTTATCAAACATTTTTTTTTGCTAATTCCTTCGATCAATCACTAACTTATTTATTATATTAATGAAATTTATTTAGTTTTTGCATTTTAGAGGATCCAGTCCAGAGATTTCATGCTCACCGCAAGAGCCCTTTTTTGCGGACCTCTGCAAAATTGGCAATATCGACGTTCCCGATAATTATTTTTCGCAATAAAAAATATATGAATATAGTTTAAGGTTGTCATAATATACCTGTCAAGTTTCAAATCAATAAACCAAATAGTTTGCTTAGAAAAAATTCTTGAAAAATGCCTTTTTTCGACCTCCTAACTGCATATTACCCCTTAAGCACGACTTTATTATCGTGTAAAATATTCTATGAAATTAGGGTATATACATACAAAAAGTTTTTGGTGTGCCATCAAACTTCTATGAGGTCTCACATTATCCTGGTGTAACACTAATCCTCTTCTATTGAACAATCTTCTGTTTGAATGCATCATACAATTTGTCCAACTAATCACAATGCACTGAAGAATTCTACGATTAATTCTTCAGTGTATTATCGGGCAAAAGTTCAAAATTAACGACCTCTTAGAAATGTATATACAGAAAGAACATAACCCTTTTTTGGAGATGAGGTTTTGAATTGGTTTGAGCTGGTTCATACTTTTAAACTATGATCTCTTGCGTTTTCCATTCTTGTAGGCGATCCAACGCCATCGTCCTCTCTCGACGAACAAAAACCAAACTCCATAAGTCGCTCATTATTCCCGTTCTGCTATATGGCTTGGACGATGACAGCAACCGATGAGTCGACCTTAAGATCTTTCGAAAGAAAGGTTCTGCGAAAGATTTACAGTCCTTTGCGCATTGGCCACGGCGAATATCACATTCGATGGAACGATGAGCTGTACGAGATATACGACGACATTGACATAGTTCAGCGCATTAAAAGACAGCGGCTACGCTGGCTAGGTCATGCTGTCCGGATGGATGAAAACACTCCAGCTCTGAAAGTATTCGACGCAGTACCCGCCGCGGGAAGCAGAGAAAGAGGAAGACCTCCACTTCGTTGGAAGGACCAAGTGGAAAAGGACCTGGCTTTGCTTGAAATCTCCAATTAGCGCTATCTTGCCAACCCGAAAAAGTTTTTGGTCGGAGCGAAATTTCGCAACCATCTTTGCCATTGGCGGTCGGTCAAGATCAGTAAAATTATATAATTTCGCCCTGCTTGAACTGCTGTCGAAAATGCCGTTTTCGATCTTCCACCTACGATGGGGTACCAACCAAAAACTATTCCAAAAACAAAAAAATATTAACAAATAAGCTTTACTATATTAGATGTTCCAATATCTAACGGTAAAGCGGTTAAGTGTGAGGCTGGATGCGAAAAAATTCAATAGGACAACTTTTTCATCAAACGAAATTACTTTGTGAACGATCCATTAGTATTGGTTACTTTCCGCTTTTAATTAGCTAGTCGTCACCAAAAACACACCATTAAACAGGTTATTTATTAAAAAGCACCTTATCTGATTGCAGAAGTTCATAAAAAAGCTTTTAGCCAATGACAGACAAAAATTATTAGAAAAAATATAATTAAAGGCAGCAGTAATCATTAAAAGCTCCATAAATGGTAATTCCAATTTCAAGCATTTAATTACCTAGAAAGCTTTTTCACACTTACTAATTTTCCACGCTTATCGTTTAACCCATTTTTTTTTTGGTGTTCACAACCAGCTACGATTTGTATCGCAATTCAATAAAGTTTTTATGTGCATTTCAACCGAAACGCTTATGCATTAGCCATTCGAAGTTTTGTTGTAGACCATTAATTTTGGCAACATGTTTTGGCTTATCAAAATTAAATGCTTTGCTTTGACAAAGAGTACCGGTTTGAATAGTTCAGTTTGAGCGGCATTTGGCAAAAAGACTAAAATGGTTTTACCAATTCGCGCCACACTGTGCTACGGTACAAATCACAAATATGTTGTTGAGCGGAGTGTGTGGGTTTGTATCAAAGCCAGTTTGCCGACTACCGGCTGCCAACTGTCACTTTTACTCGCCACATGCCACCACATACCAAGTGCCACATATCGAAACATAACAGCGGCAAACATGTCAATTACACGTCCACATGCAGTCTCAAATCAAATTTACGGCGACGCCAAGCGAATATGTGTTACGAGCGCTGTGTGTGCACTTAAACCGTATGTAAATTTACAAAGGAGAATGTACGATTCGACGACGGTCGAGTTTGCGCACAAATTATCTGGTCATGTCGGCCCGACCAAAACATAGCCGTCAACGGTCAAGACAGACAGTGCGCCAGTTTGCCAGCCTCGACGGACAGGCTGTCCAGCTGCCAGCCAACTCTTTAGGTTGGCGCGCCGTTTGCAGGCGAGCGTACAAACGATGCCGGTCGTTGCGACGGGCAGGCAATTTATTTTGACTTTTACGAGTGCGTCTCGTCGTAAATTAAAACTTTTGCAAATTTAATTTGAGGTGAGTAAAAGCAACAAAAACTTGAACTACAGCAAGCGTAATTTGAATGTGGTCTTAACGGCCGCAATAGTTTAGCCGCATGACCATAACGCAGCCGACCAATACACATACATACATACCACCAAACACACCATACTTACGTGCAATAAGCCAACCAATTAACCAACCGCTTAAACCCCCCCCCAAACTTGGCCGTGGTGCGTGCAGCTTGAAGCTGCATATTTAAAGCTGCGAGTGAAGCGGGAAAATCGAAAATGAGGCACAAAAAAACGCATCTGTTAACGGCCGGTAATTCAGTCGTGGTGGGTAATTAATAATTGCCTATAAAACGCTGTTTTTAAGCAATAAAAAACTGCACAAATTGTAATTGAATAAAAGTGTATAAATCTATTCGCGTATAAGTATGCAGCTGGCACACCACTATTTCGCGTCTGCGCCGACGTCGGTGACACGTAGCGCGAAGGACAGGGTGACCAGCGTCCACTCAACATGGTCAGTGATTAATTTTAGCTGTTTGCCACTAGTTGTTGGGCTAAATGCACGCTACACTGCATTGGAGTGGACTGAATGAAATATTATAGGCTTGCACTTATGCCAGCGGAGCTGTGAAGATTTATAATTTTGCAGCGAAAGTGTGGCACGTTGAAAGTTTGGTACGTTGCGATGTCGGCCAATGCCGAGATGCGGATTATTTATGGCCGATGAGAGTTCGAAAATTAAAATCAGCACATTGCAAGAAGTCACCGATTAAATGGCAAAGTGTAAGTGTGGAGTATATATTTTTAGAAAGAAGCACTAAATCGAGTGCGGAGCTGAAAGTTCTTTGTGGGTTAGTTCGAATTTTTCACATATTGTATAGTTATGCGCTTGAGTTAAACGACTTCATATATAATTCCATTTTTTTTTAGTGAAGTGGATCATCAAAGCTCTACAATAGAGCTAGGATGAAAGCGCCAGCAGTCTTGCTGACAATCTCTACAAATAAGCTACCATAAGTCAGCACAGATAACTTAAGTTACTGTACTTTCCGAAATCATTTATTATTTTAAAAGTATGTATATAGAGCAAGTAATTTATGATTGATAAATTTTTTGTACAGTTATCAACTCTTTCATGGAAGCATCTTAATTATACTACTGTGCACAAAGGTGACATTGTATTTATTTTGAAAATTCTTTATTTATTCCTCCAAATCAATTTCATCCCCTTCAAAGTAATCCCCTCCCGACTTGTGCCAACGGATTTTCCAATCTTCGAAACACTGGTTGTAGTCACTTCCGGGATGGCCAGTTTTGTCTTCGCTGCGGCTTGAATCTCCTCTATCGTATAAAAACGGTGTCCCTGGAGCGGTCTGTTGAGCTTGGTGAACAGCCAGAAGTCGCACGGCGCCAGATCAGCTGAATTTAGTGGTTATGGGTTGAGTTTTTGGCGAAATGATCACGAATTACGAGGGCAGTATGGGATGGTGCATTATCCTGGTGTAAAAATCAAGAATTGTCTTTCCACAATTCTGGCGTTTTAGGCGGATAACGTTCAAATAATATTCCTTGTTGACTGTTTGACCGGTTGGAAGGAATTCATAATGCACAACACCACGATAATCGAAGAAAACAGTCAACATGACCTTGATTTTTGAGCGACTTTGGCGCGATTTTTTTGGTCTCGGCTCTCTTTTGGCACGATATTCGCTCGACTGATCGTTTGTTTCGGGGTCGTAAGCATAGATCCAAGTCTCATCGCCAGTTATAATGCATTTCATGACACCCTGGTAGTCGGAAAGCATCGTTTCGCACACTTCAACGCGATGCCTTTTTTCCAAAAAATTCAATGTTTTCGGTACCAGTCGAGATTTGACGCGCTTGAGGCCCAAAACATCCTTCAAAATGGTATTGGCTGAGCCTTTCGATATGCCAACTTCATCAGCAATTGTTAATCGACCGTTTTTCAACACCAAATCTTTGATTTGTTGAACGTGAGCTTCGTCGGTTGAGGTTGATGGTCGCCCTGGACGCTCTTCGTCTTCGACACGTTCACGGCCGGCATGGATCTCACTATACCACTTGTAAACATTTTTTTAGACATATCCTCATCACCAAAAGCTTTCTGCATCATCCTCAACGTATCCGCAGCAGAAAATTGATTCCGTAAACAAAATTTAATGCAAATTCTTTGCTCAACAAATTTCGGCAAAAAACGAAAATTTCACTTTAAGCAGCCCACAAAACGACACGTATCTCAAACACTGATGAAGATTTTGACATGAAATTTGACAGAAATGTGACTGACAGTACTACCAACCTAAAAAAAAAATAATACTCCAAATCCTTCAACGCGCGCAGTGTAAATTCGTGTAAATTCACCTTGTTTTTTGGACACAGGAGTAATTATATAGACACAACGCACAACAGTCGGGTCTATGTAACCGGAACGGACCCGGATTTTTAGCCGAGGCCAAGGATTGTCAACTCTGCAGTATTTTGCCTCTACAAGAACAACAATAATTATCTATGAACCATCCTCGGTTAGATCAAATAATGCCGGGAACTGAATCTCGTGTTTGATATATAGAAATATTAAAATTTTCATATGGAACAAAGTTAGTTTAAAGCGTAAAGTGATTACAAAAGCATCTTGGAAGTATTTAAAAATAGTACAAGAAGTCTATATTTGAGCGAGTTTACGAAATGAAAACCAACAAGCCTTGACGTAAATGCTCTGTTCATATACCGCCATAATAGCGCATTTAGCAGTCTCCTACGACTCAGAGTTCAATTTACAGACAGTTTCAGAAAAATCCAATTTGTTTATCGCGTTTACATTTTTTGTCCACACACTTTGGTAGACCGACTAGCCAAATGGCCACTTAAGTATTTTATGTACACTTTACTTTTTTTGCATTACTCGAAATCGCACACTGACAGCTGTTAAGTCAAATTGTGGTTTTATGTATTTTCAAGTATATTTTAGTCTGTGGCAACGTATTTTGCTAACTAAACTGACAGTCGAGGTTAAAGTTGATGATTATGTTGACAGATTATTTTTGTAGCTGTCATACAAGTGTAAAATTAACATAAATACGTCGACAGAAGTATGTACGCCGGCGGGGCAGCGGATAAAACAAGCGACAAGAGTTAGTCAGGTGGTCAGTGAGTGCAAATGCTGTTGAGAGAGGGAGGAATGCGTTGGGGTTAATGTTGGTTTCAACTAAAGCGCAGTGAAAACATTGATTTGACATTAAACACGTATTTATGTGCATGTGCTAAAATACGTATATGAGTATAACCCAGCCGTAATAATTTATGGCTTTGCCCGGTGTTATATCAGGTTGTTCAACAAGTTTTGTGTTTATAAGGAAAACACATTTTTATGATTGAAAATACACTTTATTATTCAGTATAATCTCCCTGAACATTAATATACTTGCTCCAACAATCCTCCATTCTGTGGATCTCATCCCTGAAGTGTGAATCCGGAAGGTCTGCAAAATGCGCTTCCACAGCCGTTATGATCTCTTCATTTGATGAAAAACGCTTGCCACGCACAAATTTTTTGAGTTCTGGGAACAAATGGAAGTCACTGGGGGCCAAAACTGGTGAATACGGTGGATACTCTAACAATTCGAACTTTAATTCGTGGATTTTAGCCATTGTCAAAATGCTCTTGCGACACGGTGCATTGTCCTGATGAAAATGATTTTTTTCTTCTGAAAACCCGTTTTTTCACGAATTTGCTCCCTCAACTTGTCCAAATGATTGCAACAATATTCAGAACTAATTGTTTTACTAGTCTGCAAGCAATTCACAAACAAAATTCCTCTCGCATCCCAAAAAACTGATGCCAACCTTCTTGACCGATTTCCGGACACGAACTTGTTTCGAAGCCAAACAACCAGGTTCACACAACTCTTTAGCCTTTTGTTTTGATTTAGAATCACGCAAAAAATCCACTTTATCTCTTTTAAAATGCTCAAAATGTTGCTGAGAAAGTCGCATTCGATTTGTTCCATTTTTAGCGAAAGCGTTCTAAAACCCAAAATTTCACTTAAAATATGGCTCACGCTTCTTAATGAGATGTGTAGAGCCTCTACTAAATCTTTCTCAGTCAATCGACGATCTTCCAAAACCATATCCTGTATTTTGGCTATGATTTTTGATGTGGATGTGCTTTTTTGGACGTCCTTCACGTGGTTCATCTTCAAGGTTTGAACGACCACGTTTAAATTTAGCAACCCATATTTCTACAGGGCCCGGCACTCGAAAATGCTATAAATTCGGTTTGGAAAATTATTTTTATTTATCTTAAAGTACAAAATATGTGAACATAATCATAAATTCAAGACCAATTCACTTTTGCTCGATATGACCACGCGATATGGCACCAATCGCAAACTGCCCGAATGTGACTTTGCGGTATTTTGGCCCACTCACGGACAATAGCTTTCCTTAGCCTCAAAACTGGTGTATTTTTTCCTTCGGACCTTGCTCTCCAAAATGACCCAGAGAGAATAATCCATTGGATTCGCATCTAGTGAATTCGAGAGCCATTGTGTTGTCGTAATGAAGTTCGGAACGTTGTTTTTCAGCCATTCTTGGTTCACTCGCGCTTTGTGAGACGGTGCTGAGTCTTGTTGAAACGTCCATGGTTTGGGACCGAAATGTTTGTTTGCCCTCGGCTTCAAAGTAGCCTCCAGAACACTTTCTCGATAATATGTCGCATTTACTTTGACTCCAGACTAGATGAAAACAATTGGATAGCGCCCACCTGCGGTGACAGCGGCCCAAAGCCAAAGGTGCTGCCTCCTGGTGGCCAACCGATGACTTGGATTCTCGTATGAACGGTCGGTCAAGTAAACCCTATCGTTTGAGAGTTTACGAATTGCTCAATGGGAAAAATTTTTTTCGTCAGAAAAACAATGTTTGGAATTTGACCGCTTTCCGCCAAGCGAAGCAATTGCTTCGCTGTCTGAAGTCTTACTTGTTGCTGCTTCGGTGTGAGATCATGGGCCTCTTGGAGCTTGTAAGGCTTGACCTTGAGCTCAATGTACATAGGTGAACAATCATTATTCACTTTTAACAATCGTTCGTGAATTTCTTTTGATGCTACATCTTCCAAAGATAAGAATTTTATCATGGCGACACTAAATGGTTTGTAAACAAAGAAAGAATTGACAATTGAAATGTAACTTCTCATACGTTCATATGAAGAGTATACCAACAAAATAAACGCAGCAACGCTCTTTCTTATCGAACGATAAAACTTATTGAACAATCGGGTACCATTTAATATTCAACAAAGATGGCATCGAGGGCAATACATCGAGTTAAACGATCCTTCTAATAGACATCAGTCTTGGCTCTAATTTTTTGGTTGTTAGAACCTGGATAGTCTTCAGCAAGTATCAGTATCATAATCATCAAATGAGTATTTTTTTAACTTGGTAAATACTTGCTGACTTTAGTGGGTCAGACGTGAGGAATATGTACTAAAAGTTTTTATAATGTAGTCCATATCACTATAAATTTCGACATACTACTTACCTTCTCAAGTTTCAGTAAAATTACTCATACGGCTGACTTCTCAAATTGGATTTTAAAAATATACTCGAAGGTTTGAAATTATCTTTCAACCGCTATTAGAAATTTTGGTGCGTTAATTTTAGATTTCCTGGGTGGTAAGCAACCAAACGTCCAAGCTGTAGTGATCCAGATACCGTGATCGTTTTTAAACCCTTTTTTTAAATTGAATACTAGGATTAAATATTCAAGTCTCATTGGATGGGTACATTGGAAACACGAACGCGCGAATTACAGAGACCTGTTTTCAATATTTTCTTTACGAATGCTGTCAATAGAGAATGCCGACTGATTTGAAAATACTGATGCATCTGGAAAGCTGACAGTGTTCCGATGCCATAGCAACATTTATAGCAAAATATTCGTCTGATGCTTTTCGTACCATTCGTAAACTCTCGATTTACTACTGGGCATAAATGATAAAAGCTTTCGGTTTTATAAAATTCTTGTCTAGGTTAGCATTGGCAGCGATTATCTGTCAACGTACGACTCTCATTTGTAACCTCAGCCGACAAAATGTCGCATGTCATTAAATTTATTAACAATGCCGACCGTTCACCTACAAGAATAATATAATATTTAAATAAGCATGAATGCATTTGTGTTCGTTGTGTGTACCATAATTTCGCACACAGGGCGAAAGACATTGTTATTTTTATTTACCAGTGGATCCTTTCATTTGTCGTAACCCGTCGTAAGCGACATTTTCCGTTGCCGACACACTCGAACTGTCAAACTTCCGTTAAGCCATCCGTTATTACTAAATATATGCACATGCTTTTGATGTGAGTCTAACTAACTACTCTCTTCCGCCATTCTGTCATTCATTTATATTGTGAGAAGGCAACTAACTAACCGCTAACTACGACTTCCTTTGCTCTGGATGAATAAATAAATTTGCCGCCATCAGTGTCATTATTCAGCTATTATTGTTGGTATTTCCTTTCGACACTTTGCCATTTGTTTATTTTCGTTTGCAGACTTTGCTTTAATGCGTACATAAATACATATATACCTAGTGGCTTACTTTATTTCTTACCATTTATCATGGTTTATAAATTCTTAAGGAATGCCACAGTGGACAGCATTCCTTAATTTTATTAAACTGTTGGAAATTGTATTTTTCTTGCTTATGATACTATTTTTCACTTTAAATCGACTTCAAAAAAATATTTATTTTGTACTTATTTTCCTTTATGATAACTTAAAATTAACAAGAAACCCACTTTGTAAAATGTTTTGAGAAAATTGAAGAACAAATTTTACTCAAATTATTCTTACATCGCTGAGTACGGTAGCATAAAAAAAATGGTTTGTTTGAAATCGAACATACATAAATACTCGGACATATTGCGAGATGTAAGAATGGTCAACATAAAGAAGTCTAAAAATTTTTCCAGGTCTAAAGCCACACTGATAAGGTCCAATCAGTTTCTTGACGATAGACTATCATCTTTTATACAGTACGCTCGATAGAACCTTATATGGGATGTTGAGGAGGCTAATCCGACGGTAGTTGGCGCAGATTGTGGGGGCTCCCTTTTTGTGGATTGAGCAAAGTACATTTAAATTCCAATCGTTGGGCTTGCTATCATCCAATCTTATTCTGCATGCTCCTTATCAGTTCTTCGCCGCAGTGTTTGAATAGCTGGTCCGGCATTCCATCGCCCCGTCGCTTTATTGTTCTTCAGACGCGTGATTGCTATATAGACTTCTTCATGATCGGGCAATGGAACGTCTGCTCCATCGTCATCGATTGGGTAATCGGGATCGCCATCTCCTGAGGTTATGCTTTCACTGCCATTTAGCAGGCTGGGAGAGTGTTCCCTCCATAATTTTAGTATCCTCTGGGCATGGGTTACTAGATCACTTCAGGGGGTTCTACAAAAGTATGCTGCGGTCTTGAAGCCTTCTATTAGACGCCGTATCTTTTCGTAGAATTTCCGAGTATTACGCCTCTCGGCCAGCTTGTCAACTTACTTTATAACCTCTTTCTTTTCTGTCTGCAAATGCGTCTCGCTTCCCTCCTCTGTTCTCGAATCTATCCCATCCCGCACGTGTTGTGGTCGATTGTAACGTTGCGAGATAGGCAGTTTGTTTTCTCAACACTGCGACACGGCACTTCTCGTCAGCTGTTCTTTTGCCTTTTTGAGAACCAATAGTTTCGTTTGCAGCTGTATGCAAGGAGTTTGTAATGTCGTCCCACAGTTCCCTTATATCGAGTTGCTGATGAGTGCTCTCAGAGAGCAGGAGTGCATGCCGAGTAGAAGTGCTGCACAGAGACGGTTGCGTATCTTGGCTGTGGAAGCTAATACCACAGATAAACATATTTCGGGCCCCGGCGAAGTAGATCAGTCTCAACGCATTTGAAGATGTTTCCTCATGGATGTTGAATTTCCCGAGTCGAATCGTCGTCAAGCACGATTTTGACATTGTGGCAAGGACAGCTCTCATAGTTGCGCTCCAAGCGATCATAGAAGGGATCTTTGGTCACAACGTCCTTCTCTTCCGTCGGGGCTTGGGTGCAAATCAGCGATATGTTGAAGCACTTCGCTTTGATGCGGTGAATGCCAGGATTCGCCGACGGAGCCTTCGTATATGTAGCCTGAAATTAAAATATATCAATCGAGGTCTGATAATGGTATATTGGAACCCAAATGATTTAGTTTGGCAAAGGTCTGGTAAGTATTCTGTTACCTCAGTAGGAAAAATTATATCTCACCGATATCGCTATCTATTCCGCTGGCAGGCTACAGTATTAGCCCTTAGCTCATTTTTGTTTCGTTAAAACCCCGGCGAGTCTTCCAGTATATTTAAGGCATGTCGCAATAGGTTCGTGTCAATTCTCTTGTAGTTTCTTGTTTGCGTAGATAAACACGGGTTTTATGTATGGAATTGTTACAACGCGCGGAGATAGTGGCCGAGATCCATTAGCATGAAAGGAATACATCATAGCAAAAAAACCGCACGAAAAGGAACACCAATTAAAACACAGTAAAACAAATACGGCCAAGAGGTACGATAAGTGACAGTTCTCCGTAGGTGTAGTAGGATATTTAGATCAAATAAACCAAACAACCAGACGCAGTTGAAGGAAAGCCATTCTTAAGCGAAACTGCGGCTACCCAAGCAGATTGAGCTGTCTGCATAGAAGAATCTCGGGAAGAGAGAATATCAGAAGAGGAATCTCTGGAAAACTGCTAATTTAATTTTTATTCAATAACTTTTTTTCAATTCAAATGAGACGGGAAGAAGAGGAGTCTCTAGAAAGTTACTAATTTTTAGTTTTTATACCCTGAACAGGGTATTTAAAGTTTGTTACGAAGTTTGTAACACCCAGAAGGAAGCGTCGGAGATCATATAAAGTATATACATACTTATTTAAATGATCAATATGTTGAGCTGACTAGATTTAGCCATGTCTGACTGTCTGGACACTCAGTTTTTAAGATATCGTTTTGAACTTTTGCAACCGTCATTTTCTCTTCAAGAAGCTGCTCATTTGTCGGAACTGCCGATATTGGACCACTATAACATATAGCTGCCATACAAACTGAACTATCGGAAAAAAGTTCTTGTGTGGAAAACTTTCACATTTGACAAGATATATTCACGAAATTTAATATGTATTATTTTCTAAGACAACAATGTAATCTCCGAAGAAATGGTTCAGATAGGTTAACTATAGCATATAGCTGCCATACAAACTGAATAATCGGAATCAAATGCTTGCATGGAAAACTTCCTCATTTGACAAGAAATATTCACGAAATTTGGTATGAGTTATTGTTTATAGAAATAATGTAATATCGAAGGAAGTTGTTCAGAGCGGCTTACTATAGCACATAGCTGCCATACAAACCGAACGATCGGAGTCAAGTTCTTGTATGCGAAACTTTCGCATTTGACGTGGTATCTTCACGAAATTTGGCGTGGATTACTGCTTAAGGTAATAATATAATCTTCGATCCGAAAAATTGTTCAGATCGGTTAACTATAGCATATAGCTGCCATATAAAAAAGAAGTGCACATGTGAAGGGTATATTGGCCTCGGTGCAGCTGAAGTTAACGTTTTTCCTTATTCTACTATAATTTTCTTTCAATACAATAAATAATTATTCAAAAACTGTTTTTAGAAAACCCACCTCTTTGTGGTCAGATTTCGCCGTCGCTACCGTTAGAATATACATAGACCACTTATAATTTTTAGCAATAATTTTCCCATAAAATAATTAAAATAAATTTCTGACAAAATTTTTTTCACTAACACAGTTCTACTGTCCATATCTACTTAAATATTTATCCATAGTTATTTTTTTTACCGACATGCCATGTACCTTTTTCGAATTGATTGTTGCAAAGTGTCAAAGATTTCCGCTGCACAAATCCTTTCGCCTCAATTCATCGCCCCGAATTTCTAACGCTTTTCACATTGCAATCGCCATTGCCGTTGTTTGTGTTGTCACCTTCACCATTGTTACTCGTACAGTTGCTGTCAGCGTCGGTGCTTTTATTTTAGTTACACTGTGTTGCTGTGCTGCCATTTTCGCTGTTGCTGTTGACAGATAACAAATTGTAGTGTTTCCTTCCTGTCGCATTTACCATTTATTACACGTGACAGCTTCCGTTTCGTGGGCGTTGTTGGTGTAATTGTTCGCTGGCACTGCTGCCACGGTGGCAACGTATGACTGCAAATCTGCAAATGTTCGCCATACGTTATTACAATACGATTTACTATTGTTATTGTACGTATGTACATATGTGACTGTGAAAATAGTTTCTACTACATGCTACTGTTTGAATTCTCTTTTGCTTGTATTTTTCTGTCGCTTTTGTTGCCTCTGATATGTCCGAGCGTGCAAATATCGAACACAAATAACGGAAAAGTTACTAGAACGGCGACATGTGTAAGTCATGACTTTTGTAAGAATATCTGCGCTGTTGCCAGTTGCCTACCGGCTGTAGCCTTCTCCCCTCTTTCGATTACCGAAATCCCACTTATAATGTTGCAACGCAGTGCAAAGCCCAGAGAATGCCATTGAATTGCTTCGGTTTTGCAAAAGTGCTGGTAGAACACTACTTCGTTTGTGTTTCATGGCAAACGCTGAGAATTGTGGATAAAGTGAGCTATGTCGTATAAATATAACTGTACAAATGTGCGAAAGCTGATAAAGTAAAGTAAGTTATTGGTAAGCAGGTTGCTTTACTGTAGTAGTAATGTGCGAAATACTTGGTTACGAAAATGTTGGCCTTTTTGAATAAAAATGGAAAGTTTTTCCAACTTAAGGATACTGCTAACAAGTCTATGATATAATTCTATTACATTATTTATTTCTAGCATTACGTAGTACAAGTAATCAACTAAACTTATATAGCTCTGAATATGACTGAAATTATTAATTAATTTAATTATTATTAATTAATTTCTTTTTCTCCAAGTCGAATTTGAAGAGTTAAGGTATTTTAGAAAAAATTTCTTTTTCATATCAGAAATATGGGAAATTCTTAATATATGAAAAATTTTTATACCCTGAACAGGCTATGTAACACCAAAAAAAACGTCAGAGACTCTACTAAGTATAACTTTTTTGTCGCCTTCAAAGTAATCCCTATCAGATGTCATATAATTATGCCAACGGTTCATAAGCACTTTTTGGGATAGCCTTCAGCTCCTTCAGCGAATTTAGTTTTATTTCTTCGATCGACTGAAAACGGGTCCCACGGAGCGGCAATTTCAGTTTGGGGAACAAGAAACGATCACACGAATCGGTGGTATTCGTTGCAATTTTGGCTTTAAATTCGGTGACTACCGTACTTTAAAAAAAAAAAAAAAAATAAGCTTTATTGTGTCAAGTCAAGCGAGAAGGCGTTTTATACCCGAAAATATTCACCAAAATTACTTAAACGGACTCGGTAGAGATGTCGAACTCTCTTGCCAGCTCCTTAACACTTGCCTGACAATTTTTAAGCACGATATCTTCACTTTGATAATATTTTCATCAGGTGAAGTGGTCGAAGGTCGTCCAGAACGAGGCATGTGTTCAACCATCCCTCGATTGTCTTCGAAGACTTTGTACTCTTCGTAGGCATGTGTTTTGAATCACCGTAAGTCTTTCCCGACCTTCGCAATGATCCAGTCGTTTGCATGAATAATGCCTTTAGAGTATGCCACCTTATGATTAAAAAATTTCAAAATTAAATAAAAATTGTTCATATTTACCAAATATTTGGACCCCAGTGCCCATAATTAACTTTTAAGGAAGGACCTTTGTTAATGTGGGTGTTCGAAATTCTTTATTAGGTGTTTTGTAGAATTTATCTTATGATAATATAGTAAATCATAACCGATTCATAAAATTACACAAGTCTGAACATCTTGCCTGATACAGTCGTCAGTATTTTTGAAGTCCTAATACCAGCGCTAATATCATGTTCAGACCGACTTAATCACATTTCGGCTGTTGAATAGTTTACCCACTAATTTTATAAATTTATTAAGATTTCGCCATACAAAAATGACAATTCAAAACCACTTCATCGAAGTAATTTGAAACTGATCCCCTCTAAATCTTTCGGTGTATTACATTATAACAGCTGATTCAGACAATACAAACAAAAAAAATGTAAATAACCAAATTTTTATACACTGAACAGGGTATATTAAGTTTGTTACGACGTGGAATTAACTCGTGAACATTTTCGTGCGATCGTTTTTCCCAACTTTCGACGTGGATTATCACGACAAGAGTGCATCGATGAACTAAAATCTTTGTATGGCTATGAAGCACTGTGAAAAACTGTTACAACGAATTCAATCGTGGCTGACGCTCGCTCAAAGACGAATTCCGTGAAGGTCGGCCAAAAACAGCCGTTGTGCCAGAAAACATCGATGCCGTACGTGAACTGATAATGCAAGACCGTCATGTATCATACCTTCAGATAGAGGCATGCCTATGCATTTCTCCCACCAGCATACATTCGATATTGCAAGAACACCTGGCCGTAAAAAAGGTTTGTTCTCGTGGGATCCCGCACAATTTGACAATCGCTCAAAAAAAGCCTCGTGTGGATTGGTGTAAAGAAATGCTGAAAAAATACGATGGCGGTGCTTCAAAAGACGTTTATAAGATCGTCACAGGTAAAAAAAAAAAAACATTTTCGTTGATAAATATGTCTATTTTCATTATTAGGCCAGAAATATATATAGCAGCCCTAGTAATCTCTTCAAATTTTCGGTCTGAACATGGTATAAGAATGAGAAAGTTGACTTTTCGTTTACTCTAAAGGTTTGAAAAAAAAAAATTGTATGTTTATTTTTAGGCATTTAATTTAGAATATTAGCAGACAGACAGACATGGCTAGTTCGATTCAGCTCATCATGCTGATCATTGAAATATTACAAAATTTTGTGGCAAACTTAACGGGTCTGCTATGTAGTAGGGTATAAAAAACAGATTATATGTAAAACTCCGAATTTAGTCGAATATAATCCCATTATGTAATGCAAACAATGTTAGATAAAAATCTATAAGTATATTGCAATGTACAGGTATTTGGCTTCGAAGAACCAGTATCACTGCAATAATTTGTGGCAAGGTTTGTTACATGTCGCCAACGAAATGCGAAGAATTATTACTGCAGGACAGTATAAATAATCTAACAACTACTAATATGCTAAAGACATTTCCGACTTTCTCAAGGCCAATGTAATGCAGATATGTTTTATTGAATATACATAATTATGTATGGTATGTGTTTGCAAGACAGATAAGTAACATATTTCTGTCTGCCTAACAATGTGCGGATATCATAAGGAGGACTTAGGCTCAAAATACCCATCACAACTATAATAAAATTATGGAAAATATTATATGCCTTGATGTGATATGTTGATTAATGTGGTTTATATAACTTAATTATTCCCGGAACTATCAACGAACATTACTCCATCTAAATAGAACGCAGGTCATATTCAGCGAAATGATTTAAGATTATCTATAAGAGTAACCGCAGATTTATGCAGCTACTCTTCAAGTCAGCTGGGACAAATGTAATGTCACATTTTGTATTCCGTTCGCATTTCAAATGTGTTCGTATATTTGTGTGACACTGACTGTCTCGAAAATCAATTGTTTTGCTGTGGATAATTTTCCTGCTTTCCCGAAATGATTTAGCCAATAAGAGAGATTATCTTACTGCAATCACGGCACCACACTCAACTGAGCACAAAGTTCATGAGAAGAATTCAGTTAAGAGAAGAGTGGTTTACTGTATATCTAAAACAGTGGATAAAAAATGTAAACTACGAAAAATAATTTTGGACCCATCTGACTGAAAATTTTTCTTATAATAAGACATTGTTAGTAAAAGGTATATACTTATTTTTTTGAAAATCGGAATAATGAGTATCACTCACATACTTTTGAAGAAATTTTATGAATTATTTTTTATTTTTCATTGGGGGTGTTTTTTACGTGGCGGGTCCCAAACCCAGGGCACAAACCTATGCAGGGGATGTTTCGCCTTCTCACTTTAGCTCGCCCTCAAACGGATGTTCTTGGGTTACCAAGAGGATACTTGAGCTGCTTGAGTCATATGTAAAAGAATCGTTTCTGGCCACTCCCAAGTAAATGGCGATCAGAGATCTTTCCTCACTGGCGTGAACTTCTACACATGACTCCATCTAGTACTAGTAATAGTAAGTACTCTACGTACCGTACGATTGTTAACGGTATTCGCTTTGAGTCCAAAAAAGACAAATATGGAATATATGTAGATATATAGATTACTTATTTGGTGATTATTTTTAAGTCTCGTCTAGAAGATCTCGCAGTAATTTGAAATCTCAAATTAGTTCATCCCCGCCTTTAAATATCTCCATTGATGCGATCCGATTTTCTTTCGCAGATTTTGGTTGAAAGTGGTTCTGCTAAACGATAACGCTTTTTAAGACTCGTATTCCTGGAGAAATTACAGCTTTATGTAGTTGTTTGGACCTCTCTAACTGCTCTAGATATTGTAAATGTTTGACAAAATCACTGTCATTGTAATCTTGAAAATAAGCGCTGCATAATTATTATTATCTCTTTGGAGACAACAAGTGTTATTCTATTAGACACAGAAACCAAACCAGAGTGAGGGCAACATTGGAAAGAGCTGGGTATACTGAAGTTAAAAGTTTTCAACATGATTTTCGGACATATTTTTTAAAACGAAGGGGAAATTGTGGGAAGTCTTGAAGGATATCCACGGTGTCCTAACAGCTACAGCGCTTGAACCAGTTATATAAATGATATAACGAATCGAATTGAATCAAAAAAATCATACCGACGAAACCCCATTGGACCATTGGATACCCTTGAAAGCTTTTTATCTTTTTGGTCTCATTTTTCAACAGAATATGCAGTATTTGCGACACTGTTCATCTTGCTCATCTCGTTTGTACCTTTCTATCGTAAACAGTATAAGCTACTATAGCTATCACAATAGACACATATGGTTTCACATCGTGAGCATATAAAGACAACAAATATTGGGACTAAACCTGCCTCCATCCATTGCATCACTGCTCTATTCCTCGCATGTTTTGCTTCTACATCTCTTGAGGTTATGCTACTTGCGGGTAAGCTTTGGCAGTTTACTTGGAATTGGTTCTTTATGAAGTCATAAATTATGTTTTGTTCCGGTTCGTTGCCTTTGCTCGGGTTATCCATGCTGCTGGACATACAGATGTGTGAGGAAACTTCGAGCAGCACATATAGATGTGTTTGTGTTAGCAAACATTAGTGCGTGCTTATATTTCAATTGTACATACATACGTGCACATCCCACAAGGAAATCTGAAAGGTAAACGGTGAAAGGTTTGAACTAATAATAGTTATAATATATAATTATTAAGGCTCTCAATTGGCGCTATAGCCTTGAAAAACGGCAGCGTTAATCTGGATTAAATGCGCACTTAATCAGATCTAAATTTATACGTGACGGACGGCAATTATGCGAGTTTGAAACTCTCGTAAATAGCTGGTTGTCATTTTTATAATATTTTCAATGAAAATGGATAGAAGATAAACAGTGCTTTATTATTGAAAATTTGAAAAACATCTTCCAGTGTTGCCTGTTTTTCATTCATAATAGATTAATATTGGACATTTTTAACAATGTTGCCAACGAAAATGCAGCTAACTTTCCAAAATTTTGAGGATTTAATGGGAGTTAGCAACGGAGTTTTTTTCACTAACTCCTTAATTAATCCAGATTAATGCAGTTAATTCGGATTAACGCTGCAGTTTGTCAATGTTATAAGAAATGTGGACTTTTCAAAATTTTAAATACAAGGTCTGTCGCAAAGGCACCAGAACTTTTTAAACATAATTGTTTTTGGTGGCGCCACCTATTGGTGGGTATATGAAATAAAAAGTTTGATCTTTTGTTGACATTTCGTAAAAATTTTAAGACAACAAGATAACTACAATCGATGTTATCGATCAAAAAGTGACAGCAGCTTTTGGTCATCGGTCGTAAAATGCATTTTGAACAAAGAGCAAATATTAAATTTTGTTTTAAACTTGGGAAAATGTTTACTGAAACATTTCAAATGATGAAAAAAGTTTACGGTGATCAGTGTCTATCTTAAAGTAATGTGCATGAGTGGTTTAAGCGATTCCAAGAAGGTCATGAGGACCTGACGATCAGAAGTCGGGCCACGAAAAGTCGTCTTCAAAGGTCAAAAATAAAGACAATGCTGATTTGTTTCTACGATTCCGAGGGTATTGTACACCGAGAGCTCGTCCCATCTGGCCAAACGATTAATGCTGTGTTTTACCTTGGTGTTATGAAGCGTCTTTTGTCACGCATTCGTTGCGGTCGACCACAATACCGTGAGGCAGGGTCCTGGCGCCTGTTGCACGATAATGTGCCGTGCCATCGGTCGACGCTTGTCACTGATTTTTTGACAAAAAAACTCCATATTAACCATTAATCACTCACCCTACTCACCTGATCTGGCACGCTGTGATTTTTACCTATTTGGAAAACTTTATTTGCCCCTGAAAGGACACTGGTTTCAGGACATTTCAGCTATCCAAAAGGCGACGACCCTTTATTCTCAAGAGCATTCCGAAAAGTGACCTTAAACACTCATTGGAAATGCTGATTGACCGGGCTAAACGCTGTATCGAAGCACAAGGAAACTACTTTGAATAAAAAAATATAACTTTTGAAAATTGTTAATTTTTTGTTGTTTTCTTAACAGTTCAGTTTCTTTTGCGACAGACCTTGTTGTACATATTCACTACTATTTTAGTATTGGAGAAGTTAAGTTAAATGAGAGAAGCTGTTATTGTTATAAGGGCTACTTAAACCTTACTCAATGAAATTATTTAGTTATGCCATCGATATCTATAACAGTAAGTGTAGGAAGCGGGCTGTTTCGAAGTAGTCAGGTCAAATCAAGTGATATGGAACTGGAGGAGGAGCTATCGCACATTTGCTGTAATCTCCGCGCTTGCTTTTGTGTAGCTCTACACTTCGCTTAGAAGGGCGATTGTTTGGGGAATGCCTTCCGTTTTCTTAAACATTTTTCAAAGAGTTTTGAAAAATTTTGGTTATTTCTCAACTGTGATGCTGAGTCAAAGTTATATTTGTTAAATTGGTGATCAGGGTCGCCGCGGAATTTTTAAATAAATTCTAGTATTTTGTAGTGAAATTAAGAGTATGGAGAAGTATTCAATGAAAGTACAAGTATAATAGAATTTCCTTCAAGGTCTTCAAGATGCTCAATGCACACATTACACACATACATTTACAGTTTTCCATAAGTGCGCATAAGTTTTATCCTTATTATCTCGTGTGTATCAGCTGTCTGACATTAAGGACCTGAGTTCATTTCTCTGTGCCACTCTATCGACAAGTTCTACTCCAAGTTAATAGTGCGTCGATGTACTTATGTTTGTATGTATGTTTGTGAGAAGTTGTTTTAGCAAAACGGTTTCCTTCTCCTGGTCAATAAGAAGGAGGGCTGGCGTTGTGTTCAAATATTTATCGTTAACCAGTTTAAGTGAGAATTAGTGATTTGTTGTCCGTGGAATATATTTAATGCATGACAATGTCGGTGTAAGCACATATGTACATACAAATATAGTTACTTATGGCTACAAAGTGTGCTGAGTTATAAATTATTGGGCTAAGACGATGTGTATGTTGTGAAATATTACATTTTAAGACGCATATCTTTTAGAATATTATTTATGTATTCATACCAAGAGAATTGCACAATAAATTTTGGTTTATTCAAATAATTGGACTTAGGAAATGAGCAAATAAATGTTTGTAAATTTATATAACCACTTCATTTCAATATGATTACATATGAATTTGGAACAGTAAAAGTAAGATTGAATTGGGACTTTGAAGCTTTTTCGAAATTAATATGTAAACGAAATGAGTTTAGTGATAGAAATTCACTACAAAAATTTAGTTTGGGGACAAAAGGGACGAAACAAAATGTTAGAGCGCATTCATTTCGTAAAAAACGTAGTACGAGTATTTCGAAAAATTATAACTAAATCAGGTGCCCGTCCATTAATTTGTTATGCACTCGATTTAACAATTTATTTTAAGTGAAGAAGTTCCTCGTAAACGAACGGATTTGCGGGCACAAAATTCTTGAATTTTTAGCGAAGCAAGTGCCATCGTCAGTCTTCATATCCACCGGATTTGGCTTCTTATGAGTTTTTTGGTTTTTGAAACTGAAAAATCCAAAAGCTTTGAAAATCATTCACTGAAGGCACTGAAGTCCACTGAATAAGAAATTGAATTAAGCCATGCCTGGCTCAAAAGGAGATTTTTTTAAGTCGAAATTTACAATTTTTATTACAATACGTGAACGTGTTATTTTTTCTCAATCCGGGTCAGATCTGATAAAGAAGGTATTATTTAAATTGTTTACACTTTTGCAACCAGTTGCTACAGAGTAATATAGTTTTGTTCATCTAACGGTTGCACGTAACACCTAAAACGATCCGAGATAGATATAGGATTATATATTTACAAGTATAAATGATCAGGACGACGAGAAAAGTTGAAATCCGATTCACTGTCTGTCCGTCCGTGCAAACTGTAACTTGAGTCAAAATTAAGATATCTCGATGAAACTTGAGATGTGGGTTCCTTAGTACAAAAAAATGCCGAGTAGATTGACGTAATCGGACCACTGCCACGCCCACAAATCGCCATTAAGATATAAAACTGTAATTTGTGTTGGCATACATTTTTGAAAAAGTGGGCGTGGCCCCTTTCGACGATTCAGAGGGCTGAAAACGACACCGTGGATAAGCCAGCCGGCGGAAGACCTGTGACGACGAATACCGATCAAATCATGGGAAACATCGAGTTAGACTGGTGCGCATTATTTGACGCACAAACAAACTTCTGGATTGAATCAAGGCTTGCGATATGCTGTTGAAATAGAACGAACTCGACCCGTTTTTGAAGCGAATTGTGACTGGCGACGAAAAATGGATCACATACGACAATATCAAGTGAAAACGGTCGTGGTTGAAGGCCGGTGAACCCTCCGAAACAGTGGCCAAGCCGGGATTGACGGCCAGGAAGGTTTTGCTATGTATTTCGTGGGATTAGAAGGGAATCCACTATGGGCTGCCCCATAAGGTCAGACGCTTAATTCTACCATCTACTGCGAACAACTGGACCGTTTGAAGCAGGCGATCGCCCAGACGCGTCCAGAATTGGCTAACAGGAATAGTGTAGTGTTCCCCCAGGACAACGCTAGACCACACACTTCGTTGATGACTCGTCAGAAGCTACGGAAGCTCTGATGGGACGTTTTATCGCATTCACCATATAGCCAGGACATAGCGTCAAGTGATTACCACCTGTTCCTGTCCATGGCGAACGCCTTAAAAGAGGCTTGTGAAAAGTGGCCGTCCGAGTTCTTCGCGAATAAGGATGAAGTTGCCATCTAGATGGAAGCAAATTATCGAACGAAACGGCGTATATTTGAACTAAATTCGACCACTATAACACTTTTTATAAAGCATTTAATAAAGAGCAAAAAAGCGGAAGGCAAAGCAGTGCTTAAAATGTACTGATTACGTTGGATGGAGAGTTCTTTCGTGATTAATTGATTTGGGGCTAATTTCTTTCAATATTCAATTCAAAGCACTATTGAAAAGTGATCCGACTAAAATTAATTGTGCTTGGTGAATTAATTTTAGTAGAGATAATTCTATGATCCACTTAAAGAACTTCAGAGTGGGTGACCTCCAATCATTAGTGTTAAACCTAACTAAATTTTGTAATGAAAAGTACTACCCTCTGTAAGATATTGGCAGAAAGTAAATCGCTTGCCATTAGCTACGTAAAACAACTTTATTGAAATATTCTCCCCGAAGCTTGTTTATCTGTGCACACCGATATATATACCATATATATGTAGTATACATGCATATGTATATATAATATTGATGGAAAATTTTTCATTTAATAAAATTAAGATTTTCTGCAAAGTCACCATTTATTCATAAAAAAAATCAAAAAGCGCTTACGAAAAATGTTTGCTTTCAATGAGCCTATCAAGCTATTCTATTGATATGTTTTCGAACAATAATCCAACTGCAATATCAGTGTGCGTACGACATGTCGAAGTCGAAATTCTTTTGTACTCGCATGTAGATTTTTTGTAACTTGAGTATTTTATGTCAATATCCTTAAAATCAACAAGGCTTATACAATATGTATATGTATGTGTGAATGGCATTGTTGTTAGTGCGTAATTATTTGAAAAATTTTTGTTAGAAATTTCATAAATCATTGACAGCTTTGCAGTATGACGTGTGCAATTGTGGGCGCCTGGATGTATGCTACATATGTGCACAAAAGCCTATTTGGTATGTACTGAATGGGTTTTACTCAAACATAAATATAATACATATATATACACATATGAACGTTGTTGGCAAATGCATCAAATGCGTGTGTGTGCAATTTCCAAAATGCACTGATCAAACCACTGCAGAAAATCAAATAAGAAATATTTGCTACGTACGGTCGGTATTTGCCATTTGTTGTGTAAATACATACATACTATATTATCGCCCTTCTCATTTTTATGGTAACCAATGACAGTCTTATGGTACATCTAAAACAAAAATAATCTTGTCAGCATTAGTACCAAAATACCTAGAATAACATGACAGGCATGTCATACAAGCATATTAGGTGAGATATGTAGTTGTATATTGAATCATTTTGACGGGAGGTAGAAAAGTATTTGAAGAACTTTGTTGGCATTGTGGTTTCTGAAGACCTTTATTAATTACACATTCATACATTTATAAATATGCAGTTTTCTAAAAAAAAATCAAGCGAGGTATTCGTAATTTGAATATATTTCCGGTTAGATTGCTGTGGAAGGTAGATCAGATAAAATTCTTTTTAGATAAAATTTTATCAATGGTGTGATATTAATAGTCTGCATATAAATACAGTTGAGCAAACGGTATATTAGGGTGATTAAAAATTTTTTTTTCGATTGGTACTCGAAGAAATAGGTTCCTAGACACCTCTAAGAAAGCCTCTCCAAAAACCTATGAGTTTCATCATTCATAATGATTTTTTTCATTGAGTAAGAAAATTCATAAGAAATAAAAATTTTTCCCAAAAATAACAAACTTTAACTGTTAATATCTTTTAAACGGTTGAGTTTACGAAAAAATCGTGGGAGACCTTTTTGTAGAGCATTCAATTTCCTACAAAATCTAAGAAACAAGATATTTTTTCAAGTAGTTCGAAGCGATATATAAATTTTTCTATCTGATAATAAGAAAAAATAGAAAACTGTATGTAGGAGGACTTTCCCGTTACAATTAAAAACTCATATTTGGAGAGGCTTTCTAAGAGGTGTCTAGGAACCTATTTTTCCGATTCCTATTCCTATGTACCAATCGAAAAAAACAAAAAAAATTTTTTGAATCACCCTAAGGTATATATCTTTTATCTTTTACATCACTGTCTGTATTAGATCTGAAACCATATTAGGGCAGTTTGCTCAGAGATTGGTAAGCTTGATTATTGTTCAATTGTTCCAATAATTCGAAGAAGCTTTGGAGAACTACTTTCTCTGTGCGTCTTTTTCAGTATGTGTACAAGCAAGCTAAATCAATGGCAAAGCTGTATATCCATAATGTCAATATAATTTTCTGTATTTAGTAGGATCAGGAGGGCGTGCTGCATTATGTGCTTCTAAAACCAGGTGACAATGCTCGCCTCATGTCGCTAGACTATTTAACATTTATTTGGAAAACAGCGGCTGGAAAGTTTTGCCTCATCCACCTTATAGCCCAGGCCTTCCACTTTTAATTAAAGCTATTGTAAAGAGTGATTCATTTCGAAGTTCCCCCACTTTTTTAAAGAAAAACCACAGAAACTTCAAATTATCATTAGAAATAACATTCTTTGGCATTTATTTTTTGAAGGTTATCTCTTTCAAATGTTGGCTGCGACTACGTCTCAGATGATCTACCCATTCTGTTCAATTTTCGATGACTCGTTCAAACATTTCGACTGATAATTGGCGAATGATACGAGTGATGTTTTGCTTCAAGGTCTGAATCGAAACGGTTCGTCCGCATAAACTTTAGACATTACAATCACGGTGTGATATCACACAATCTTGGTGGCCAATCGATCGGATCAAAATGTAAAATTATTTGCTCATAGAAGTGTTCTCTCAATACATTGACCATCTTGTTGAAACCAAATGTTGCTGAGGTCACGAGCTTCAATTTCAGGCAACAAATAGTTGATTATCACATCGCGATAATGTTGACGGTTACGTTCTCACCGGCATCATTTTTGAAGAAATATGTACCGATGAATCCACCGGCTCACAAACCACACCAAATGAAATGGCAGCTTTTAAATCTCTACAGGCTGCTCTTCGTCCCAAATGTGGCAATTTTAGTTGTTACATACCCATCGAGCCGGATATGAGACTCATCGGTGAACAAAATTTGGCTCGAAAACTTGGGATCTTCTTGGCATTTTTCAAGAGCCCATAGAGAGAAGCAATGTCGCTTGGTAAGATCGAGCGGCTTAAGCTCTTGCAAAAGCTGTAGTTTGTACTCTTTCAATTTAAGATCTCCACGCAAAATGCCCCAAGTCGTTCAATACGTCAATCCGGGTTGTTGCGATCGGCGCCGTATCAAGTCTTCAGGGTCTTTATATCAACTCTCAGCTCTCAGCTCAGTCTATTCAGTCTAATATTATCCAACAATGAATACTGGGTCTTAAGGTATTCTACTCTAGAAATCAAATTTTGAGCAGTTTTTTGAATTTTATTTAAAAACAAAAAACCAAAAATATTTTTACTATCCATTTTTATGGTGTTTTTATTGATATCTTAAAAATGCAGAAAAAAAATTCTACAAAAAAATATTAAAAATTAAAATAATTAGAGGGGGGAGAGACAGGTGAAAGAAAAATGGCGCACACTGGTGACATTGATCCTGACTCTCCTGGTGGTCTGAAAAAAAAAAATAAAACGAAATTCTAAATCAGTAAGGATGCTGTTATAGTCCCTAAATAAGGGAATACGAAAAAAAAACTTTTTTGGAAAATGGCGACTGCTTGAATATAAAAATCATTCTTTACGCTTTTTTTTTGAAATTCCTGATTTTTTTTTAAATATTAAAACAAAAATTCTGACACAATGCTGGTAGGAACGATAAAGGATTATAAAAAAAGGTTCACACAAAATTTCAAGTAAATCGGTTGTATAGAACTTAAGATAATGCGGGTCCGTGTGGAAAAAAGTAGTTTCGAGAAAAACGCGTTTAAAAAAGTGAGTCTATAACTGTAGCTCTTAACATAATTTTAATTTTTAAAAATCCTTTGGAGGATATGTTCGGGTCTAAACTTTAAATATAAAAAAAAACCGATTTTTTTTAAATTCTAGAGTAGAGTACACCCATAAGATGAGTGACGATGTTGCGAATAGTACGCTTAGTAGGCCGATTATAGGTTAAACGAAGCCCACGAAACGCGTTTGCTTCATTAGGTCACGGCAGGGGAGCCAATGTTATGAAATAAATAACTAAAAATCTGATAGAATTTGAAGTTGTGTAATATGGTAAGCGTAGTTTATTCGATCTCTATGTGTTTAATTTATAGTTATGTTTCATTTGTTTTAATAATTCACCCACTGTCGCACTAAGTACCTCTGATTAACAAAATAAATGCACATGAAGTTTAAGACACATTTAATTTTCAATCGAAATTATTCGAGGTTCACAAAGAATATTCGAAAGAAAAAATATAAGTCCACTCGTATGTACATGAAATCGATGACAAGTGATCCAATTTAAGGATCGATGCGGTAGCGAAGCGGACCAGGTGATGACGACGGGGCGCAGTGTGTCAGCGAATGTGTGTATGGCGAATTGTTGATGGTAGAATGTTGTTGATTGTAGGTGCTGGCGGAAGGTGTCGAAGTGGTGCAGTGCGTAAACGAATGGATCCAAAACTAATGAGTCCGCCATCCTTTTACCCAGCTTTTTTGTTAAGTGGGATGTAGAAGTGTGGTGAGTTGTGTTGTGTGGTGATGTATAAGTATGCTGTCATCGGAAGTGTTGTAACGGGTGATTTTTTAAGAGCTTGATAACTTTTTAAAAAAAAAAAACGCATAAAATTTGCAAAATCTCATCGGTTCTTTATTTGAAACGTTAGATTGGTTCATGACATTTACTTTTTGAAGATAATTTCATTTAAATGTTGACCGCGGCTGCGTCTTAGGTGGTCCATTCGGAAAGTCCAATTTTGGGCAACTTTTTCGAGCATTTCGGCCGGAATAGCCCGAATTTCTTCGGAAATGTTGTCTTCCAAAGCTGGAATAGTTGCTGGCTTATTTCTGTAGACTTTAGACTTGACGTAGCCCCACAAAAAATAGTCTAAAGGCGTTAAATCGCATGATCTTGGTGGCCAACTTACGGGTCCATTTCTTGAGATGAATTGTTGTCCGAAGTTTTCCCTCAAAATGGCCATAGAATCGCGAGCTGTGTGGCATGTAGCGCCATCTTGTTGAAACCACATGTCAACCAAGTTCAGTTCTTCCATTTTTGGCAACAAAAAGTTTGTTAGCATCGAACGATAGCGATCGCCATTCACCGTAACGTTGCGTCCAACAGCATCTTTGAAAAAATACGGTCCAATGATTCCACCAGCGTACAAACCACACCAAACAGTGCATTTTTCGGGATGCATGGGCAGTTCTTGAACGGCTTCTGGTTGCTCTTCACCCCAAATGCGGCAATTTTGCTTATTTACGTAGCCATTCAACCAGAAATGAGCCTCATCGCTCATCGGACACGGACGCGAAACACATTTCGAACCGAACACTGATTTTGGTAATAAAATTCAATGATTTGCAAGCGTTGCTCGTTAGTAAGTCTATTCATGATGAAATGTCAAAGCATACTGAGCATCTTTCTCTTTGACACCATGTCTGACATCCCACGTGATCTGTCAAATACTACTGCATGAAAATCCTAACCTCAAAAAAATCACCCGTTATTAGTGTGTGCCAGTTTTTCCGGTAGAGGGGGCAGATGCTTAACTCATTTAAACACTATGAATTTTGAAATGTAAAAAAAGTATAATATTATGTATCGAATTTGGTTGCAATTGGTCCAAACGATCTTAAGATATAAGATTTCTAATTTTGACACCGGCTCCTATAATTATTTAATTCATTGATTCTGGTATCTTTACTTAAATATTAATTCAACAATTTTTTATTTATTTAATTATATATATTCAGGCCATATGTGAAGGTAGGTAGGAGGTGCTATCACAACTTTTCCACACAGTTTGGCTGATATAACTTTACTTGTGAAATGTTAATATTACACGGGACGGGACCACATCCTTTTTAAATCTTTAAAACAGCAGTTACTTTTCGTACTTCGAAGACCTGTACCAATGTAAAGTTTTTGCACGTATATTTCTGTCTTAGTTATAGCACATTATAGATCCAGACCGACATCCGGAATTTAACACGCCTCACCCTGCTGATTATTTTGATATATGGAGGATATTAACCATGTATAGAAAAACGAAAAAGTTTCTAAAAATTTTGCAATCTAATTGGAATAAAAAAACGAATACTTTATGACTAAAATAAATAAATCTGAAACCACGCACATTTTTCTTAACAAGAATTTTTATTTTATATTTGACATTTATATGTATACACCTTTCATCACCAAAAAATACACAAAAATATGCATACACACGTAGTGAGAAAGCATATTCCAACACACTCCAATGCTCTCACAAATATAATTCTACGTAGATATGGCAGATATGCGCAGCATGTGAATACGAGTACATAAATAAAATATTGACAGCATATGTCACTCAAAAAATAATAACCTAACATTGCGGATGGCATGACACAAACAAACGTCTAATGTCAACTTAGTGGCGCAGTACACCCACTACGCTGTACACATGCCTGAGCTGCCATGCCCACCGTTGCGACGCCGCATGACACCCACAGCTTGTTGTCAACTGTCGGCTGTCGCTTGTCAACTATGACGAGCAGTGGGAAACGAAAAAAGTGTATGCGGGTATGAGTGTGAGGGATTGTGGTATTTTGCAATTTGAAGTTAGTGTTGGTGTCATAATACCACATAACTGAACAAAAACAATAACAAATGGGTGGCAGGGTTGTATTTCTACATTTACCGTGCTTTCAGATTTGAGCAAGTAAGGCGACATGTTTATTGACACTTTGATACTTTTGTACAATACATTTGAACTTATTTGCAACAAAGTGAGCTAACATGACATACATATAATATATGGAGTAGGTCATTTCGAGGTTATACTGGTTGAAATGCACAGTTCTAATATTTATACCTTGACGAGCTGAGTGGATTTAGTCATTTTCTCGACTGTCTGTATATAGACGGAAATTTTTTTCTTTCAAAAAGCTGTTAATTTTTCGAAAATCCTCATATTGGACCACTATGACATTACGGACTGTGGAGTAGGCAATTGAGAAGTAAAGTCCTCTTTCGACGAACAAAGACCAAACTCTATAAGTCACTCATCATCCTTGTCCTGCTATATGGTGTGGAGTTTTTGAGAATATTGTTCAATACAGCTGTCGTACAAACTGAATGATCAAACTCAAGTTCTTGAATGAAAAACTGTTTTATTTGACAAAATATCTTCACGAAATATTTCAAAACAACTAGTTTGCGACCATTTGACTAGTCCCGAGTTCTTACTTCATTCTATATACCAATGCATAAATGTACATATGACAAGTACATACATATGTATATATACATACATTTCCATGCTTGTATTGCGGGGCGTATGCGTGCGTTCGACATTTAACTCCCACTGTCAGGAGCTTGCCAGGCGATTTCTACAATTTCATTTCTGCCCACAACAGACAACAAAAACAGCAACAACAACAATGACAAAAGTACTACGATCAACCGCTCAACCAACGAAGGCAGCAGCAATCAACTAAACGAATAACCTCCCACCCACTAGTCAGGCAGCTGTCAAATGTTGTTGTAGTTCAGACTATTTGTTTGCGCACTTGTTACAGTTGCAATGCTAGTGAGTTGTTTTTTCTGTTGTTGTTGTTACTGTTGTGTTACTGTTCTCCACACAAACACATCATTCATGTGTCAAGCCAGTCAGCTAGCTATTTCACAGATGTGGCAGGAAGCTGTGTACATATGTTATACATACAAACGTTATATATTTGTAAATAACTTTTGTATATAACTTCATAGTTTATATGTTTGCTGACGTACATACATACATATGTACATCGGTTCATATGGCGCTGCCACTCAAACTACAGGCACAGCTGCTGTGGCAACATATTGGTAACAACCAGCATTCCATCATTGTTGCCATAACAGCAGTCGTCAGTCACTCGAGTGCAACATTGTAGACATTGTATTGTTGTTATTTATTCAGTGATAAAGCGTCGTAGCAGCAACAAATAACTTGGTGTTGTTGTTGTTAGTCATAAATAAATCGAGAATTTTGCTTTTTACCTTTTCTCGTATGTGTGGCATGATTGAAAGGGTTAGAAAAATCATGGCGATGATAACCAATATGCTTGAATTTATAAATATATTCTGTATGTGCCTATATGTGTGTATATCCTTAGCGTATAAGAAACATAAATATTCACTCAGTTATAATTTTTATCAAAACGAATAGTCTAAAATTTATTTACTTGTATTTAAATAAAATATGTTGATGAAGAGCAAATGAATTCCTTAGCAAAATAGTAAAAGTCATAAAAGCGTTCAATATAACCAAATATTCATCGAAGCTTAGAGGGTACACCAATTGTGAAATTTATAAAAATCGATTTTTTTATATCTTGATATATATTGTGACCAAAAAGTACCCGAAAATTGTAAATAGAGCACAAAATATGCAATTAGTAATATCCCCACCAGATGTATTACACTTAGGCCAACGATTTTCCAGTTCTCGAAACATTTTTCATGAGCGCTTTTGGTATGACATTCAGCTCCTTCACCGAATTTTGTTTTATCTCATCGATCAACCGAAAATGGGTTCCACGTATCGGCAATTTCAGTTTGAGGAACAAGAAAAAATCGCATGGCGCACAAATTTGGTGAATACGGTGGTTGATCGATAGCATTCTTTACGTTTTTGTGTTTAAGGGGAAGCTTCATTTAGAGGCTTCAAAAAATCTATTTTTGGGGACTTTTTTTGGAGAGAAAGAAAGAATTGATTAAAGCGAAATTTCTAGAATTTATAATTATTTATTTAAACATCATTCACAAGTTTTTTGGATACGAAGTCTTTGATATTCGGCCTTTGGGAAGCAATTAACCGATGCATTTCGCATGTGCATTTGTCGCGGCGGGCAGAAATTCAAAGAGATTCTTATTTTTTAATAATTCATCTTCCAGTTAAACTAAAAAAATTCCACAAAAAAAATTAAAAACTTTAAAGATTTTTGAAAAATTGAAAAAAAGTGGTTTTTGAGCAAAAAATTTTACTTTATATTGTTTAAAAATATGTTCAAACTTGACTTTTCGTAGTTTTTTTAGTTTAAATAGAAGATAATTTAATGTCAAAGATAATAAACTTTGCCCCAATTCCATGTGACGTTTAGGTTTTTTTTCTATCCTGCCCGCCAATTAAGAATAATTGTAAAAATGAAAAACCGAGAAATCGCGCGTCAAAGTCTTTGCTTTCTGCCGAAGCGCTAATATATCTGCTAGACGCTCGGTCACTATTTCCCTTCTAGCTTCGAAAATATTTCGAATTCCCATTTATAACTTTAGGGGCATATTCTTAGATTATTTTTAAAGAGATTTAAGCAAAAAAAAAAAATCGATTTTTTGAAGCTTCTAAAGCAGGCTCACCCCTTAAATCTTGGCTCGGTGTGAAAAAAGTTCAGCTTCAGTCGAGCAAAAACGCGTTTCATACCCAAAATATTCACCAAAATCATTCGAACAAACGCGCGAGGAATGACGAGCTCTAACACTTTCTTGACCATTTTCAAGCACTATATCCTTCACTTCTTTAATATTTTCATCACTTTTAGAGGTTCCCCAGAACTAGGCATGCCTTCAACGATCTACATTTTTTTGAATTATCATTTACCTGGAGAATTTAATTACAATTTTCGGCTACTTTGTTGTCAAAATGTAGATGTGATAGAAATGTGGAGAAAGACCTGGTTGCACTTGGTATCTCGAATTGATGCTAAATCGCGCTATGACTGCGTAAGCGGTATCTACGCTAGTAAAGGAGAAGAAGTGTGAAAATCATAGGCGTGGCCTACCTCACATCGATACTAGAACTTTCAAGGGCGAGTCAAGTGCATATTTTTGACAAAATATTGATTTTTTTTTAATTCAAGTTTAATAAAATAAAACAAGAGTGAAAATATTTCGTGTATGCCAGAAAATTGAGTGTGAAAGTAGACGACCTTCTCATAAGATCCCTTAAAAACTGATGAAATTCGATCAAATTCGATCGTTTTTTTGACTTCAGTGTGTGGTATACTTTCAGGCGATGATAATTCTCCATGTGCATTGTTGCATAGAACATGAGTTCAAGAAAGTATAATATTATCATGGAATAGCATTTGGTATATTGTCGGGATATCGTTTTGGAATATAGTATAAACATTTATAAAAGCGAAATATTTTCAATAAAATCCGGTCATAAAAACTCTTTCACCAGTTGAAATCAATGGATTTAAAATGTAGAACATGTTTTTGAGCGAATTTCTGATATTAAGGCATTTTATTTTATGAGGCGGATAATTCCACGATACACTTCTGAGCAAATTCTCTGCAAATGAGATGTATTGCATAAAAGCTAAAGAGTTAGCATCGATCTATTTACATTGAAAACGATATTGCCTGGCTACTGAAAATCTGCTGCCGCGTTTTAGTGCTATTTAATTTGTTTTGGGCTTGGAATATTGGTAATTCTATTATCCTTCTGGACATTTTTTTTATTTCTGCTTAAACCTGGTCAAACTGGCCACTATTTTTTTGTAATGCAGATAATTTTATGACATTTCTGATTTGAAAGAATATTGGCCATTTGGTCGCCGTGGCCAAAGAACCATAAATCTTTTGCAACACTTTTCTCTCGAAAATTCGCAAAGTCGACTCATCAGTTGTTGTCATCGTCCAAGCCTCTGCACCATATAGCAGAATGGGAATAATGAGTGACTTACAGAGTTTGGTTTTTGTTCGTCGAGAGAGTACTTTACGTCTCAATTACCTACTCAGTCCGAAGTAGCACCTATTGGCAAGAGTTATCCTGCGTTGTATTTCCAGGCTGACATTGTTGGTGGTGTTTACCCTGGTTCCAAGATAGACGTAATCATTTACATCTTCGAAGTTATGACTGTCAACAGGGACTTGACAGCCAAGTCGCCAGCAGCTGTAAACTCTTATAAAATATTGTACCTGTTCGATTTAGTTCTGCAGCTCGAATTATTTTTTTCAGCAGCAGATTGAAAAAACCTCGTCTGAAACTTCGTTTGGTATCGAACGGCTCGGAGAGGTCCTTTCCGATCCTGACGGAGCTTTTGGTGTTGGTCAACGTCAGTTTAGATAATATTATGAGGTAATGCACCGCGACCTAGGGTCTATTGTGCCCTCTCCTATATCACACGTTTTCCCAGAGTCCCAGCAGCCTGAATAGTTCCAGGAGTTTGCCGGGCGCTACTGAGGTGATGTGGTCCCTGCTGATATAAATGGAATACAGGGCCTTAAACCTTTTTTCACAGATTGCTGTGCAATCCAGGATTAGGAGTGCTGGTGTTTCCAGTTCCACGTCGCAGAACCGGCACAGGAGACCATGCGCATGTTGGACAGGTGCTTGCTGAGTCTGCAGTGCTCTGTGTGTGGGTGGCGAATTAATTCCTTGAACCTGGAGGGATTGTACCCTCCTAGAAGCAGCTTGGCGTGGCGAATACTTGCTGCCTGTTGCCAATGCCGTTCTCTCTCCACTCTCTCCTCCGTGCGGAGCAGCATCTTAAAAGTGTGGGATCCTACCGCTACGTATGGTTCTGGTCCCATCACCTTGGACGCTGCCGCAGCGCGGGCCAGTTCGTCGGCCTTCTCGTTTAATTCTATTCCCTTGTGCCCTGGCACTAAAATTAGGTGCACCTGGTTGCGTAAGGACAGGCGGTTTAGCCTTTCTATGCATTCCTCGATTAAAAGCGATTTGGTCCCATATGATGAAATCGCCTTTAATGCCGCTTGACTAACACTGAGAATAGCTATGCACTGGTTGCGATAGTTGCGGCTGAGGTTGACTTCAGCGCACGGACATATGGCAAAGTCTTCAGCCTGGAAGATACTTGGGAAGCATCTCATTGGTATGGATAGCTTAGTACGCGGTCCCGCAATATCTGCCCCAATAACCTCCGGTATTTTTGAGCCATCAGTGTACCACTAAATGGTAGTCTTCCAGCAGCCTTACTAGCGTGGAATCGCTCCACTCCGTCTTGTTGCCTAGAGTAACTTCGAAATGCTTTTAGAGGTTTATTTTCTTCGTTTTGCCGTCCATTGGGAGGAGGGCTAGCGGTGTGCTTTCCGCTAGTACGTCCATCTGTCTAGAAGACATTATCTTCCCTCTTCCGCAGCCTTCTGCTGACATTAGCAGCATGGTGAGTTTTGCTGCATGTTTTATCACCTGATGCAGCTGTGTGAGCTCCAGTATGACTTCCAGTGCCACCGTGGGGCATGTGCTTTGCAGCTTTGACAGTCTCCGGACCGCCGACGACTGCGCTGCTTTGGTGGCCCAGGCAACCAGATTACACAGCCGTATAAGTTGTGGATATCAAATTCAGATATCGTGGCATAAAGGCAGCTCCTTTTCGTGCTATCGAAAGCAGCCTTGAAATCGACGAAGAGGTGGTGAGTGTCGATTCTCTTTTCACGGGAAATCTTGGAAAATACCAAGATTTGGCGCAGGGTGAATATCTGGTCGGTTGTTGATTTAACAGGTCTAAAGCCACACTGATAAGTTCCAATCAGTTTGTTGACGGTGGGTTTTAATCTTTCACATAATACGCTCGATAGAACCTTATACCTTGGCGCAGATTGTGGGTTCTCCCTTTTTGTGGATTTAGCAGACCACACTTAAATTCCTATCGTTGGGCATGCTTTCGTCCGACCATATTTTCCATAGAAGCTGATGCATGCTCCTTATCAGTTCTTCGCCACCGTGTTTGAATAGCTCGGCCGGCAATCCATCGGTGCCCGCTGCTTTGGTGTTCTTCAGACGGGTAATTGCTATTCCAACTTCCTCATGGTCAGGCAATGGAACGTCTGCTCCATCGTCATCGACATTATATTATATATTAAATATTTCGAATTAGAATTTTTCGAACTTTGCAGGGGCTCTCAACTCTGAGGCAGTGTTTATATAAAATTTTTTTTGTTGTACAATACAAGTAGAAAAAGAAGTTTGGTCAATCAGCTAGTAAAGTTGTAATCTCCCATCATAAATATAAGTGCCATAGTATGTGCATTTGATCAAATTTGACTGGTTTATTAAATGTACGCAAACCGAATCGATAGAACAATTTTTCCTACGTTGGCAAAACCTTTTTTTAAATGTTCGTGTGAAGTTTGATCGCCATATGTCAACCAATTTACGCCGCGAATACGTTTGTCTAGCGATTTTTACCATTTACTTAATTTGGGATTTCCAAAGGAATCACGGTTACGAAAACGAACAAGTTAAAGAAACAGTGAAATCGTCGCACAGTCGGGTCAGGTGCTCGATTTTAACGGATTTTGGTCAAACACGAAACGAGAGTCATCGGTCAGCTACCATATCCGCCAGATTTGACGCTCTGTGTCCGCTTCGGAGAACGCACTGCATTTCCAGCCGAGGCTTATAATAATTGTATGGAAAGTTGGCTTAATTTATTTGAATTGGGCTGCTGGTATTAGCACGATAGGATCACTTCTTGAACGCGATGATAAAGCTTTGCAATAAAGTGTGTGAAAAAGTTGTATTGCCCGGGTAAGTGATGATCAGATATTATTTAGTCCTTTACGTGAACACAATTGACACAGCACTTTTACTACTGGGAGAATCATAAACAGCTATATTATCTTCCTACCAACGGGTATTACAACGCTGCCGAGACTTTGGCACGCCGGCAGTTAAAAAATTAAATCTGACATGCGCTGCGACTAGTTTAGGCTTGTTTCCGACGATGTTATTGCTGCTACGGCATTACTAATGCAGCTGTTGCTCATGTGGCTTAACTAAGCAAAGCATTTGCTATTGGCAATGGTGCATGCAGCAGTTTGCTGCCGTCACAGCTGTTACAACGTTGCTTTGTGGCAAATATGAATATGCCAAAGTGTGCAATCAGCTAAATTGCTGTCATGCATTTCCAACAACAAGTACAACAATAACAACACTATACTAAATCAAGTACCCGTTTTCTGCAACTATCTGCAACAAGATACTAGGCGCTGCATAAGCCAGCCAACCAACGTACATAAATGGCATAGTGAGAGAGAGACATAAAATTACTTATAATTATTAATTTGATATAATTGACATGTTGGCAACAGTGCGAGTATTTGCAACAAGCTATAAAGTAATAACAGCAACCATTTGCAATTGTTTGAATATAACATGCAACGCCAACATGCCACACAAATTCATTGCTGTCACTTTTTTGTTAACTATCTGTGATTTGTTATTTTTTGTTGTTCCTGTGTGTGCTTGTTTTTTGTCTTTTCTTTGCTTCACGTGCATATTTGTAGTTACCACTGTGGCATTTGTGGCACAAATGGTGTTTGGCGCGCGCGGCAAGCGTGTAAATGGTTTCCACTTAATCGATGTTGTCGCTTAGACATACCATTACAACGACCTACCGCTCCCCAGCCAACTTGCCAACTTGCTGTAGTTATTTGCTTGGCTGTTGTTGTTATTGTAGCTCAATCGCCTGCTGGCCGCTTTGGATGCCATCGCCAGTCGCCAGCATGCCGTTCGCACATGTTAAGCCAAATACGTTTTATGACCATTGATCGCCCGTTTTGATATGCTTTTTCCTCTGCATTGCAATTTGTGTTGTTGTTGTTTCTTTTTGTCATGACTACCATTTTTGTGGCGACGCACCGCTGTGCTGCTGGTGGTAATAGCAGCGGTTAGCTACTGTGTTACCACTTTGAGAAAATAATGCACGTTACTATACACATGCACATATATTTATATATATACATATATGAATATATATCTGTATACATACACTCATATTTATTCATACGTATATGAAAATCAGCTATGTTTTTGACGTGGTCACTTATCGGTTGGCAGGAATCGCATAAACTCTATGCAAATTATTCGTGTACAGACGCTGATGGCTTTGGTCATACAAGTTACGGTATAATAGAATTAACCTTTTACAATAAATATAAAATAACAATATTACCATCGATTGCACTTGCTTGCATTACTTTAGTGTTTTTATAACCGCAGGATTGTCATGATGTTTACCTTAGACTTACGTATATTCCGCAAATGTGCTTGCAGCCGCTATTGTTGTTATGAAGGGAACCATTCGTGGTGTGTTGAGAATCCGCTGTTCGACGGTAGGTAATGAAAACAAGTTTAATCGCAAGAACTGGGAGGTTAGTTTGGAGTGTTTATGGACATGTGTAAAGTTGTCTAGTGTCTTGAGGCAGAAAGGTCAGTCTAGATGCGATGATGCGAGTTCTTCTTCTACATTACGAGGGCTGCTGTATATATTTCTGTCCTAAAAATTAAAAAAGGCATATTTATCAACGAAAATGTTTTTTTTTTTCGTTGGATTTGGCTAGTCTTGGAAGACCCACACGGTTGATTGCTGTTTTGTTTCGGGCTCATACGCAAGATCCATGGATCGTCCTGTGACGATCTTATAAACGTCTTTTGAAGCACCGCGATCGTATTTTTTCAGCATTTCTTTACACCAATCCACACGAGCCTTTTTTTGAGCGATTGTCAAATTGTGCGCGATCCAACGAGAACAAACCTTTTTTACGGCCAGGTGTTCATGCAATATGGAATCTATGCTGGTGAGAGAAATGCATAGGCATGCCTCTATCTGAAGCTATGTTACATGACGGTCTTGCATTATCAGTTCACGTACGGCATCGATGTTTTCTGGCACAACGGCTGTTTTTGGGCGACCTTCACGGAATTCGTCTTTGAGCGAGCGTCAGCCACGATAGAATTCGTTGTACCAGTTTTTCACAGTGCTATAGGATGGTGCTTTATAGCCATACAAAGATTTTAGTTCATCGATGCACTCTTGTCGTGATAATCCACGTCGAAAGTTGTGAAAAATGTTCGCACAAAAATGTTCACGAGTTAATTCCATTTTTTGGCCGAGACGAATTTTTGAATTCCCTGTAAATAAAACAATTCACGACTAAATGACAAAACGTTCTGAGTGATATTATGCTAAAAAATGTCAAACTTTCCAATGGAAATGTCAGATTGCACCTGGCAACACTTAGTGTTGCCTAGACCAGAAATATATATAGCAGCCTATGTATTTGATGGTTTGCTTTTCATCATTCGCTAGGACAAAACCCGTTTAAAAACAAAATTCTCTGCGAATCCAGTTCTTATTTATAGAACATCGAGTCAGGTATGTCTTGGGTCGGATATCATCAGTGTTTATTAGACAATTTTTTTAGTTTTTCCAGGAATTTACTTTCCTGGTTTCTGCTTTGAGAGTATCTGATTAGTTGATTTATGGGAAAACATGCCATCGTATACTTCATATGTACATACATATATGCGCCTGGTTATGTAGGCCTTTTCAGGTAATATCCAGAGGCATCCTCTTATTAATTATACCATAGTATACTGAGCGATTTGAAGTTTCATCTGCATAGATACTAAACGGTCATTATGCCACGATGTGTCTTAAGGTGATCTATAAATAATTATAAAGCATAAGATTATGACACGCAATGTTATAAATGAAACGAACTTTAGTAAAGTGTGTTCTTTTGTTGTTATGAACAAATTAAACGTATTTAATTAAATGTTAAGACCAAGAAATTAGCTTTATTATTAAGATAAGGGTTTGCCATTATGTTTTAAAAACTATTTTGGGCAAGTGATCTTCCCTCCTAGCCGAGAGACCCATGTTTTACAGCAATTGCATCTGTATGTTAGCAATAACGTGCCGAATATTCTTTTTCAGAGGACCATGGTCTCGGGCGCATCTGAGTAGATAAGCGACTTCAAATAAGCCAATAAAAATTATTACATCAGTCAAATCGCACGATCTTGCAGGCCTCATCAAAAGTTTCTTTCAATAAATTGAGTGTGTTTTTGACTGTACGGCATATGGCGTCGTCTTGTTGAAACCAAACTTGGCGTTATGACGTTCTCTATAATTTAACAGTAATATCTTAATTTTTGAAGAAATATGGACCAATTTTCCCTCTGCCAATCGAGGACACTAAACGTTGACTGTTTTGTTGATGTAGCGGTGTCTCTACAATGGCCTGTGAGTTATCATCACTCTAAATACTGCAAATACGTAACCGTTCAACCCACATGAGCTTCATCGCTGAACAAAATTTTCTTGTGAAAATTAGGATCAGTGTTCATTTCGCTTGGGGTCTATTCACCGAATGTGAGACGCCTTAAATGGTCGATCGCCTTCAATTTCTACGAGGGTTGAATTATGCAAACCCGCAAACCAAAATCCTTCCAAAAAATTTTTCATAAAGTGGATAGACACTGCTCAAATTGTTGCGCTCGGATCCGTTTGGATGTTCTGCTCCACATCTGTAATAGCAACTTTGGTGGGTACTGTACGGTATTATCCATTAGTGTAAGCGTGGTGTGAAACCGACTATTGTTTTCTCGAAAGGCCGACCATGTTGGGCGATTAGGTCGACTGAATATTGTACCCAGAGCGCGATGTGTCGCACGAACCGAACCATTATTTTGGTAATAAGTTTTGCACGATTAGCAAACCTTGTTCCAAAGTAACTCTGGCCATTGGGTCCCCGGCCTAACACGTAGTATATGGCGCTACTAGAATTTAATGCATCTTGCATGATCTTTAGTTAAGCCTTAACCTTCACCCGCACCATTGGTTCTGCTTTCTCTTGACTGGATAAGGAAGAAAAGCAAATGGTGGTGAACGAGGGCAAGACGAAATATCTACTGTCATCAAACACTTGCGACTTGGGTCTCACGTCACTGCTTTCAGTCATAACTTTGAAGTCGTAGATGGTTTCTTCTATCTTGGAACAAGTATCACTACCAACAATGTCAGCCTGGAAATCCAACCCTTCGAGCTAAGTAGGCAATTGTGAAGTAAAGCCCTCTCTCGGCGAACAAAATTCAAACTCTATAAATCACTCATTATTCCCATCCTGCTATATGGTGCAGAGGCTTGGACGATGACAACAGCTGATGAGTCGACGTTGCGAGTTTTTGAGAGAAAAGTTCTGCGAAAGATTTATGGTCCTTTGCGCGTTGGCCACGGCGAATATTGCAGTCGATGGAATGATGAGCTGTATGAAATATACGAAGACATTAACATGGCTGTCTGGGTCATGTTGTCTGGGTGGACGAAAACACTCTAGCTCTGAAAGTATTCAACGCAGTACCCGCTGGGAGAAGCAGAGAAAGGTGGAGGCCTCACTCCGTTGGAAGGACCAGGTAGAGAAGGACCTGGAAACAACTGCCGCACTGTTAATAACTCAGCTATAATCGCGTAAGCGGTGTCTCCACCAGTGAAGAAAAAGAAGAATCTTCATAAGGCTTAAGATGGTAAACGCAGTGGACGCCAAAAGGAGCTTATTATCGACGAAATCATCAAAAAAGTAATTTTGGATGACCGTAAATTTTAGTTCTTTGAGATAGCAGGCACTCTAAACATATCAAATGAACGTGCGCATCATACCATTCATATATATTTGGATATGAGAAAGTTCTGGCACAGTGGTTCAATAAAACAAAGTCCAATCGACAATCATGCGAGTGAACCGCACCGATGAACCCATTCTAAAGCGTGGAAAAAGACAGCAGGCTGCTACCAAGGTTAGGGCGCCTGTATTTTGGGATATGCAAGGAATGATTTTAACTATCTTGAAAAAGGAAGGACCATCAACTGCGACAATTACATAGATTATTGGACAGTTCGAAGGACGAAATCGCCGAAAAACGAATTGCTTCCGCATCCACTATATTCTCCAGATCTGGTCCTCAGGGCTATTACCTGTTCTCAGATATCAAAAAATTGCTCGCTGCGAAGAAATTTTTTGTAGAATGAAGAGGTGATCACTGAAGACCTGAGGCCTATTTTGAAACAAAGGATAAATCTTACTAGAAAAATGGTATCGAAAAGTAGGAGCGTCGTTATAATCAGTGTATCACCCTCAAAGGGAACCGTGTTCGATACAAAAAAAAAAGAAAGACCTGTTAGGTGTAATAACTGGGTAAATGGCTGAGGAGAACAGATTTCAGAACGCTAAAGTTATATGTGACTTTGTAAAAATCTTGTAGAGCATTAAGTATGGCTATACCAATTTTAGGTTTTCAAAAACGTACCTCTTGTTTTTGCGATGCCTGTCGCAGTTGTTATCAAAATTTCCTAGCAAAATTAGCCTGGGACAATCCTGTTTCTCGTGCTGGTTTGAGCTCATTCGAAATTACACCAGAGTAGCATCTTATGGGTTATACCATGTTCAGATCGAAAATTTGAAGGGATTAGACTACATTTAAGCCCTTCACTAATCAGCCCGTTCTCACTACCGTTGGAAAGATGAAGTCGATTTTCAGGTGAAATTAGATTTATTGCTTTCAAAAAATTGTTTGTTTACATTTTTTTGTTTGTAGTGTTTAAATCAGCTGTGATAATGTAATAGATTTCGAATGCTGACAAGTAGATTTCGCAAAACCAGAGTCACACCGAGAGATTTAGAGTGGATCAGTTTCAAATCATTTGGATGAAGTGGATTTGACCTTTAATTTTTGTATGGCGAAATCTTGATAAATTTATCGGATTAATAGGATAATTCACTCAATAGCCGAAATCGTGTGATTAAGTGTCGGTCTGAACATGGTATAACATTGGCTGGAGACTGGAAGTATAATCTTCGCAGGTGATTTGCGTCTGGGGGCAGTATTAGGTATTACGAGCTAAGTTGAGATTTTTTAACTCTATTACTGTGACTTGTGAAGACAGACAGAAGATTCCGTGAACTAACGTCACTAGGTACACATCAGTAGCGACAGGCGAGCACATAATGCGTGATTCCTTTCTGGTGATGTGAACTTTCGTATGTCATCCAGGTTTCTTGTAAGGCTGTAAGTCCTCAATTTTCTGTCGACCCCTGCTTTTGTTGAACCATAATAAATACATATCATCAATCAAGATATTAGCTTCTTTGTCTACACAATTTCTTGCTCTTATCAGCAAGCAATATCTTGACAGCTGAAATACATACATTCGCAACATTTCACTAAATTTATCTTAAGAGTAGCGGCAACAGTTGCTATGACTCCAGCAAGACTGCTTGGATACCTTGTAATTAAGCGCGGTAAACCAATGTTTTTGTTATTATTACAAGCCTGAAAACCGCATGCATTCATACTAAAGGGTGATTTTTTAAGAGCTTGATAACTTTTTTTTTAAAAAAAACGCATAAAATTTGCAAAATCTCATCGGTTCTTTATTTGAAACGTTAGATTGGTTCATGACATTTACTTTTTGAAGATAATTTCATTTAAATGTTGACCGCGGCTGCGTCTTAGGTGGTCCATTCGGAAAGTCCAATTTTGGGCAACTTTTTCGAGCATTTCGGCCGGAATAGCCCGAATTTCTTCGGAAATGTTGTCTTCCAAAGCTGGAATAGTTGCTGGCTTATTTCTGTAGACTTTAGACTTGACGTAGCCCCACAAAAAATAGTCTAAAGGCGTTAAATCGCATGATCTTGGTGGCCAACTTACGGGTCCATTTCTTGAGATGAATTGTTGTCCGAAGTTTTCCCTCAAAATGGCCATAGAATCGCGAGCTGTGTGGCATGTAGCGCCATCTTGTTGAAACCACATGTCAACCAAGTTCAGTTCTTCCATTTTTGGCAACAAAAAGTTTGTTAGCATCGAACGATAGCGATCGCCATTCACCGTAACGTTGCGTCCAATAGCATCTTTGAAAAAATACGGTCCAATGATTCCACCAGCGTACAAACCACACCAAACAGTGCATTTTTCGGGATGCATGGGCAGTTCTTGAACGGCTTCTGGTTGCTCTTCACCCCAAATGCGGCAATTTTGCTTATTTACGTAGCCATTCAACCAGAAATGAGCCTCATCGCTCATCGGACGTAAAGCGCGAAACACATTTCGAACCGAACACTGATTTTGGTAATAAAATTCAATGATTTGCAAGCGTTGCTCGTTAGCAAGTCTATTCATGATGAAATGTCACAGCATACTGAGCATCTTTCTCTTTGACACCATGTCTGAAATCCCACGTGATCTGTCAAATACTAATGCATGAAAATCCTAACCTCAAAAAAATCACCCGTTACAAAATATAGGTACGCATATAGCATAAATATATGTGTGTGTTTGAGTGCGTTGCAACTCAACTTAGGTGTGCATACATATAATTATACAAATTATAGCGCGCTCATCACTCTGTTGTTGCTCCCACTCGGCGCCACGTTGTATTTGTATTTTTTAACTGGTTCGTTGCTCGTGTTAAAAATGTATTAATTTTAATTTGTTACTGGTAATTTACGCGCAACGCCCCTCCCTCGCAACCACCTCTGCAAATATGCTTCAACCAAGCAAAAACTACAATAATAATTATAATAACCGGCGGATACGTTACACATTTCTTTATGTACGGTTGTGCATGAGTCTGCATATACATGTGTGTATGTGTTTGTTGCATAAAAACACTTAGCAAAGTTGATTCCATAGCCTCCTGAGGCCACTAGCAAAGGTGTCTCTCAATACCTACCGAATAGGTTCTTCGCTGAACTGCTTTGTCGGCAGAAATATGTATGTATGTATACTTCACCCCTTGCCAACGTTTACCTATACTCACACTTTGTGTTAATTATTACAGTTTTGCCTCGATTCTCCACTCTGCTTCTCAGGCTTGTCTCCTTGCCAATGGTTGCTGATTACTGGTTGTCGCACACGACTGTCAGTTGCCATTATTCAGCGCTGATATCGTTGCCATCAACAGCTTTGTATGTACACAAATGTGTGTGTTGATATGCTGTTTACCATTTATTGCTCTTTGTTGTGTTGTTGTTAGTGGTTGCTTAAGTAGCCAAGTGGCGCATTTGACGCTCAAATTATAGCCTTTTGCCGCTTTCTTACACATTTATCTTGCTGTTCATCACCGTGTTTTTTATTCGACGTCCTCCTTCTGCGTGTGCGTGGGTTTCTCGTTGTTTGTTGCATGCGTCGGCCTGCAGATGGAGTTTTAATTATATTATTTGCCACATTTATGCCATTTGTTCCTTTCGTTGATTACCTCACTGTCATTAGCTAGCAGCAGGTATAAGCTTATGTGCATGTGTAGATTGAATTTAATTGTTACCCACCGAGTTAGTGCCTAATACCCTGAGAGAAATGTGTGCGGCGATGGCTGGATGATTAATTCGGACGTCGGTGTGAAAATTGAAGCCCCCTGTCATCGTACTCCTTGTAGATTATTATTAAAATGTCTTCAAATTTGGAAAGCCGATATCGTCCTAAATAGCTATTTCATCAAGGGAAGCGTTAAATTTTGGTAGGTATGTAAATCGGTGTATTTGGTTGGTTGAAAAGGGTGGCGCTAAGTAAGTCTTATCCAGAAACTTAACAGATTTGGTAAAAAAACCTGATTGTTTCCAACTTAGCTGACTATTTGTTTTAAGTTGGAGAATTGGGCGCCGTGAAAGATATCCGGTCTCAGCCGGCTGAATGCTAGGCATTCGTAAAAATAATGTTCCGAAGTATCTCTATCACCAGTGCATTCTCTGCATTCCGCCGAACACACTTTACAAATTTTCTAAATGTAGGAAATGTAGGGCTTTAAGTGTAGGTGCCTTGTGATGACGCTTTCAATGTTACTAAGTTCGCTTTCACCTACATGTAGAAAATTTTGGTCTGGTGGTCATCAATACTATCCCAAAGAAGTAACCTTACATACCTGTGTTTCAAGATATGAGGTGTTCCTCTAGGGTCCATTGATTCAAACAGCCCATGCAGGAGTTGAATAGTCTAAGGTAGTTTAAGGAAATTGTGTTCCTGACTGTCAACTTGTCTACGTTTTCGTTTCCTTCCAAATCTATATGACTGGGCATTGAGATGTTTCTACTGAAAGTTTAGTTATGGTCTCCTTGCATAACATATCCATTAAGACTTAGTATAGGCGCTACGGAAAGCCTTAATTGACACTTGGCTGTCTATTAGGAGGTTTATAGATTTATTGGATAGAGCAGAAGTCCGCCAGGCACCTCTGTGCTGTTGTGTTAGCAATTTCGACTTGAAAAACGGAATTGTAGACATTTAGTTTGAAGCTACCTTCTACTTATGGATTACTATGGAAGAAGCATGCGCATGTTCGTATTTCACCCTTTGATCGGTGAATATGTAAATTTCTTTCTTGAAATTGACGATCGCAGAACCATTGTTTAATTCTTTATCGATCCCCTTTTCTTTGTCGCATTGCCAATTTAGGCAAAGTTCATTAAGAAGGTAAGAGTACCATGAGTCTAGTTCAGTATAAACGACTAAGTATTGTTTTTCCTCAAACAATCTATGCTTTTCTCTCTCTGCTAACCCGTCATTCCTGAGATTAACAGTAAAAATTTCGAACTTTTATATAATTCGTAAACTTCTGAAATTCCAAAGAGTGATGTGTTTCTTAAATGAATAATTCGTCAAATCTTGTAAAAGACCCGTGAAAAGAGGATCGACACAAGCCACCCTTTCATCGATTTTAAAGAGGTACAATCTTCTACAAGGGTGTGCAACTACTGGCGTCCGCCGATGACAACGATAGCATTGACCGTTAGTTCTGCTTTTTCCAGGTTGGAAAAAGAAGCAAAGCTGGTAATGAACGAGGGAAAGATAAAATATCTCCTGTCATCAAACAAACAGTCGTCGTTTTCACGGTATTGTAACAACAACGCGAGCTTTGGAATCCAACGCAGAATAACTCTTGCCAATAGGTGCTACTTCGGACTGAGTAGGCAATTGAGAAGTAAATCCTTCTCTCGAAGAACAAAGATAAACTCTATAAGCCACATGGCATGGACGATGACAACATCTGATGAATCGGCGTTAAGAGATTTTTCGAGGAAGGTTCTGTGGAAGATTTCTGGTTCTTTGCGCATAGTCGATGGAACGATGAGCTGTACGTGATATACGGTGACATTGACATAGTTCAGAGACTGACTCGATGGCTGGGTCATGTCGTCCGTATGGATGAAAACACTCTAGCTCTAAGAGTATTCCACGCTGTGCCCGCCGGAGGACGCAAAGAAAGTGCAAAGATCAGATGGAGAAGGATCTGGCTACGCTTGGAATCTCCAATTGGCGTCAAACAGCGAAAAGAAAGAACGAATGGAGTGCTGTTGTATTCAGTTGTAACGGCATTAGCAATGTTTTTACCAATAGGAAAGAACACACATATTTGTAGGTTTTTGGTTTGGTAAAAAATTTACACTCTCGTAGAGAGAAAACTGGCAAAGGGATGATTGTAGTGGCACCCTGAGAACTCTGAGCCCAAGAGGAACTGTCGCCTTTAAGATATCAAAATAAACATAATATTGAAAAATTGCATCCCTATCTAATGTATTTGCTGGAACTCGCCACTTTGCCAGTCGACGGGCCTCAATAAAATGTTCGAAGAAATTTTGGAAACAATAAACCGCGAAGATTCAGGTTAATTTTGAAGTAAATATATCTTTGGATATATTTATTGGAAGATCGTTAATCGGGCTATAAACTGTGTGTTATGAACTTTTGAGCTCAACTGTTATGAGTACTAAGTTAGGAGTTTGGACTTTCTATTCAACCAGGGCTCGAATCGCGGCACACGTTAACGAGCGAAATTGATGAATATTTTTTGTTTTCGGATCGTTGTAGTCGCTATCAAATAGGCACTTTCGAAATTTGAAATTTTCTTATTCGATAACAAGTTCTTGTTTGTACGAAAGAATCGAAATTTCATTCGTTAGCTATTTGAGAAACGTTATAGCACAAATTAAATAAAAAAATTTGAATATATCCGCTAAAAATAATCTGAGGGGCAAAATGTAAGTTATTTTTCATTTATTTAGTTTATTTAACATGTAATATAATTATAACTAATAATTTAAGGACCAATGTAAACAAAATTAAAAAATTTGATGAGTGACTTTATGCTACAGCATCAGGACGTGGCAAAAATATTTTGCCTAATTGTGAGCAAGGCAAAGTTGCATCAAATAACCTATGGGAGGCATTGACTTTAAAACTGAACGCTGCCGGGCCACCGATGAAAGATGCTAAATCTTGGTGAAAAGTAAGATAAATAATATAAGAGATGATTGAAATAATAATAAAATACAAAAATAGGTATTTGCTGATCAGAAGCACAACATAAAAAAGAAAATTTCTTTCAACAAAGCCTCAAAACAAAGGACTGGGGGTGGTCCGTACGAGAAAAAGCTATTAACTGCATCAGAAAAGCAACTCCTCCAAGCTACGGGGATTGATGTTGCTGTAGAAGGGTTAACCGTGGTAAAATCTTTTGGAAAGTTAGAGCCCGAAGAAGGATTAAATGAGTTGGTAGAAATGATTATAGATAGCGAGGAAGGAGAAGATCCGATTCCATCCACCAGTGGCAGCGCGACAAAATCATGTAAAGCGAAACCCACTGTCGAAAGTGAAAAGCTTTCTCTTTTAAAATGAAGTAACGCAAGCGCAAATAAATAAAAATCTTGAGAAACTACTTGCGCTAAAGGAGAGATCTCTCCAAATAAAAGAAGAGGCACATGAAATATGAAAATAAAAGCTGTAGAGTTGCAGATTAAAACTCATGAGCTTGATATTTTGAAGAGAAAAATCCCTAAATAAATACCAATATATAAGATACATATGTTATTTCCAAGTTCTTTATTGAAAATATTAAAATTTATGAGTACATCCATGTGTATATGCGACTTTCTATCAATGAATTAAGACTGAAAAACATATGTTCATTCACAGTTGGTTTTTGAAGGCCAAAATGTGTACCATCAATACATCCGATAACTAAACATTTGTATATTTATTTTTAGCATCTTTATTTAGTCGACAATATACCTCCTGGAACTTTATATTTCTCAACAAAGTATTCTGTGCACTTAGATAAACGGTTTGGCGAAAACTTAATGAAAGACAAAGTCGCTGCTAATTGAAGAATTGGTGGTACTGCGGTTGACAAATGCCCGTTAAATTTTATTTCCGACAAGATGAATGTAAATGCGTCTTTGGTCAGTCTAAACCGCTTCTTGAATCTGTAAATGATTTAAAATAATAAAATCTATACCAAGTTAAACGATGTAATTTAAAATGTTCTTACGCTGCTTCAGGTAAAGCCATGGGATTACTTTTGTCACGAATCCTGGACCTTATGGCCATTTGTGGATGTTCTTCATCTGAATCAGAGGAACTTGAATAAAAAAACATGTTAGTGTTCATTTTTTTGCCTGCAAAAACTAAATTTAATAAATTTATATATGAACGTATAATAAATTTGAATATTTACGTTCAATTCCAATTCAAATATTTCTTTCTTTTGTTTTGTTTCGTTATTCGAAAATGTCATTTAGAGCTACACCAGGGAAGTTAGTTTATATAATTTCTATTCGTTTCGCATCGAGTGCGACGATCCGCACACTCGACACGTTACGAAATTTTATTCGATACGAATACTTGCTCGCTCACGACTGCAGCGATTCGGGCCTAGCTCTAAAATTTTGCAAAGCTGAAACAGAGGCTGATAGAATTGAACGTTTAAGCCCTCTGTGTTAGGGGGTCAGTGCCTGTTTTTTGACATTTTTTTCATAGAAATTTTTATTCTACAATAGAACTTTTTTCACATATCATGAGGTACTATCGTGGAGTGTATAAACAAATTTTTTTCGGCATTTTTTGATGATATCTGTCGGAGAAATGGCTGGGTGAAGGAGATGCGTTTTTTTTTACTGGCGGACACGATTTATCATGTTTGGATCATCTGAAACATGAAAGCCCAATTTATTCTTAAAGAGTACGTGAATGGTTATCGTCCCTAATAGAATCATGAAAAAATCTTGATAAAAAAAGTAATTAACGTTTTTTTCCTCTTAGTTTTACATAAATTTTGTCATAACATTGTCAATAAATTATGAAAACTATAGGGACGATAGCCAGGCGTTTTGTGAATATTAAAAAAAAAATATTAAACAAATCATGTCCGCCAGTTCAAAAAAGTGTGTTTTGAGAAAAACGCGTTTAAACTTTGAGGTGAGGCACTCCGAGCGCTCCGAACGTCGAGTGATGTTCTTATTTTTGGGCCTTTTTCGAAACCTTCAAATGGTAAAATGGCTTTCTACATTAATTCTAAGTGTATAAGGGAACAGAAAATGACAGAAAAAAAATTTTGAAAAACGATTACCCTTAACAAAAGACCTCTGTGTTGTGAGAAAGGTGATATGGTGTCACTTGGTGCTCTGTATTTACCTGGGGTTATGTATTCGAAAAGATTTTTGGTTGCTGTTGTTGAAGTATCATAAAATATTTGTCGAATAATTTGAGGGAAATCAGCAGCCCTGGGTTTAGGTCTGCGTTACCGTTTTTTGCGAACGACTCAAAATGGTTTAGATGGAACGTTTGCGTTGGGCTTTTGATTCTCTTTGCTTTGTCATTGGTATAAGAAAAAGTTTTCTTTATAAAGTTCGATTATTATTGGAGACCTTGCCAAAAACATTCATATTACGTTGGGTTGGTAACCGAGAGAGTTCGTGTAACTACTCTGTGGGGCTTTGGGTTAACCATTTTAAATTATTGAAGTGTTTTCGCTAGAATCTACTCGTTGGCTTTAGATTCTTCTGCTTTATAAGTTCCATTTTAATATTGTTTCCTTCCTGGAAATTAATAACTTATCTTATGGCATCTTCCATAAAAATTAAAAAAATATATATATAATTGGATTTCATAAGCAAATATTTCAACTAATTTTGAAAAACGCAAAAAAAACTTTTTAACTTAAGACTAAATCTCTCGAAAAAAGGTTTGGTTCAATACCTAGCCGAATTTATTAATTTAAATAATATTAAGGTACGATTTTCAACAATTATGAATTATAACCTTCTATTCTTACATATTTTTATTAAAAATTGATATTAAAAACCGTTGCCTCCAGCCAATAAGGGTCTGAAAAGTCAGTCTCTGCCATTTTTGAATAAACACTATGTTGCAAGTTACACAAGAAAAATGCTTGAAAGTAATAATACACCTGAGCCCTTATTCAGCTGCTTGGGCACCTACTTTCATTCAATATGCAGAACCGCTAAGAGGTACTCAACCATGTTAATATATTTGTATATAGTACATTAAATGGACTCAACTTATAATTTGTGTAATAAACCAATATTAAAGTGCTGCACGTAAAAAAATTGTCGGCGCACCATTTTACGAGTTACTGCACATTTTAGCAACCGCCTGCAGCAGCGCCCATCAAAGGCAGTAAAATGCACCACGCCGAGGCACCACTTTGCAAACATACCGACACACACATGCTAGATGCTAGCAAGATTCTGCTTGAGCTCGCCTGCCGATAACTTTTGATTATGAGCACTGAGTGCAAAAATAAAAACAAAAAGCAAAAACGAATGAAAAAAAAAAAACTGGAAACGCTTCATTGTCAAGCTGCGTCTTTATTATTATTATCTTTTAGCTGGCGCAAGTAATTTCAATGCTGTGCGCCTCGGTCGCGTCCATTACCCACACAATTACTTGGTAATTACGTGAATTTGCGCTGACTCGCTGTCTCGACTCGTTGAGCGCTCAGTGTGAGCGTGTTGAATTGTCTATAAAAATAAATTAAATAATTATACAAGTAAATTATAATGAAGCGGCATGTTGTGGAGCTTCAATTCATTTTCGGTGGTTATAAAATTAGTTACTTAAGTGCGGCAGGAAGTGTTAACGAAATGCTTATGCAAGCACTACGAGTACTATGTAAGGGCACTTTGCATGCCATGCAGCGATTGCGATGTCTTTAGGTGCTTCTGGTGTAATCAAGTAGTGTCGGTTGTATGACGAGAGTGTTGAAGAATGCATAAGTTAGTTAAAGATTGTGTTATTAAATAATTTAATTTAATGTTAAGCGATTACGTGGCCATTATCAATGATTGATTTAAATTTTTCACAAAATTATAGCTTGATGCGCTGCGCGTATAGTGCCCCATTCTTAGCTGTGGCGGTTTTATATGGCATGCATTTACCTTAACTATATTTTTACCTTCGCTGATAGCTGCCCATTAAAGGAATTGTCAATTTGTATTCAAATTTCGGTTGCTCACGCACTGTTTTCCTATATCATTTTTTAATTTTTTAAATAATAACTCATTTTTATTGTTTGAATAATTAAAGTTTCGATGGAAAAATTTCTTGTATGCGTTCAATACAGTAGTGGTTGAGGGCCGTCCTTGCTGTTTTCACCAACCACAGAGCAGATTGTTATTTGAAAGGAGTCTGCAGGTGATAGATGCTTAATAGCCTGCCGTTAAAGAGTTATTATTATTGGAAAGTCCAAAATATGGAATGTTGAATATGTAGCGAAACGAGCTGTTACATATCAGTTATTTTAAGATATGTAATTTTTTAAAGGCTTCCCGTCATATTATTGATTTTAATTAAACAATGCTACAAAAAAATGTATGTGCTTCGTCCTAAAGGTTATTTTATGATTTTCTGGTTAAGCCATTAACCGCCAAAGTAAAATGAACAGCGTAATTTTTGCAAAATATTTATTTTACTATTGTTTACAATCAAAGTAAATACGTAAGTATTAAAAACGAAACAAAAAAAAAAAAATAATAATAATTTTTTCCCCTTATAAGGGGGTGTACTTAATTGTCTACAGCGGCGTATTACAGGTGGAAATTTTCAAAACATTGTTTTTCGACACGTAATGTTTTAAGACATTTTTTGCATTGTCAACAAACTCTAGCGTGACACATAGCACAACGTAATGGTTTTTGTGGGTAGTGTCCTACACCATCTTGGGGCAAAACTGGGACTAATGAAGAGGAAGAACCTCGAAACAGTAGCTGATCCTTGCTACCACTGTGACTCATTACATGCAAACGCCAAGCATTTGCAATTTTCATATCTAGCATATATGTGAATAAAATCCACCACCACTTTTTCCCGTGAATTGCAATCCTTTGGTATATTTACATCTGTTTTATCACGTTGCAGAGACGACCATCGCTTGACAACTCCCAAAGGTTCAATAGTGTCATAATTTGTCGCCATAGTGTAAACGCTAATAGCTAATAGAATTTCGTTTTGCTTATCAAACCTTAAATCATACAAGGCACGGTCTTCTTTCTTCATATCTTTAGTACTTCTCATCGGACATTTCGACATTTCTTTGTTCTATTTTCTCTTATCGTACCAGTTGCACGATATCCTTCTTTTTTGAGGTCTACCAAGAGATTACAAATAGTAAAAACCTGGTGCCTTGATGGATCAGTCTGCAACCTTTGAAGTAACGTTTTAACAACTCTTGATCCTAAGAGGTCAGTAGAAGCTTCAACGGCTTTTCGACAATAAAAATCAAAAACTTAGCAGTATCCTGTGGAACTTGCTGCTACCCAATTTTTATAACTAAAACGCACTGGTTTTCCACGGATAAACTGTTTAACAGAATGACGACCAAAATACTTCACCATGGACTCATCTATTGAAATGTGGTCGTGCACTACACTCCACTGTAGAAATTTGCTCATAGGAATATTAGCTAATGAACGAACTTTAAACATTGTATACGTCGAAGCTAGCCTTGGCATACATTTCGTTATTATTTGAAGACCTACGTCCTTATCATAAGGCCAATACAAATCTTCTCTTGGTAGTTTATGACAACCTGACAGTATCAATATGCCCATAAACTTTTTCAAATCGACAGAATCTAATTGAAATGTGTGTCTGTTATTTTGATTTGCGTATAATATTGTATTACTTATTATCAAGTTTACGACGTCTTTATCAAATATTTACTCAAATATTTCAACTCGTGTGAGATTTTCAAACACCTTTTTTACATCTTCTTGTCTTTCGGTGACATAACTTATCTCTTGAGTTATAGAAGAATATATTGGTGAACACTTACGCCATACTAGTTGAGCTGGCAGCTGACAACGACTTCTCTTTGCCTTTTTGGATAACGGCTCATCATCGCTGCTGTCATTGTCACTGCTGGAAACTGAGGCCTCGTCACATCTAAATACTTCTATATTCCCAAGAACGTCTTGTGGTAAAGAAGCTGTGGCTATAACCTCATCGGCGACTTCTTCTTAATCCGTCACCACGCTAGGTTCCGGTGGTATGATCGCGAAGTCGTAATCACCGTCATTGTCACTGTCTTCTAAAACGGCGTTAACGGCTTCTGTTAAGCCGTTATAACATTAAGAAGAGTTAAAACTTTTTGAAGTCAGTGTCACAAAACTCTAAAAAAAGTGAACATTTTATATGGATTCTGCCGCTGTACCTAACCAGGTACAAAAAAGTTTAAACTACGATTTTTTTGTAATTATAAGCTGTAATACTCTTACTCATTATTTATATTACAAATGTAGGTACAAACAATAAAATAACATACATAAATAAACAATTATATATGTAGATTAACAAAAAAATAATTAAATTTTATGCTTACCTTTATAAAAATAAATGGAATCAAACAACAATAGTTTTAAAAATTTTACAAATACCCTTTAATTAGAACAAAATCGAAAAGTTTGCTTTTGTTTATTTGTAGGAAATATTAATTTTTGAAGTTTTCCTTGGGAAAGTTTAAAAGTTCTATGTCGTTCTCTTCAAAGTAGTCACCTCCACCTTAATACACTTGTGCCAGCTATTTTCCGATCTTCGAAACAGTTGCTAAAGTCAATTTCGGAACAGCCTTCAAGGCGCGTAGCGATTCATGTTTATTGCCTTAACTCAAAACGGTTTTCACGAAGTAGTCGTTTGAGTTGCTGAAAAGCCTGAAATCAAATGGAGTTAAATCAGACGAATAGTTCCGGCATGATATTGGTTGAAAATTTGACGAAAACTCACAAAAAATCAATGCAGTATGCGACGAATTCACCAGCGTTTGCCACGATATTCGGCCCATTGAATAGTCCGCTTCCTGGTTGTAAGCATAGATCCAAGACTCATCGCCAGTAATCAAATGTTTCATGACATACTAATCTAGAAAGCATTGTTTCACAGACGTTATGCGATGCGGTTTTTTAAAAAAATTTAATGATTTGGGAACCAATTAATTGTGCTTTCACTTTTCTAGGGCCGAAATGATTTTTCAAAATATTCTTCAATAGTTTCCTTGCGATATTACAATGATGGCAATAAAATCTCTGACTGTTAAAAGTCGATTCTCAAGCATTAATTTCTTTATTTTATTGACGTGTTGAGCATAAGTTGATGCGTTCTCGACCCCTTTTGAATAATTAGTGCCAATCAGAAACACTTTCTCGTGACAAACAACTTTCACCGAAAGCCTTTTTCAATATTCTGAACGTTTCGTCACCAAATATTGGATTCCTTACAAAAATTTAATGGAGCTTGTTTGTGGAGTAATTTCACTCATCGTAAAAGGTCTTACTATTTTTTATCCATAGTGGTATAATCATTGATATATACATATATATGTACCTGTATAATTTGACCATCAAGCCAGAACTCTGTTGGTTTTGTATATGTATGTACATATATGCTTAACACAAAAGTTAAAGTTATGAACTCCATACATTGTAGTTTCATAATAAGCGTAATAACGGCGTGCGATAATCAATGAAACCGTAAAATTACACAGTCAAAGAGTTTTCAATTTACTATTTGCGGAATCAGTGGAGCCTTACAAATGTCACGTCATTTAAGTACGTTATTTGTCTTTATGTGCGGTTACCAGAAAAAACCCCTATTAATTAACTTACCAGGAATTACACCTCTACCGATGGCATAAGTATATTTACTCATATGGTTTTCATTTCTGGTAGACGCATAATCATTTTAATGGCGCTCAAACAACCGTTCTCTGGTACATGAATATATTACAGTTTGGCAAATGTAAACATACATTGCACGTGTATCGAATAATACTAGTTAATAACACCAGTACTATAACAATAGTTGCCAACTTCTAAATTTCCGGAAATAACAAAATAAACATTTTTACAAAACTAGCACACATTTTTTTCAATAAAACTTTTTTCATAACTGTTTGTATGTGGCATTTTCACTCATAACGATATAAGTTTATACGGACTACATACATCCGTAATACTAAAAGTCATAACTAAATAAAAATATTTATTGCCTAATAGTTTGTTAAATATTTTTTATTTATTTACTACTAAAATATTCTAAAATTTTTTCGTTGATAATGAAAAATTAGCTTTTATATACATTTTATCTCAAATTCATGTATGAATTTATTTGCTCATCAGTTTCAACTCGTGGTCATAAAATCTCCAGCACTGATAGTACTCGAACCAGTACCCACCGAGTAAAGCAAAGGAAGTGGAAGACCTCCACTCGGTTGGAAAGACCAGGTGGAGAAGGATTATTTGTAAGGTTTACTCTCAACTTAAAGAAATTATTAATGAAAACAAATGACAATGTTATCCTTACCGACTTTGAGTGATGACACGGTGCAAAATCAACTTGAAAAATTCCTTTTCCGACGTGCTCAGTAAAAACCTTGATGGTTGGTAACAGCTTTCTTATTATTTACGCGTATGCCGCTGAGTTTACAGTACTATCTACTATTACTAAGTATTACTATCTACTATTATTATTATTATCAAACGTAATGCCGACAATGAAAATCTCGAAATTTAGAATCCCCACAGTCAAACTACCGACATATCAAAACACCGACAAATCAAAATGCCGACAAATCCGGCTTCCACCTCCGACAGCGAACACACTCAGGATCATAACCCTTAGTCAGTAGAATTCTCTTTCTGTGCTTCGATAGAAATAAGAGCGGAAAAGATAAAATATTTTTCACATGTCGGCATTTTGGTTTGTCAGTATTTTGATTTAGCTGCATATTTAAATTTAGTCGGTATTTTGATGTGTCGGCATTTTGAATTTCGATATTTTAAGTGTATTCCTTATCCAACACCATAACTTGTGATTGCTCCCCAACCCATAAGGTATGATGAATGTTTAGTCGTATTTTGAATACATTGATCACTGTATCGTTCATTGACTCTGCGAATCTGGTCCAATAAGATTTATTTCGCTTTCGTGAAAAATAATACTAACACATTCATTTTGCGGCCAATTTGTTCTTTCTGTGCAGTAATTTCGACGGGTAAGACACATTTTTCCTACAGAAAGCGGGGTTGTTGCAGCGCTTCGGACACTTAAAATATTTTCTTTCAACCGACGCTTTACAATTGAGTTGCTTAGTTCTATTTAGTAAGCTTTTTTAAGCTATGCAGAAATTTCTGGAGTAGTTCTAAAGGCGTCTATCTCAAATATCCTGTTTTCCCTTTAATTCGTCTTTCTCCGACGTCAGCTTACAGGCTTGCTGAGAACACTATAAGTTGTCATTTATTTTTCCCAAAATATCCTCACTCATGATTCGTTGTATCCAACTTTTTGAAAAATAGTAACATTTGACATCATCTGTTTTTTAAACACTATCTTCTGCTTTGTAGTCAAAACTTTTAATGTATTGGGGATTGTTTATTTCCATCGAATAAACATTCCTTGGGATTTATGTTTTGAAGATTATCTCTTTCAAATGTTGGCCGCGACTACGCTTCAGTTAGTCCATTCGTTAAGTCAAATTTGCGATGACTTGATCGAGCATCTCGACTGATAACCGGCGAATAACATGCGTGATGTTTTACTTCGAGGCCTGAAACGAAACGGGATTGTCCACATAGAGTTTAGATTTTACATATCCCCACAGGAAAAAGTTTAATATTTAATAGTGTAATATCTCACGATCTTCGTGGGAAATCGACAAGCTCAAAACGTGAAATTATCTGCTTACCGAAGTATTTTCTCAATAAAGCCATTGCTTGATGCGATGTGTGGGAAGTGGCATCATCTTGTTGAAACCAAATGTCGCCGATATCTAGAACATCTATTTCAGGTATGAAATAGTTGGTTATCATGGCGCGATAATGGTTGCCATTGACGGTTACGTTCTCACAGGCATCATTTTTGAAGAAATATGGACCGATGGTTCCAACGGCCCATAAACCACACCAAACCGTTGATTTTTTTATTTTGTATAAAGTGACAGCTCTTCAATCTCTTCAGGTTTCTCTTCGTCCCAAATTCTATAATCACTTGTTTACACGCCTTATGGGCTTCATTGCTGAAAAAAATTTGGGTCGAAATGTCGGATGTTTTTGGGAAGATCGGGCAGCTTCAGTTCTTTCACAAGCTGTATTTTGTACGCTTTCAAGATCTCGACGTGAAGTCCGGAAAGTCGTTCCATGCGTCCATCCGAGTCGAATCGAATATTCACGGTCTTTATGTACACTCTCACTTACGGCTGCTATATTTACTTCACTGCGAGATGGACGTGGACTTTTCGGTCGAATATTATTCCATAATGAAAGAAATGTAATGGTGTTGCGATCTAGCGATGTCCAGTAGGCCGATTTTCTTGACAATAAGTTGGACGAAGCTCTCGAAACACATCCTGTAAAGAATTTTGGTAATAAAGTTGAAGGATTTGTAAAGGTTGTTCAGGCGTAAGTCTTTCAATGATAAAATGCCGAACAATACTGAACAAAAATAACAAGACAGCTTGACACTACTCACGCGTGGTCTGACAAAAAGAGGCGATTTACAGAGTACCTCTATTTCGATCCCCAGCTAAAATATAAGAAGTGAATGTAGTAGTGGATATTATGAGTGAAAACATTTTTTTTTTGAAATACGAATTGTATTATTAAGCTGAATGTAGATTTTTTAGATAACTACTAAAAAACCAATAAAAAGTCAACGTTCTTTCTTTGTTGTTCGTTTTTGTGCGTCGAGAGAGGACTTTACTTTTCAATTGCCTACATCATGTTTGATGACACGTCTTGCCCTCGTTCACTGCCAGACCCATTTGCGTTGCTTAGGATGGAGTCATGTGTAGAAGTTCACGCAAGTGAGGAAAGTTCTCTGATCGCCATTCACTTGGGAGTGGCCAGAAACGATTCTTTTACATATGACTCAAGCAGCTCACGACTTCCGGTCTTTGACCAAGTATCTTCTGGTAGCCTAAGAACATCCGTTTGAAGGCGAGCTAAAGTGAGAAGGCGAAATATTCCCTACTTAGGGTTGTGCGCTGGGTTTGGGACCCGCCACGTAAAAAAAGCACCCCCAATGAAAAGAAACAACAAGCAAAACTTCAGAAAAGTGAGCAATTCCAGATTATTTTCTCCCCTTTAGACATTTTCGACCGTTTGTTATGTGAAACTGCCACACTGTGCGGCATGGAATGAATGAAGTGAATTGAGCTCAGGTGCAAAATGCCATAGTATACACGTACATATGTACACACAAGGAAAACTTATGTGTGAATACGAGTGCATGTGCTGGTGTGCGTGCAAGTGCCGCATGCATTTCAGTACAACGCGCCGGGGTAATCAATTTTTGAAATTTATGACAAAATTTGCAGCTTTAAATTATACCATTAAGCACGACATGTAACTCATATCGCAAACATGTTAACTTCACCGCCGCCGGTTGCATGCCACCAACCGGCAAACAGTTAACAACAACAACAACAACAACAACAACAACATTTCTATAGTTAGGTGCACGGCCTACGTTTTTGTGTGCAGATTACCTTGTTTATGGACGTACAAAGGCATGTACGCAAGTGCATATATGTACATACTTGTATATGTATAAGTATGTAACTGTGGTGCAAATTTATAGATGTGTATGTGTGCATGACTTGTTTGCATGGCGTGGCAATCACAATGTGGCAGTAAGTACTTGGCGGCTGTCGACGGCTCGTTGTACTTTCATACATTCATACAAGTATATATAGGGTGTTTTATTAAGGGTATATATATACTTTCTTATAGAGAACGCTGTCAAAGTGTTTGCTATTTTTGTGGTTCTTTGGCTATTAATTATCCAGCAAAACCCGAAAACTTCCTTTACATCAGTTGTTTTTGGCTTAATGGATTCGTAGTTGCCAAATTTTTAAGTGCGAAAAATCGTGATGAGGTTCTTTGGGGTCCTATTTATACATAAATAGTTACATGCCGACCATTGATCATGTGATTTAACTGCGTTAGACGAATTTCTGTAGGAACACGTCAAGTCTATACGTGTAAACCAGTTACGATTAACCAGTGAAACGAATAGTAAGGAATAAGACGTTATACGTTATTTGAATTTAAACTGCGCGCGTCCAAGGATTTGGAGAATAATTTTTTTTTTAGGTTGGTAGTACTGCCAGTCACATTTATGTCAAATTTTCTTGTCAAAATATTCATTAGTGTTTGAGAAACGTGTTGTTTTGTGAGCTGCTAAAACTGCTAAAAGTGAGTTTTTCGTTTTTTGCGATGTCGAAATTTGTTGAGCCAAGAATTTGCATTAAAATTTCTTTACGGAATCAATTTTCTACTGCGGATACATTGAGGATAGTGCAGAAAGCCTTTGGCGATGAGACTATGTCTAAAAAAAATGTTTACAAGTGGTATAGTGAGTTCCAAGCCGGCCGTGAACGTGTCGAAGACGAAGAGCGTCCAGTGCGACCAGCAACCTCAACCCACGAAGCTCATGTTCAACAAATCAAAGATTTGGTGTTGGAAATCCGTCGATTAACAATTAGAGACCTTGCTGATGAAGTTGGCATATCGAAAGACTCAGCCAATATCATTTTGAAATATGTTTTGGGCCTCAAGCGCGTCAAATCTCGACTGGTACCAAAAACATTGAGTTTTTTTAGAAAGCAGGCGTCGCGTTGAAGTGTGTAAAACGATGATTTCCGACTACCAGGGTGTCATGAAATGCATTATAACTGGCGATGAGACTTGGATCTATGCTTACGACCTCGAAACAACCGGTCAATCGAGCGAATATCGTGCCAAAAGAGAGCCGAGACCAAAAAAATCTCGCAAAAGTCGCTCAAAAATCAAGGTCATGTTGACTGTTTTCTTCGATTATCGTGGTGTTGTGCATTATGAATTCCTTCCAACCGGTCAAAAAGTCAACAAGGAATAGTATTTGAACATTATGCGTAACGCTATCCGCCTGAAAAGGCGGGAATTGTGGAAAGACAATTCTTGGTTTTTACACAACGATAATGCACCATCCCATACTGCCCTCGTAATTCGTGATCATTTCGACAAAAACTCAACCCATTTCGTTCCGCAACCACCGTATTCACCTAATCTGGCGCCATGCGACTTCTGGCTGTTCACCAAGCTCAAAATACCGCTCCCGGGTCACCGTTTTTATACGATAGAGGAGATTCAAGCCGCAGTGAAGACGGAACTGAAGGCCATCCGGGAAAGTGACTACAACCAGTGTTTCGAAGATTGGAAAATCCGTTGGCATAAATGCATTGCATCGGGAGGGGATTACTTTGAAGGGGATGGAATTGATTTGGAAGAATAAATAAAGAATTTTCAAAATAAATACAATCACCTTGGGCACAATAGTATTTCCAAAAATTTTGTTCGACTGTACTATTTTAAGTGAAAAGCAATAATATTGTACATTTTTTTATTTATTTGAAGTCGAAGGTTTTGTACCCTGAACAGGGTATATTAAGTTTGCCAAGAGATTGTTAACATTCAGAAGGAATCCAGAAATAAATGATCAGCGTGATAAGCTGAGTCATTGTAGTGTTCATATATTTGCATATAACTAAACTGTGTCTCTCAGTATTTGAGATCTCTATATGAGAACTTCCACATATCATTTTCTCGTCAGGAAGCTGTTCATTGGTCGGAACCATCAATATTGGATCACTATAGAATATAGCTACCTTACTAACTGACCTATCACAATCAAGTTCTTGTATCTTCAAATTTATTTATACATTGAGGTGATGTAAGAAAGGCATCTGTGAGGGTATTGTAAGTTAACATTTTTTTGTCTTTCTTAAAAAACACCCTTTATACATAGCATGCAAGTCTGTTAGTTATTTAAGCTTCCTTGGAGCTTGTTTTGTTCATTAATTCTTATCTTTTTTATTTTAAGTTCTAAACGTTTTTACTTTATAGGCCTTTCCACGTCGTCTGTAGACGTGCAAAATAAGTCATTCGTGCATCGCGAATGCGCAAGCGCAATTTATTGCACTCGAAGGATGCACATAATGCATTGTGTACTGGAGATGCGTTAATTTGCACGAAGAATTGCGGACCAAAGTAGTAGAACCAGATGCCTTAATTCCTACAGGCGATTATGGAGTTACTATAGTGTGAGTCGGTTTGCGGAAGGATTTTCAAATAACCGAGTTTTCTCGACTTTCATAAAAAGCCTTTGGCTTAAGAATGAAAGAACAATTTTTGAGTGATAATATCGCCTTATCGCTAGACACTATATCCATCTAGAGTAATGCATTTATTGTAATGAGCATCCAACATTTCTATATCAGTTCGATAGTATGAAGCAGCTTCAAAACAAACGTTTGCTTCCTCGAGGTCGCCTCACTTGAATAAAATTTTGGAAAGCTAAATCCATTTTTTGAGTCTAGGAAGGATAAATAATCGCTGGGCCCAATTTAGTTAGTACATTAAGAGTTGGAATAGTTCGTAATAAATTCCTTCAATTTATCGGTATCACAAGCTGAATGAGCTGAAGCGTTGGTTAAAAACGGTCTTCTTCGAAAGAAAAGCCTTTTCGTTTGTAACAATTCGTGAATGATATGAACTATTTGTTTCGTGTTTTGGTACGGCGAGCATTCTATTGAGTGAAATAAGAACAGCAAATAGTCGCTGGGGTCCAGTTCTCCAGAATAAGGGAGATGAGGAAGCCATTCGAAGCTCAATTCATGAATTTTTCCATCGCTTTCACTGAGTTGTGATACAGTGCATTGCCTTTGTGAAACAGAACTTTTTTTTTCAGATGCGGTAGTTTTTTGGCGATATCGTCCTTCAAACGGTCCAATAACGCTATGTAATAGTCACTGTTGATGGTCTTTCCTTTTTTTAGGTAGTCAATAAAAATTATGCCAAGCACACCACAAAATGGAGACACCATAACCTTGCCAGTCGACGGTTACGTTTTACGACGCTGCCGGATGATTGGATTTGGAGTGAAATGATATAGTCATGTTTTATCCACTGTCACATATCGATGTAAACTCTCTGGTTTATTACACGTGAACATCTCTATACACTGCTCCGAATCATCAAGTCGTCGTTGTGAAATATTCGTGAATGATATGACGTACACGTTCAGTTGATAACTTTAGAGTGGTCATCCAAAAATTTTGTGGACCTTTTTTTGATGTTTTCGTCGCTAATAACACTTTTGGTCGTCTCGTTGCAGTCCGATGACTTTTCAGTTGAAATGTTAGTTACTTAATTCAAAAACGACGGCTGGTATAAAGTTTGTGGTCATAGTGCTTGTATTCAGACAGAGTAGTCATAGGTATTTTTCATATATTTAACTACATTCAGCTTTACTGATCTTTTTTCAGTTCATTGGTACTCCATTTTTTTATCGTTAAGAACCCGAACATCTATAAGTACAAGATCCAGTTAATTTTTTTCAATATATATGCTTATTTCCTCCGGAAAATCGATCTCTTCATAAATTATGTTTATGGAGAGCTAAAAAATATAATTTAGACCTTTTTCCAAGAAATATGTGTTTGGAAGGATATATTCATTGATTGGGTATACGAAATTGATTACATTTTTGTCTAAAATGTGTATGTATACTATATATTATATATACATAAATGTATGTCTGTACATTTTGGGGGTTACTATACATTTTGTTTCCAAATCCCATTCTGTAAATCAAAATCACTCAACGAAATCTTTCATTTCAAAATGTAACTATAATTACCATCACAGTAATGCCAGGATATTACTATAATTTATTTAGTGATTTTACACTTCACAAAATACAGTACATCCATTACTTCCTACATTTTTGAACTATGTATGTGTGTATTGCCAATGTCTTTTGTGGCTGTTGTTGTTCAAGCATAACCACGTAACTCATTTGCCGTTGTTGCCAGTCAGTCAACCAACCGACCGAACAGCGGACTTGTGGCAAGCCTGTTGGCTGGCACATGGCACATTGTAAGCGATACGAAATGGAGTCGAGTGAGTGGCGCGGAGTGTTAAATATTGCAATTTATCACGCAAATGCGTTTTTCAATTTTAACCGGCCGCTAGGCATCATAAAAATGTTACCGAACATAACCACCGCTTGACAGCGGCTCAATTTCCATAATGAATATACAACAACAGAAATAACAGCAAAGAAAACACATGCAAAAAGACAATAAGCTAAAAGTGAGTGAAGTGAATGTCATAAAGATTACAAAAAACAAAAACGCAAGAAAATAAACAACAACCTACAAAAGGCAACATTAATAACACAAACAACACCAGTTACTTAACTTAATACCAACACGTGGAGACAAAAACTGACTTAGCAATTGTCTAACGGCTTTGAACTAGGATCAAACAAAGAAAACGGTAGCAGTATGACTAGCCCTGTTACAACGTTGCTCCTAAAATTTGTTGACCAAAACCTATAGCTCGGACTCAACAGACATCTTGGCATTCAATGTCTCTAATACTTGCGGAAAGGAAGCAGTAAATAGTTATCACCTATGGCTTTGTACTGGTCTATTTACCTGAAATGGATTATAAACACTTACTACAATGAGCAAAACATAGTAAAACTTTCCATGTCGTCAGCCTCAAAGTAATCTTTCTGGCACCAATACACTTGTGCCGATGTTTTTCCAATCCTCGAAACAGTTGTTAAAGTCAATTTCTGGAATGCCCTTCAATGCGTGTAGCTATTCGTCTTTAATGCTTTCAATTGACTCAAAACGGTTTTCCGGAGTGGTCGTTTGAGTTTGCTGAATAGCCAGAAGTTACACCGAGCTAAAATAGAGTGGTTGCCTCACGATACTCGAATTGAATATTTGGAAAACTCACGAAGAATCAATGCATTATGCGACGATGTATTATCGTGGCGCAAAAACTAAGAGCTGTCGGTCCATAATTCCGACCTCTTTTTACAAATAGTTTCACGCAAATGAAGTATAATACTCAAATAGCATTCCTTATTGACAGTTTGGCGGATCAGGAAGGAATTCGGAATGCGCCCCACCTCGATAAACGAAGACAATCATGCTTAGTTTTTGATCTGCTTTGATGTGGTTTTTTTGGGCACGATATTCCGCCGATTGATCGTCTGTTTCCGGGTCGTGAGCATAAATCTAAGACTCATCGCGAGTAATAATAAGCTTCTTGACATTCTGGTAATTGGAAAGTATTGTTTCACAGACTTTAAGCGGTGCTGTTTTCGAAAAAATTTATTGATTTTGGAACCAATCGCGCTTTAACCTTTTTTTAGACCCAAATGATTTTTCAAAATGGTTTTCACTGATTCTTCCGATATAGTTTTCCTAGAGAACACCATTTCATCTTAATGGCTCTGGATTATCAAAATTACAACAATTTGTGCTGAATGGAACAGCCTCTACTTTAAGAAAGTGTTGCGTTTGGTATGAACTACGAAACTTCGTGACATTTACGAAATCAAGAGCAACGCGTCGCGATAAAATTTTGCGCCATATTGGGCGAAACAGCTTCGGAAACGTACGCTAAAATTGTAAGAGTGTATGGTGATACTGCTCGTGCCCAAGCTCACAATGATTGTCTCCGCGCGCCCCCCGCACGAAAAAAGCTCGCATGAGCAAGTCGAAGGTGAAAACGATGATTATTGCCTTTTTTAATAGCCGTAGAAACGTCCACAAAGAATTCGTTCCACCGAGGAAAACTGTGAATCAAGTCTAATATTGCCAAGTACTCGAAAGATTTCGAAAACGAGTCAACAGGATGCGCCCAGACATCGGCCGTGCCACACCGCCCTCAGTGTGTTTTAGCCTCTAAAGAGATCACCGTGTTGCAACAGCCGTCTTATTCGCCCGACATGTCACCCTGTGACCTGTTTTTGTTTTCTAAAACAATGAACCCAGCCCAGTCAATTACGGACATCCAGGCGGCCGTGACGAGGATACTCGCGGACATCCCAGTCGAAGCGTTCCAGAAATGTTACGAAGCATGGAAAACGCGCTGGAATCGCTGTATAGTTGCCTTAGGGGACTACTTTGAAGGGGATGGCAGAGTTGTAGAATAATTTTCAAATATACGGTTTTTATGGAATCAGTCTCATTACTTAATTTTCATACCTCATATATATCTAGCTTGGCAAACAACCCATGTTTAGGATATAAAAACCGTTCCATCTGACGAAAATAGAGATGATGCATGAATTGCGCTTCGAATCTGATCTGCATCCTTTTTATTTTAGGAATCCCTGGTATCAGCGATTTTTTCTCTTTTAAGATCTCATAAGAATATTCGCGCGTTTCAGGTAATGAAAGCAGAATCCTCGAGATTTTTCTAAATCAGAAGAAAAAGGATGTAATTTTTCCACTGTGGTTGGTTTTTATAAGTTTTAAATGATTTTTGGATTTGGGCACCAACTATTTATGCAATAAGTCTCTAAAAGCAGATTTAAACTTATCCCGTTTCCGCCTACTGAATCAAGCTTTTTTTTTGAAGCGGAGGGTAGAAATAGCCAAGTTTTTTTAAGAACAAGTTTGTCGATATTAACGAAAGATATTCCTGAAGCCACTTCAACTGAAAAGGTTTTCATATTAAAGGCTGAGGTCGCTTTAAATTTATATAGAAACAGCTTCAGTACGGTTTTAGTAAGGGCTGGTTATGAAAAATATCTTAACATATCTGTTACTTATTGACTAGAGGCCTTGAGTATTAGAACACAAGGTATATTCCAATTTAACAGATGACATTGCTATTTTCAAAATATGTTTTCTTGTTGAAGTAGTTTAACACTACAATGTTTTTTATCGATAACTTCGTATCTTCCAACTCAACAATGTCATGCCATGCCTACGGAATACAAACCAAATTTACTAATCACCGCAATATACGAACAATAAATAAATATTCGTGCAATGATATCAACGCGCATGCGCAACTCAATTCTCCACTGTGACAACGAAGTAATTGATGAAGTTCTCAAACCGAACACGCTACCACACACTTGGCAATTTTGCAGTTCGCAGTGTGAGCGCTAAAAGGTGAAACGGTGTATGCAACAGAGATTTGCGGCACTGTGAGCACGCGGTGTGGAATACAAGTGAGCGATGGACGTGCGACGGTCAGAGCAGTTCCAGTACGTGCGACGACATGGAACGTTGGCCTTTGTCGGGCCACTTTTCAATACAAAAGTGGCTGTCAGGTGAAACGCGACTGTCAGTTGGCAGTTGGCGATGGCTGCTTTTGTTGCTGTTGTTGTTGCAAGTTGGCGTTCCGACGGCGCTAGGTTCATTGCTGTGATTTTGCGCTGTTGTTTTGTTACTTATAACCCTTTTTGTTGTTGTTGTATACATTTTCGCTGCTGTTGTTATTGTTGTTTCTGTTGTTGTTTATGTGCAGTAAGCGTGTCGGCTTGAGTTCACTTACTCACAACTTGTTGCAATAATTTCTGCTTTATCGCAAGAAACGGTGTAGCTGCAACAAACAATGCACAGCCAAGAGCAAGCAGCGTGCAGGGCATACAGGGTGTATGTGTGTGTGTGTGTGTGTGTGTGGTGTACAACAAATAGCGCCTTCAGACAAACGACCGTAAAATGTTGACATAAATTGAATTTGATTTATGAGCGCATTTAAAACGCAATCAATGCAACGATAAAAGTCGCCCAAAGAATGCGCCAATTGAAATGCGAAAAAATGCCTGATTGGGCGACTGCGAGTGGCGGCCGCTCAGCGTGCGCATTGTAATGCCGGCGACCACGACAGCGTATGCCAGGCGGTGTAACAGCTGCGCTATGGCGGTGTTTCGGCATGCTGACACTCGTGACATGACTGACGATGCGACATTTGAATAAGTGAAAATGTTGCATGCCACTACTGCGGCCGGTCGACCGACTGGGTCCTAGCGCGTACGACTTGCCGGACATGCAACTCCTTGTCGTCATTGCGGTACGAAATGCCACTTTGTCAGCGGTGAAAATGTGGCAGCTGTGCCAAAGATGACCACTTTAAAATGAAAATAAAACTTGTCCTGCTTCTCCAGCGAGTCGGGCAGCAGTCATGCTGTGGCAGCAACACGAAAGCGGCTTATTTAAGGACGTGTTTGCATTTCGTAGCGCAATCCGCGAGCTCTGCATGCAATTTATACATACATATGTACAACATGTATGTATGTGTATGTGTTTGTGTGTTTGTAGCACCGCCATTAGGCCCGTCTCTTGGGTTTGGGTGTGGTATGCAACTGTGTACAATGATTTAACTTATTGCAGCCGTTAAGTCAACACGAATTAGCACATTTGCATGGCTTCTGACTTCTTTTTAAGCAAAGCGAGCGACGCCTGTCGCCGTTATGTTTGCGCTGATTGTTGAAAATTTTGCAAATTGCATATTTAAGCTCGTTTTATTCCTGTTTAGGTGACGCTGGCGTCATGTCTTGATAGCTTAAGTTATTGCTTTTGGTATTGTTGGCTGCGAGTGCGATAAAATTGTCAAACTTGACAGTTAGGCATGTGCATAAGATATACTACGAAATTTACTAGTCCAGTCTTGAGTCTGTTCGGTTGGAGTACTTGAATATCGTGCCATAGCGAGGGAAAAATTAAAAAAAAAATACAGTGAGATGTAGGAATAATATTTGGTTACCCAGCAGAAGTATGTATATAACGGGTGTACCAAGTAGAGGTTAGGTCAGGTTAGAGGGTTGATCAAAGATCGCACGTAGACTGATAAATGTAGTCCTCAGCGAAGCCAATGAAAATAAGAACTCCTGTGTTCGGACTTACAGATTCGCAAAGTAGCTTAGTAGTCAATACAAATTTGCAAAGGCGCTTAATTTCAACATCCGCCAGTTCGGTAGGATGTCTAAAGGTATGCGCTTCCAAGTATTTAAGTCTTGATCTCCCAAACGCGGGACAGTTAAGAAGGAAATGCTGTGTTGTTTCTACCACATCTTCTTCCAAGCAGTTTCTGCAAACGGCGTCTGGTAAGATTCCCAATCTTACGGGATGTACTAGGAAGAGGCTAACTTTACTGAGGGCAAAGAGATCGCTAGATCTCCTGCTATCAATTTTGGATCAAAAGGCTTTTGTGACAGCTCAAGTGCCGATAGTCCCGATACCAAGCATCCGCGATACCCAGCTATCCAGTAGCAGAAAACAAGAGTATGCGGGAGCACCGACCCGTTACCATTCTATCGATAATCTGCTGCTTCCTTGATGGCTGCAACCTCAGCTTGGAAGACACAGTAAACCCCTCCACCAACCTTAACCCAAGTAGATGTACTTTTTTCAAACACTTTTAAATAATTGTTCGACAGATCACAAGTGAGTCTTGTCAAGCTGTCATGTTTTTTTTGTTCAGTATTTTTTGGCATTTCATCATGAAAAGACCTGTGCTTGTAAAGAGTCTTACAAATCGTTCAACTTTATTACGAAAATTCACGTTCTGTAAAGAATGTGATTCGCGCGCTTTGCACAACTTAATTGGCCTATATCATCACCCATCTTGAGTCCCAGTATTCATTATTGAATAACATTCGTCCGAATAGACCATATTCAGCACAAAGTGAAGAAAATATAGCAACCGTAGCTGAGAGTGTACACGAAGACCATGGAGAGTCGATTCGACTTGACGACTTTCTCGTCGAGATCTTACATTCAAAGTTCCAAAAAGATCCGACGTTTTCGCTCACTGGGTATGTAAACGAACGACATTGCCTCATTTGGAACGAAGAGAAACCTGAAGTTTGGTGGAATCATCGGTCCATATTTCTTCAAAAATGATGCCCATGAGAACGTAGCCATCAATGGTGACCGTTATCGCGCCATGATAAACGACTATTTGATGCCTGAAATTGAAGCTCGTGATCTCGGCGATATTTGGTTTCAACAAGACGGTGCCACTTCACACACATCGCATCAATCAATGGATTTGTTGAGAAAACGCTTCGGTAAGCAGATAATTTCACGTTTTGGGCCGATTGATAGGCCACCAAGATCGTGTGATATCATACCTTTAGACTTTTTCCTGTGGGGATATGTAAAATCTAAAGTCAATGAGGACAATCGCGCTTCGATTAAGGCCGTGGAGTAAAACATCACGGATGTCATTCGCCAGTTACCAGTCAAATCCTTGAACGAGCCATCGAAAATTGGACTCAACGGATGGACCGTCTGAGACGACATTTAAAGGAGATAATCTCCAAAAATAAAGGCCAAATAATGTTTTTTCGAATGATTTCTGTGTTTTTTTATAAACACGTATCGAAATGTTAGCATATTATGACTTCAGTATCTATTAGTAATTAAGCTTTTGTACCAAGAAATTGTTGGATCAATCCAGGGAAGGTAGTCAAATGTGGTATTTATAATATTAGCTTTCCTAATAAGACACTTAAGAGCTCTCAGGTGCCTATTTCAGCATATCTTCATGACACGTCTAATTTACTGGAAAGTCATCCAAAAACAAGAAAAGATATTATAGTGAAAGATCGTATAGTTAGTTTCTCAAAACAGATTATTTTTTGTGGTAAATTTTCTAACGTAGAATATTTGTTTTACATTTTCAAAATAAAAACATTTTTAGGATATAATATCAACCTTAATTTTTGAGGGTATTTTTTCTTCCCAAAAAGTAGCTTATTCAACGCTGCCACACAAACTGAAAGGTCAAATGTTAGTGTTCTTGAGAAAATATTTTCACAAAATTTAGTAAGGAAAACTTTGAGGATATTTATAACAAAGTGGCTAGAATAAATTACCAAAACGCTTTCTTTTGTATCTACATAAACCGTTAGAGTTGCCTGCGAAGAGTTCGGTGCAGTCGAAGTTAAGATTTACTCTTTACTATCTTATCAAATATTGTTAAAACTTCGAAGAAAATATCTTGTGGTATTTTTATTGCTATATTAGGAGCAATCTGGTATTAATTTTGCCTCAGCTTTTTCATATCCATGTTTTCGGCCAATAATGACGGATAACAGTAGTTCTCAGCTGGCGTCTTTCGTGTTTCATCAGTCGCTGTTTACCTTTGGTCGCCTTTTGTGGGATATTCTAAAGCACCAAATCTATAAAATTCGTAATTCTAGTCTTTTTCTGCTTCTTATTTATTAGCGTAGACATAGCTTACGTGGTTATATGGGTACAAGTTTAGTTTTTCCCCGATATACATACATACATATGTAGCCGCTAAACTTTATTTACCAGATAGCTAAGTACATATTAGAAAACGTACAAATATTTTGGTAAATAGTAGGGAAAACAACTAAACTAACTATAAAGAAAAAAACAAGAAAAAACGTTAACTTCGATTTCACCGTAGCTGTAATACCCGTACACCACAAATTAAAAAGGGGTCCCTTAAAAAACTTGAGCATTCACATTGTATGTGAGCTAAATGCTATAGTGATCTGAAAACAAAAATTTGTTCGGCGATAGTCTAGCGTGGCTTAATATTAGGCTCTTTCTTCAATGCTTTATAAAAAGTGTTACAGTGATCGGATTTAGTTCCAATATACGCCGCTTCGTGCGATAATCTGTTTCCATCGGACAGCCTCTTTTGAGTTCAACCTTCCATCCGAGTTCCCGTAGCTACTGACGAGTCATCAATGAAGTGTGTTGTCTGGCGTTGTCCTCGTGGAACACTACACCCAATTCTGGACATTTTTGCTCGATCGCCTGGACCACTTGTACTCGCAGTAGAAGTTTTCTTCTCGGTTTTACAAACTTCGTGACCAACTTAATATACAATTAGTTGTGTTTAGGGTATAAAAGCAATATCAACATCTGCCATTTCACATACAGGTGCGATAAATAAATATTTATGCTGCGCCATGAGTCAAATTTATAGCCAAACTACCTACCTTCCATAAGAATACTTAACCAAAAAAAAAAAAAAAAAAAAAAAAAAAAAAAAAAAACAGAATAATACAAAAATAATAATAATAAAAGACGTTAAATATTGCTCGTAAAGTGAGCATGGCGGCAATAAAAAAACTCAGTGTCAAAAAATTTCACCTGAAATTTACATTTTAATTAACGCGAGGCGATACACATATGTATACAGATACACATTCAAACTCAAATATGAATATATATATGGTACATACATAGCATGCGCTTGTTTAATAATAAAAGAAATTCAAAAATATTTTAATATTTAATTTGGCTGGCAATACGCTACAGTTCGTAATGAATTAAATAAAGTTGTTAAATTGATAGCCGGTGCTGAGGGAGATGGCAGCGGTCTAGGGTAGCGGGATGTGCGGCCAATTTGCACGCATTTGATTTTAAGTCATTAAAAATTCAAAGCCACTAATGAAGTGTATTACGAGTGTAATAAAAAAACATTTTATGGCAATACCAAATTATGGCACCTTAATGCCAAAGCCGCCTCAACAGCACGCAATAAAATGTCAACAATAATGACAACAGCAAGGAAAACAATAAAATCTTAAATAATAATAACAACCTGAGTGTAAGCTTGCGATCGCTTTGGTTGTCGTTGTGGCTGCTCACAGCTAACGTGTGGTTGTCAGGAGCTCATAAATGAGATTTCGTGATTTTTAATGGATTTTCTGAAATAAAGAGGTAACTCAGTTCCAAAATAGATTTCACTGTTTTAGTTTACTCTGAGAAGATATTAAAGATTTCTAAGATTGGTTTTAGGTTAGGTTATGTTAGGTATATACGCCACCAGACTGTGATTAGTGAATATTTTCATGTTCTTGCAGTTTCTTCTAACATGAGTTAGTTGGAACTTTTTGTACTTTTGACTTGTCACCCAGTAGAAGACAAATCGCTCCTTCTGGGCGACACCCTCCTCTACGTGAAATATACTGCAGTGGTTCGGCAGCTGAAAAGGCTGCCTTGTATGCCTGTCTCCAGAATATCTCTAAATCAACTCCGTTCTCCAACCATTAGTAAAAATGTGTAAGTGTAACCAGCGCCTTACATACCTTTATGCCAATTATCTTGTTCTATGTTTACTCTAAACCTTCTTTCCCAATTGAAAAGTGGGATCATGTAGTTGGTGTTTGTTTAACCGCTGTTACCGACGAAGCTATGCCCGAAGGTTCTGGAAGAAAATTCTCCTGCTACCGGTAGTCGCCACGTCGATTTTACAGTGCCGTTTTCAGCTAAGAGGTCTGCAGAAGTTGATTTTAAGAAAGTTTTCTTTTATTCTTTTAGTTTTTTAACTATAATCGGTTTATGTATAATAAACTAGCAGCCCGTCCCGGCATTGCACGAGGTAGACCATTATTTATTTTTGGAAATTTGGATATAAAACACTTTTTTTCACAAATATTTTTATTTGTATTAAAAAAAATCCCACAGTTATATTTGTATGTAAGTCTATTTATGTTCAATTTCTTTATTGGTTTAAGTGGCGGGCACTTTTGAAAAATTAAAAAATGAAAATAATAATAATCAAAAAATTAAAATAACAGTAATAAATAATGAATTCGGTCATTTTACATATAAGTAAATAATAAATTATTAAATAAATATATTAAATAATAATAATAATAATAATAATAATAATAATAATAATAATAATAATAATAATAATAATAATAATAATAATAATAATAATAATAATAATAATAATATTCTTTAAAAATTAGCGTATAAAAATATTATAAGTAGAAGTAATAATTACGAAAAAAATAAAAAAAAAAATAAAATAAAAATACTAATTATGAAAAATAAAAATAATAATGATCAAAAAATAAAATAACGGTAATAAATAATGAATTCAGTCGTTTTACATATATTTTTGCCACTGCACGTGCTCGATTCTGCTAAATAGCAGCGACAACGTCGAATTCCTTACTTTGATTCTATCGGCTCTGTTAGCCGCCAAATCGAACATCATACAGAATTCAATTTGCACCTTCTCTATACTTTACATTTTCTGGCCCGGCGCGCTTTTCAGACTGCATCGCAAACAACGGCCACGGCGCTATGGCGGTTTTGTTTACTTTTTGAATTTTTTAATTCGTAATATCTTTTGAATGGAAATCCAATTTAAAAACTATTTTATAGGTAGCTAAATGGTCTTGACCATAAAATAATTTATTTGTATAAAGATTAATATAAACACATAAATAGCATTGTTTGAATTTGGTTAGCATTTTCATTAATGTTTAAAATGAAAAAAGTTGTTGTAGTGACATAACTACAATAGTTGGATGTATGCTACTGTGGAGTTTTTTGTAGATCATTATGATGTTCTTCAATATTGTTGTACATTATTTTGTTCTATTGCTAATAGTTTCGGCAGCGCATTCGTCGAAAGACATTTTAAGACTCATTTTTCTACTCCTTTGGTTACATTGTTCAAATTTTACCAATGATTCCTAATCTTTTTCAAAATGAAATGTAGCCTATGTCAAATTGGAGGAATGTAGCATTCTACTGATGAAAAAATTTTTTAAATCGCCTCAGAACTTTTCGAGCCTATTCATTACAAACATACAAAAATAGGTACAAATCTTTCCTTTATATAATATTAGTATAGATGAACCAATAATTTGAAAAAAAAAAATCCTATTAAAATTTTTTGGATAAAAAAGTGTCTCTTAAAATTTCACTGACAAGAAAGTTCTTGAAGAATTTTTTTTGCATTGTTCAACGCATTGCCATTGTTAACGCATCGTCATTATATCTAATAAGATTCTATAGATAAGACAATTATTTATATAATTTTATCACATTTATTACAAGTAAGGAAGGAAGTTCGGGTGTAACCGAACATTTTATAGTCAAAGCCTGGAAAAGACCTTCAAAAGTTGGCAAACCTTGAAACTGAACTTAAAAGTATCGCCTTGATTTCATCCACTATTTCTGAATTTCATTAAGCGATCTTGCAAATTGTCCAATAGATGCGGTATAAAAAGAACCGGAAGATCGAAGATGTTTATATAATATATAAGAAGTACTGACTCAATTATGCTACATTTTGGCACAATTTGAAATCCAATTTCGAAACTTTTTGGGCGTAAGATTAAATACCTTTAGTCAAAATAGTTTGTGCAAATTTTCACTCTAATATTTTTGTTATTGTTTGATTTGTGTACTGTAAAGTCAAATAATCAGATGGAAGTTTGTTATATGGGAAGTAGGCATGGTAGCAGTCCGATTTCGCCCAATTTCACAACGTTTGATAAGAATGATTAGGTAACCTCACATACCAAATTTGGTGAAGTTGTTCCTGAGATAATGAACTTTACCTAAAAATGAGGGGTGTCATGTGAAATGTTCAATTTTTACACAAGCTCCCACAAAATCCTCCCTTATCCTCTGGTTCCGATATTTAATGCTTGTGGCTCCTTTAAAAGGTGAGTTACCGCACTTTTAGTAATTTTGGGGGTTCTAGACGGAAGAAATTAAAAACAATCGAAATTTTTTTATATTTTCAAAGTTTAACCATTCGAGAATATGTGTACAAGAGGATTTTTCCAAATTCAAATTATTTTTGGAGATATAGGCATTTTTCTGACCCGGCATCCAAACTGTTTCGGCCGGAACTAATCAAACAAAAGACTTTAGGGAAACTTTAAACGCCTTTTTCTCAAAACTGACTTTTTCGGAACGATACCCATGATTTCTCAGGTTCTACTGGACCGATTTACTTGAAATTTTTATAGAGTCTTTTTTATAGGCTTGTCTATGGTTGGAGCTAGCCCCATCCTCAAATTTGTATTTTTATAATTTAAAAAAAATTCGAAATAGTCAGAAAAAGCTATCCAAAAAAATTTTTTTTTAGGCTGTCGGCATTTTGTGAAAAACTTTTTTCCCACTTTTCCGTAGTTCCGGCCGTTGCGACATTATTCTAGATTAATAACCTTTTTTTCTATTTGGTTTCAGATAACTAGCAGGTCTGAAATCAAGGGTATGGTCACGTGGAAATTTTTAGAGACCCCCCACTTCGTCAGCTTATAATTTTGAAGTTTTTTACTTTTTTTAGTTTTTAATTTTTTCTCTACTCTTCTAAAATTAACAAATAACCAATAAAAAAATGGATAGTAAAAATATTAATTGCCTTTTTTTACGACACTTTAAAAATTACCTGAAATTCATGTTTCTAGACTAGAATACCCCCTTAAGTCTTTCAAATATTTCAATTCATTACGAGAACAAAAATACTTTTTCCAGATTATTAATAATTAATCTAAAAAATTACCTTTGGTAAAATTTACGTCAGAAATATTTTTCTTCTAAGAGGGTTTTTGTCATAGTTGCCTATCTGCTGGCACACGGTGGTTCAGAATTCTCATTTAATAAGAATTATTCTAAGTTTCATATAAGGTGCTTTCAAAAATAAGTACTACATATGAGGAACGCTTGAAGTATCTTTCGTAGAGTCATGTGATATAAATCGCTTTTAAAAATTCGGCTCTAGTAAAGTTTCACTTTTGTAGTACAAGAAGTAGTATTCAGAATACAAATTGATTCGGTTGAAATAGATGTAAATAGGCATTCAATTATATTATATTTTATATAGCATCCGTATTCCTAACACACTCTTTTTAAAAAAAAGATTTTTATATAATTCATCGAATTTTTAGAGAATTTAATAACCACACATTTTTCTGTAAACCACCCTGTATCGTATCATCCATGCCAATCTTACCGCATTGTTAATTTTTGAAATGATTGAGGCTAATCGTGTTAACGCATGAAATAAAGGCAATTACTGTCGTATATCTACGATTTTACTATAAGTAAAATGATATAAATTTAAAAGCATCGATGTGTGTCAACGTGTGTATATTAAGTAAGAATACGTATATTTAAATTGAGTCTTAATGCGTTGAAGCATTTAAAATTTGTGTCTGGCACTTAAAAGAACCGCAACATAATTTAAATATCAAATTGTTTTGCCAATGAAATGGTCATAAAAACAAACGATATAAAAATCAGTAAGGAAGTGCCAAGTTTGGGTGATCCGTTGTGTGGTTAGCTTTGTTTAGAAAAGCATTTCTGAAACTATTAAAACCCCGTTATGGTAAAATAGTCATATGGTAATAAATGTATAAAATTAGCAGGCTAATATAAATTACTTTTGCAATGCCTCCCTGATCTATAACTTTGTAATCAGTATTCGTATTTGAACTAATCCAGTTATCTCAGTCGATCGAATCGCTGGTGTTTTGAAAAAAAGCTTTCCATTTCTGTAGCGGAAAGTGAGTCACTTACGACAAGGACAAGCGAAAATGGCCAACACTGGATGGACGTCAGAAATGATTTGCTAAGTGTTTGGGTTGATTGGCAGAAATCTTTTGCTATGAAATGCTTCACTTAAGCCAAACTTTTAGTTCGGACCAGTATTTCAACAATAGGATCGTCTGAACGAAGTAATCACACAAAAGGGCTGCGTTTGTTTATGGAGAGAAATTATGTTCTATCAAAAATATAATAACATTGCCTTCAAAATGGCAACAAGTAATAGAACAAAATAATGGAAATTAGACCTCAACAAGCTTATTCCAATTATGCTAATTAAAATCATCACCTTAATGCCAAAAAAGGATTTAGTTTTACTATACCTCATAAATTATAAATTTTTTCATTGCTTTCTTGTAATACAAATATGTCCCCGACAATTGACCGTTTATTGTTTATATAACCACTTTTAAATAAGCTGGTAGCATTATAATAAAACAAAACTTGGTGAATAGATCTTGACACAACGTAAATTTTTTCCGAGCTAAATAGATCTGTAGCTTCTTCTGGTTCTTTATAACTTTTAAAATTACCTTCGACTTTATGGTTGGGTTTATATTATATTGGTAGATCGAATTATATTTTAGATATCTTAAACATGTCAGGCTGAATGATATTAGGTCATAGTATTCCATATCCGAGATATACTCAATGATTTTATTAACTTTTATACTTATATATTTTACATATGTACTACATATCTGTTGAATTTAAACTGCGCGCGTCGAAGGATTTGGAGAATTATTTTTTTTAGGTAGTTAGTACTGTCAGTCACATTTATGTCAAATTTCAAGTCAAAATATTCATTAGTGTTTGAGATACGTGTCGTTTTGTGAGCTGCTAAAAGGGAGTTTTTCGTTTTTTGCGATGTCGAGATGTCGGAATCAATTTTCTGCTGCGGATACGTTGAGGATGGTGCAGAAAGCCTTTGGTGATGAGGCTATGTCTAAAAAAAATGTTTACAAGTGGTATAGTGAGTTCCAAGTTGGTCGTGAACGTGTCGAAGATGAAGAGCGTCCAAAGCGACCATCAACCATAACCGTCAAAGCTCACGTTCAACAAATCAACGATTTGGTGTTGAAAAACCGTCGTTTAACAACTAGAGATTTTGCTGATGAAGTTGGCATATCGAAAGGCTCAGCCAATACCATTTTGAAGGATGTTTTGAGCCTCAAGCGCGTCAAATCTCGACTGGTACCAAAAATTTTTAATTTTTTGGAAAAAATGCGTCGCGTTGAAGTGTGTGTAACGATGCTTTCCGACTACCAGGTCGTCATGAAATGCATTATAATCGGCGATGAGACTTGGATCTATGCTTACGACCCCGAAACAACCGATCAATCGAGCGAATATCGTGCCAAAAGAGAGCCGAGACCAAAAAAGCGGGCCAAAATCGCTCAAAAATCAAGGTCATGTTGACTGTTTCCTTCGATTATCGTGGTGTTGTGCATTATGAATTCCTTCCAACCGGTCAAACAGTCAACAAGGAATATTATTTGAACGTTATGCGTCGTTTGCGTACGCTATCCGCCTAAAAAGGCCGGAATTGTGGAAAGACAATTCTTGGTTTTTACACCAGGATAATGAACCATCCCATACTGCCCTCGTAATTCGTGATCATTTCGCCAAAAACTCAACCCATATCGTTCCGCAAACACCGTATTCACCTGATATGGCGCCGTGCGACTTCTGGCTATTCACCAAGCTCAAAAGACCGCTCCGGGACATCGTTTTTATACGTTAGAAGAGATTCAAGCCGCAGCGAAGACGGAACGGAAAGTCATCCCGGAAAGTGATCCAGTGTTTCGAAGATTGGAAAATCCATTGGCATAAGTGCATTGCATCGGGAGTGGATTACTTTGAAGGGGATGAAATAGATTTGGAAGAATAAATAACAAAATAAATACAATGTCACCTTTTTTGGGCACAGTAGTATATGGCTGTCTTAATAAAATCTGGTTATAATGATTTCTGAATTTATTACAAGTATTGCAATAGATTCTACAGACAATTAGTGAGATATAACAGATGATCCAAGTAGAGGTAATTTTTTTAATATCCTTTTTTTGACAGATCACGCGATGTCGTGTCAAGCTGTCATGTTATTTTTTTTCAGTATATGGCCGTCCCACAGAACGTACTATTCGCAACACCGTCACCCATCTTGTGACACAGTATTCATTATTGGATAATATTCGACCGAGTAGACTACGTCCAGCACGCAGTGAAGAAAATATAGCAGCCGCATTTGATTCCTGACACTGAAGCTCGTGATCTCGGCGACATTTGGTTTCAACAAGACAGCGCCAATTTCCACACATCGCATTAATCAATGGTTTTATTGAGAGAACACTTTGATTCGGACCACTTGATTGGCCACCAAAATCGTGAGATATCACATCGTTAGACTTTTTTTCTGTGGCGATATGTACAGTCTACAGTCTGTGCGGAGAATACTGCATCGATCAGGCCTTGGAGCAAAACATCAAGTATGTCATTCGCCAGTTATCAGTCGAAATGCTCGAACGAATCATCGAAAACGGGAATCAACAGATGGACCCTCTGAGTCGTAGCCGCGGCCTACATTTGAGAAAGATAATCTCTAAAAAATAAATGCCATGTAATGTTCTTTCGAATGATAATAAATATTCTCCAATAAATTTTAAGTTTTTGTGTTATTTCTGTAAAAAAGTAGGGAACATCGAAATATATCTTCTTATACATTAATTGAGAACCAATCCCACGCCTTTAATTAGAAGACGAACTTTTTCGCAATTGTAGGATTATGTTAAATTTTTATACACTTGCTACATGTTGCTAGAGTATGATAGTTTTGTTCAATTAAAACTAAAAAAAAGTCGGAATCTCAGGGACTGTCCGTCCATTTATTCGTCTGTGCATCTGTGCAAAAGATAACTTAAGTAAAAATTAACATATTTTAACACGTGTCTCTTGACACAAAAAGTGAGGACGAGTCTGTATGTGGCTGTAATTGGATCACTTCCATACCCACAAAACGCCATTGATCGAGAATTTAAAAAATATCGTATCTAAGCACTAAAAGACAATCTGGGCTGAAAAGTTTGAAAATTAGAGGCCCACATAAATATGAAATTCCATATTTCCGCGCCTATTAGACCAACTTCAACCAAATCGGATACATATAACATTATGCTGTTGATAATATGTTAAAATGTGAAATGGGGGAGTTGTACTGGAATCACGCCTACTTCGCCTATAGCACAATTTAAAATTTTATATGATGCTACCACTTTCTAAAACAAAAATCAAGCACTAATGAATATATTCGGTTAAAAATTTCCTTATTTTTTTTTTAATTTAGTAGTTTGCGAGTACTTCCTTTAAAAAGAGAAAAGGAGAAAGGGCTAGTTCTCTAATAGTTCAGAAATCGAACTCTTGTGTTTGTTGGAACGCAGCACATTTTCCAGGTGCTTACTACTTCATGCCACTTTTTGTTGCTTAAGTATTATCTGGTACGTAGAAATAGGTTACTAGTTCACATGCCGTTTAATATTTCATTGCTTTAACTACTTTAACTAACAACCCATTAAAACAACTACCACAATTTCCAACTGCGACCCCCTGTAGATACATATGTGGCTCTCTGCAATCAGCGCGGTTTCTTTAAAGCGTTTGATGATTGCCGAATTTGATTGTGTAATATTTTCGATGCTCACTTATCGTTGCCTCGAATACGTTTACTGATTAATTTATGTAAATGCAAGCTAATACGCGATTTCTTGTAAGCAGCGCTAATGAGTTTTGACATTTTCCAAGCCGCACCTAAGGCTACCCACTAAAGCCGTTTGAAATATGTACTATATGTAAATTGAAATAATCTGTAAATAAGCGATTAGAGTTGGAATTTATTGTTTCTGCTGTCACTTAGTTAATAAATTATAGGTTTTCGATTAGTTTAAAATATGTAAGACGGTTGTCTAAATAAAAAACATTAAATGATTGACTTGTACTGTATTATAGTACATTACTGAATAAACCACAGTCCCAAACTAACGAATATTCATTCGGGTGAATTCTAAAGCCTTTGTTTGTTAATACTGAAAAAATCGTATAATGTATGTTAATAGACCAAATCTTCCCCGGACAAAAAACTAAAAATTTTGTACTTTGATACAAACTTATATTATCGCCTTCAAGCAACACAACATTTTGCAATTTGGTATATTAAATTTTGGCTCATTTTTTGGGCGCTATTTTCTAGATTCTTGCACAGTTTCGATATCATCAGTAATAATGTCTTTGATAAATGTAGGGTCTTCAGCTACGTTGTCAAACTATCTCTTTAGCGACCTCAAATCGACGTCGTATTTGCAAAAGATTCAGGCCCCCACTGTGCCCCACTGTGACATTTGAATTTAAACTGCGCGCGTCGAAGGACTTGGAGAATTATATTTTTTTAGGTTGGTCTAAAAAAATATGTTTAGATGTGGTATAATGAGTTCAAAGCCGGCCGTGATCGTGTCGAAGGCGAAGAGCGTCCAGGGCGACCATCAACCTCAAGCGACGAAGCTCACGTTCAACAAATCAAAGATTTGGTGTTGAAAAACCGTCGATTAACAATAAGAGACCTTGCTGATGAAGTTGGAATATCGAAAGGTGCAGCCAATATCGTTTTGAAGGATGTTTTGGGCCTCCAGCTCGTCAAATCTCGACTGCTACCGGAAACATTGAATTTTTTGGAAAAAAGCGTCGCGTTGAAGTGTGTGAAACGATGCTTTCCGACTACCAGGGTGTCATCAAATGCATTACAACTGGCGATGAGACTTGGATCTATGCTTACCACCCCGGAACAACCGATCAATCGAGCAAATATCGTGCCAAAAGAGAGCCGAGACCAAAAAAATCGCGCCAAAGTCAAAGTCAAAAATCAAGGTCATGTTGACTGTTTTCTTCGATTATCGTGGTGTTGTGCATTATGAATTCCTTCCAACCGGTCAAACAGTCAACAAGGAATATTATTTGAGCGTTATACGTCGTTTGCGTAACGCTATCCGCCGAAAAAGGCCGGATTGTGGAAAGACAATTCTTGGTTTTTACACCAGGATAATGCACCATCCTATACTGCCCTCGTAATTGGTGATCATTTCGCCAAAAACTCAACCCATATCGTTCCGCAACCACCGTATTCACCTGACCTGGCGCCGTGCGACTTCCGCCTGTTCACCAAGCTCAAAAGACCGCTCCGGGGACACCGTTTTTATACGATAGAGGAGATTCCAGCCGCAGCGAAGACGCAACTAAAGGCCATCCCGGAAAGTGACTACAACCAGTGTTTCGATGATTGGAAAATTCGTTGGCATAGGTGCATTATATCGGAGGGGATTACTTTGAAGGGGATGAAATTGATTTGGAAGAATAAATAAAGAGTTTTCAGAATAAATACAATGTCACTATTATGTCACACTAATGTCTTATTTTTTGGGCTCAGGGGAAGTCTATAAGTGGCACGCTTCGTACTCAAAACATTAGCCAAACTGTGTTGAGATTCTCTGCTATCTTTATGGGGACGACAAGACTATTTTCAAACATGACTTCACGACCTTCACGGAATGCTTCGTGTCACTCAAATACTTCTTTCCGTGTTAAACATTTCATCACTATATAATTTTGTACTGCGACTCAAAGTCTTTTTCTTCGCGGAGTATCACATACGATAGAAATAATGTATAGTATAACAATTAACTTTTGGGGTGAATTTTCTTCAAAGCGTTGTTCACATTTGTATGACCGAAAAATAATCCACGTTTTCCTTGGCAAAAGTGAAGACGAGTACATATGTAAGTGGACGTAATTGGAGTACACACGTACAAAAAACCAATAAATTGCCATAAATAAGCTCCGAATGAGATAAAAGCTGTTTGTTTTTTTGTTTTATTTCACGTTTAGTGTCCTCAATTGACTCTAAGCCGTTTCCCTGGGCGATCGTTTGATTTTACTGAATAGCCAGTCAAAGTCACGCAGAGCTAAATCAGACGAATGCGGTTGTTTCGATCGATATTGATTGAAAATTTGGCGAAAAACTCATGACAAATCGATGAGAGTGTGACGGTTGCACCACGATTATGCAATCCGAAAGTTGCCATAATTCCGCCCTCTTTTTACGAATTGCTTCACGCAAATAACGTATTACACCGAAATAGTATTCTTTGTTGACAGTTTGGCCGGTCAGTTTCGGATCATGAGCATAGATCTAAGACTCTTTGCCAGTAATATTATATTTCAAGATATCCTGGTAGTAGAAAAGCATTGCTTCAAAGACATAAACGCGCCGCTGTTTTTCTAAAAAAAATTATTGATTTTGGAAGAAATCGTGGTTTCACTTTTCTTAGGTCCAATTAGGTAAGATCTCTGACTGTAAATCAGTTCCTTTATTTTATTGACGTGTTGAACAACAGTTGATGTTGATGGCCGTCCTGAATGTGGTTCATTGTGAACGCGTTCTCAACCCTCTTTGAATAATTTGTACCAATCAAAATCACTTGTTCAAGAAAAACAGTTATCACCGAAGGTTTTTTCTAACATTCTGAACGTTTCGGCACCAGAAATTTGATTCCTTACACAAAATTTAATGGAACTTCTTTGTTGAATAATTTCACTCATCGTAAAAATCGTCGAATGTACTATGTATGTTTTAAATTTGAATTATTTATATTTCGACATTGGAAACGTCAAATACCATTCGGAAACTGACAGATATTCAGTAAAAAATCTAAAATTTACGAAATGGGTCGCTATTTACTAGAAGAAAACTGGAAAATATTAAAAATATTTTTCCAAAGTTCGTTTGACCGAGGATGGTCAATTTTACCGAAAAATCATCTTTTCGGACGAGGCTCATTTCCACATCGATGGTTACGTTAACAAGCAGAATTGTCGCATTTGGGGCACAGAAAACCCGCACGTAATCGTCGAGAAGCCAATGCACCCAGCACGAATCACTGTATTGTGCGGATTTTGGTCTGGTGGAATCAAAAGTCTTCGAAAATGAAGAAGGAACCGCCGTAACCATCAATGGTGAGCGATATCGCGCAATGTTAACCGAATTTTTCTTCAAGCAAATTGAAGAGAAGACTTGGACAACATTTGGCAGGACGGCGCTACGTGCCATACAGCAAACGCTACACTCAATCTTTTTCGCCCTATCTTCGAATTTAAAATTTTATATGGCTCACCCGTTACTTCAGGAAGACAAACATATAGTTCTTGATGTGACAATTGGCATAGATGTTACTGACAGTCATACCAACATAGAAAAAAACATATTTCAACGAATGAGGTTTTGCCCGAAATTTAATCTAAAAAGTCTTACTACTTTTTGCCTTCACTGCCTAAATAGTTTTATGCAGTTTTAGTTATTGACATTACGTAAAACATTTTAGAATAATTATTATAAAACCTTATGAAATCCAAAAAGCTTATAAAAATCACATTTACATGCCCTCTAACACCTCCTCGTTTTCAAGTCCAAATTGATTAATGAGCGTTAATCTATTCGTTAGATATGCCATTCGTATATGGCTATGGTATGTTTGAAATTAGCAATTTATCGCTTGATTTGCATAAACGTTGATGTTAATTTGTTTTATTCATTAATCTTCAAAGACGTTCAACAATGCCACTTGCCTGTGATTTTTACTTTTTCTAGCTTAAAAATATTTAGATATAAAAACTCAATTAGTTTTATGGGTTAAATTTTCAATTTAATCTCAATTAAGCTTTGAATATCATTGCTTGTTTCATTACTCACTTTTTCCTGAAATATGCTTTCTGATATCAAATGTGCTGTGGAGATATATATATATATATATATATATAAATTTACATACTATCAGGAGGACGAAACGAGTTGAAATCTAAAATATATATCAAAAGTAATCCGAATATATTAAAAGGATCAAGATGTCCACTGGTAAACAAAAATGCACTTGTTTTTTCTGACATGAACGGAACAAAGTGTTTATTATGTAAAAATTGCCGCAAATTCAGAAAATAGCTACACATTTCTTTGCTATGTTTTTTTTGTTTAAAGAAAAACAGCGATAGATATATTATTGCTGTATTATTTTATTAACCAAAAAGTAACAAGTTTTACGGCCATATTTTGTTTTTGGTGGAACCGTTTCCCATATTTGTCACTTACGCCCCCTAAATTTTCAAGGAAAAAAATCAAAAAAGTGAATTTTAAGAGACATGTTGCAACCCATTTTTTATAGGCAGGAAGTAGTTCAGTCACAAGATATTTCTTTCTCATTTTCAAGAAAATTTTTAACAACTGAGCATTTACTCAAAATTTTCATATTTTATTAGTCCTCCTATTTGCGGATCCACAAACCACCAATGCAGTAGAGATATATATACAAGGAGCGTTCCAAAGTAAACAGGACTTGAAAAAAAAAAACAGAACAATTGGTTTTTTCAGCAAAATCATTTTTTTTTTAAAGGCTTCTTCTGTTTCAATATAGCTTTTTGCACGGTCCAAAAGTGTTTTCCGAAAAGGAAGAAGTCTCGCGGTGCCATATAAGGTGAATTCGGGGAGTGGTTAATGTTTAAAATGTGATTTATGACAACTAATCGGTCACAAGCGTCGATGAATGAAAGCAATTTTTAGTCGTCACTCAATTTGTTAGAGACAAACCGTGCATACACCTTTCATGAGCCCAAATGTTCGATCAAAATGCGATAAATCGATGTTTTGGAGATGTTCAATTCCACTTCCATGAATTTCAATGATGATTTCGGCTGATTTTTGATAAATTAATGCGCAGTTTCGATGGAATTTTTGGTGATCACGGGTTTTGCTTGGCCCATATGTTGATCGTCATTTATGTCCTCACGACATCTTTGAAAACGTTGAAACCGCTCGTGGACTCAGCTTTGAGATATGCAATCATCGCCATAAACTTGTTTCATCAATTGAAAGGTTTCGGTAAAAGTTTTATCAATTTTAAAACAAAATTTAATGTTGGGTCTTTGTTCAATGCTCATTTTCGCACCGATGACACAAGCATACTGACACTTAAAACGCAATAACTTCACTTTCAATCAATGAAATGTCGTGAAATTCTCACTGGACAATCGATATAGATAGCAGATTCTATCGCACTAGTCGACATATAGACTGCGCTTCCAGGAGGCGCGCCTTGTAATATTAATGAAACTTAACATTGACAAAGAAACAGTGAGAAAATCGATGGTTTTGTAAAATAATATTTACTTCCTATCATATATACCTATATAATTAAAAAGGATACAAATAATAATAGATCAAAAGAAAACACAGTAAATTTGTGTGTGAAATGGCATATACCGCTTTCCTTTTTATTAAATATCTTGCTCGATAAAAAAATATTAAATTTGTTTCATAACACGAAATATCTCATATCATCTTGACATCTTATGTTACAGTTTGAAAGTCTTGCTTTATAATATACAATTGTATAAATCATGCTCCAATAAGGAAACTGGAATAAAACTTTGCACAATTAATGTTTCCAAGGTCTGACATGATTCATCTCTATACTGAATATGGGAGCCTGCACTAACTATACTGAAAATTTTGACTCAACTATTAGGCAACTTAATGAAAATAAGTAAGCATTTTTTTTTTAATTAATGTAATGAAATTACTCTATAAATTTTTCCACTGAGTGATTATTATGTGAAGTTTGCTATTTTAATGATGTTTTGCGGCCTTCCAATGGAGCCTTGACAATGCCGAGTTTGGTCTGAACGTTCTTCAACCTTGCTGAACATAATATAATAATTTTTATATCTCATTTATTCCTATTCTCTCCATATGAAGCTGATGTAAATATTGGGGAGGATTGACTACATTATATAAATCTGATTTGTCAAGGAATTTTAAAATTGTTACACTTTACTTGGCAACATATTGTGGATACAGAAGAAGTGCATCGCGATTTTTACAATGGATAAAAATATCGAATAAAGAATTTGTCCCAAATTTTGTTTTTTAACCAAATTTGGTATATGGAATAGTTGCGAATATTGGAAAGACTTGCTGTGGTTTAGTTTTATCAAAAAAAAACAAATCTACGACAGTACAAAGCTTTTAAAGACGAGAGATCGTTGAAGTCATCGATAGATCGTTGAAGAAATGCCTCCTTCTCGATGACCTTCAATCGATGAAAATATTGAAAAGGTGAAGACTATGGTGCTTAAAAATCGCTAGATGGATAGAGGCTAGAAAGTTCGACTTCTCTCCCGAGCCTGTTTGAATATTTTTGTGGAAAGGCTTATTGTGGTTCAGTTTTATCAAAAAACACAAGTATACGAATAGTAAAAAGCCTTAGAAAGACGAGAGATCGTTGAAGGCATCGGTGGATTGTTGAAGACATGCCTCCTTCTGGATGACTTTCGACCTCTTCAATAGATGAAAATATTAAAAAGGTGAAGAAAGATGGTGCTTAAAAATTGCTATAGAGCCCGTTCGAATATTTTGGTGAATATTTCTCGTTTGAAAGGCGTTTTTACTTGTCACGTCCCCTTAAAGCTGAAATTTTTTCAAAAAGAGTACCAAAAACAGGTCTCGTGATTATACGAATTCCGATCCCACATTCATAGAGAGCATTATAACTGCCGATGAGACATAGGTTTATGAGTTTGACGTGCAAGAAAGTCAAAACAATCATCGAAATGGGTCCCATTTTCAGTCGATCGAAGAGATAAAACAAAATTCGCTGAGGGAGCTGAAGGCCATTCCAAAAAGTACTTATGAAAATTGTTTCGAGAAGTGGAAAAATCAATGGCTTAAGTATTGATATTGATGAATAATTAAATATTATTATTGATGAATAATTAAATATTTGAGTTTAATTTAAAATATAGAAATGATTGTCTGCATAAATGAGAACAAGTCCGTCAGTTTTTGACATATCAATCTAGTTCTAGTAATCTAATCTAGTAGTCTAATTTTGTCCAAATATTTTCAAAATATTGACATGGGTTATTTTTCATGACAACCCAACTAGACCATGTACCTGCCATGAAGGGTCGCAATCAAGTTTTTTTCATTTGACGAAATATTTTCAAAAAATTTGGCTTGGCTTACTGTTCAAAGCAACAGTAAAATCTCGAAATGCAATTTGAAACGTATTAAAGCTACGCAGTTAACGTTTTTTTTTGCTTAATACATTATTAGACCTGTAAAATTATATTTAGTTTCCTTCAACCCTGCTTGAACTACTATAAATAAACTAAATTAAACACATATCACTATTAACAAACATATTAACACCATTTGTAATTGAGAAATACATAAGTATTTAGTGTTTTGATTAACGTGCAATAATATCTAAACCGGATAATACTGATTAATATTATAATTTTCGTTTTGCCCGTACACGAGTGAAATATACAATAATTTATTGCTTACACTCTATTGCTGCGGGTTGCCATATGCTAAGCTACGTTTACGAAGTAAGCATTTATATCAGCGATCAATCAATGGCTTAGAGTGATTAATAGAATTAAGCGCGGAAAAAATCAAAGCAAATAAGAATAATCACTTAAAAGCAGTGCAATGAGAGGCGAGCACCCGGGCGCATACGTAACCAGCCAGTATGTGGGACTGAGTGCGAGCTCATGCGGTGCTCTCATTAATTCATGTAAATGTTAGTAAGTAATTTATGCTTTTTCTTGTTGCTGATTTCGTGTTGTTATTGTTGTAGTTGTTTTTTTTTTTCACCAGCAACTGTTTGTGTGTGCGTGTTTTCACGCTGTCAACGTAACTGTTCGGTTGAGTGCTTTGCGTGCGTGCGCTTACTTGTTGTTGCTGCCGTTGTTGCGGCGATTGCTGCTGTTGTTCAGCGTTTTTGCATGCCATAAATAATGGATTGTGACAAAATATAGAAAATTATAATTTTTACAAGGTTTTAGCACTTAATCATAATCAACTGTCAGTTGACTTCCTCCACAAACCATGTTGAAATGTTGTCTTTGCCGGTTTTAGTGGCAATGTTGTCGTCGTCGTCGTCGTCGTGTTGTTCACCTTGTTGTTGTTGTAGCGTTAGCTGTTACTATTGCCGGCAGTTGGCAGTTAGTTATTGCTGTGGCGCTGTGCTGCGGCGCTTTTGCGACTTGCTGTCATTATTCAGCGCTGTCGCACGAACGCTTTGTGCTTATCCATAACACGGCAGTTTTTGTTGTTATGCTGCTAGCGGTACAACGTTTTTTTTTTTCGAAAATAAATCAAGCATTTTGACGGAATGATTATGAGGTTGCAATGCTTTGCAAGCTGTACATTTTTTACCAAAAATATTTTTGTGTATTCAAGTTTTTCTATCAAATATTTTTTATTTCGCACTATTTAGTGTTTGTGTGCGTGTGTGTGTGTATATGTAGTGTGTTGGTGTTTGTTTGCTATTCGCGCACGTAAATTTATGCATTTGTGCAAATGGCTTCGGGTGGAAAAAATAGTGTCAATAGGTGTTGTACGTATGACAGGCGTTTTTATTTGAATTGTAATATCATGTTGGAAGATTTATTGGTTTTGCCCCCAAACGTGCGAGACATGGCCACATGGTTGAGCAATTAACAGTCATGGCTGCTATTCATGAGAATGAAAAATACAACTACAAGTCGATGTGTGTATGCTTTATATATGCGGGTATGCATGGTTCCACATGCAAAAGTAACGGTATGTGTTGTTTTTAGTGGTCTGTTCGCTGGTGTGTCTTTTTAAATATACATGAAAAATGAAAAAATGCGAAAAAGAAAAATGCATGTAAAATATTTGTGTGGGAAATGTGGATGCATTGAACCATTGCTCTGTTAAATCGCTGCATTTTTATATTTGTCAGCACAAAGGTGTGCAAATTGGTGCAGATTTTTACATATGTAAAGGATATACTTATTAATTATGAAATTCCTTCATAAATATAGCCAATTTATTTTGATTATTTTTTTCGATAATTGCACTTTATAACCTCGCAACATTTGGTTTGTTCAACTAATGGTTGCTTGTAATTGTCAAACCTTCTGTATATATAGGGTTGCATGTGCTCACACTGAATTCTAAATGTATATTTGTCCGCTCGTTTGTCCATGCTGGCGATTACTTTAGTAACAATTTATATATCTTCGTCTAAAAATTGTTGGATCAGAAAAATGTCCCTAGACACCGACTATACGGATCTCCGAGGGCATAATTTACTGATAACACATATTATGCCCAGGTGCTTAAATTGATAAAATCGGATCAATATTTTTCCCAGACTCCATATATTAAATGCAGGGTTTGTCCGGAAAGTAATAGGACTGACTCGATTTAAAAAAATTTATTGAACCAATCATTACAATTTTTGAAAAATTTTCAAAATAGACTCCTTCTGAGTCGTTGCGGCGCTGCTGGCGTTATTTCCAAGAATTGAAGGCGTCACGGTAGGCATTCTCCGAAATAGCCTTGAGTGTATGCTGCTAGATCCCCTTTCATCGGCCTTTTCAGGCAAGGAAACAAAGAAAGTCCGGGTTGCACATCTAACCTGTAGGGCGGCTGCGAAAGCGTTGGAATGCCGGCCTTGATTAGGTAGCTGTTCACAAGAAAGCGATGTGAGCCGGGGCGTTGTCGTGGAGCAACTTCCACTAGGCTGCGATGTCTTGTCGGACCCGATTTTCCCTTCGTTTGAGTATCTTTAGGATTTGTACGACGTAAAACTTGTCATTGACGGATTGTCCAGGAGGAACAAATTCATGGTGGACGATGCCTTTGATGTCAAAAAAGACTATGGGCATCGTCTTCATTTTGAATTTGCTCATTGTTCCTTGTTTTGGGTAAGTAGACGCTAGCGTGTGCCACTCGAAAGATTAGCTCTTTGTCTCAGGATCATACTCAACGATCCATGAATTGTCACCTGTGGTTACGTTATTCAAAAATTTCACTTTCACACATTTTCAAGACGTGTTTCGTGGCGCAAAAATGTTTGTTCTGACTATCCAGGGGCTCGGAGACTCGTTAGCTAGGAATGCCCTCTACCGAATCCAGTCGGTGCTCGTACGCTTCGAAGTACAGTTGGGGCGGAAGAAAGTCCGTCCCATAACTTTTCGGACAAACCCTATATAGGTTTGAATATATTGACCTGGTATGCTAATGAACTAAGCTTGGAACAATGTTAGTCCTTAGCGATATCAGATGGAGTATCCTTATGAGGTCCATAAGTGAGGCGAATTTCAGTGTTTCATAGATAAGAGACAAGAGCTGTTCTGGCGCATGCTGTGAGTATTCCAACCATGTTTATACAGTCCCTATTATCGTGTGTCTTTCTGATCTGCCCTTTGTATGTGATTTTTGTAGTTTTGCACTCTGTTAGATTGTTCCCCGGTTTGATCTGCCTTGCCACACTCCAGTCCAAAACATGATATTGACAGTGCATTTGTTTAATAATACAGATCATGCTTTTGGCTGACAGCCGCACACCGCTCTTGATTGCTGCTCAGTTAGGCGCGTAGATATTAACTCTGGAGCTTCTTGCTGATGCGCTTCAGGCATAGCTCCTTGGCCGTTTTGGCAAAGACCGCTTACATGGGTTCACTTTTCAATTAGAAAAGTAGGTTCAAAGTAAACATGAAAATATATGGTTGGTGCAAAGGTTTTTCGGTTGCCCACAACTCATTAAATATTTATACAGATGGCTCGAAAATGGAATACTGATATGGGGATATACATTTCAGGGTTAGACATAAGGCAGTTTTTTAACAATTACAATCAAGCCAATTATATATTAAGCCAATGTCTTTGGAATTGGAAAATCCGCGGATCTAGCCTCTAATGCACAGCGCATTGAGCCGCTGAATCCTTTAAATTGGCTTCCGTTAGGTAGATTTCCATATCCTTATCCACCGCACTACTATACCAAATATAGGGATTTTCAAACTTCCAGAGAACTTTCTAGTGGTGTATTGGTCAATAAGTAGGGTATCTCAGCTAGTAGTGAATTTTTTTAATTTAGCATATATTTTTGAAGAAAAAGCGGAGAATTGTTAAAAAATGCAAAGCCAATGAGCCAGAACTTCATTAGTCTGATTACTTACTAATCACTTTTCCTCTGTCCTAGCGTTCTGGTTTGGATCTATGGACCTCACGCTAGCTTAGCACTCACTGGTCGGCAACCAGCTCATGTGCGGTTGCGAGATCCTCGTGGAACAGAGTGGAAATCAAGTGGTCTGAGAAATTACTTGCTCTTAACAAGGTTTGAACTTTTACTAGACATTTCAAATACTTTCTTTTGGAATTAGGTTGTGTTTGTAAAGGAAAATATTGCTACAAACAAGTTTTGCACTTGTCCACTTGCAGCTACGCTTATTGTGTTTCACCGTTTTTACAGTGTCTCCAGCATTGCATTTTTCGTAAACAAACTCTACTTGTAAGCCACAAATAAACACTTGTGTCTATTAGCAAAATAATTAATCAGGCTACGCGATAAATCAATCATGTCACAGTGCAATGCCGCCAACACAATTACCATAAATGCAAGTTTGATCGGCGGCAACAACAACAACAGCCATAATTACCACAAATTATTGCATAAATAATATGACAGCAACAGCAACGACTTCACGGTTGTTAGCTAAACGGTGACAGCGTCAACCGAGTCGAAAACTGATTTGCAAAGAAATTGACTACTTGATTAAAAGTATGCATACGAAAACGCAACAACAAACATATAAACAGCAGATTATTATTTATTTAGACTATTGGTATGAACTGCTTGGCCATTAGTTGGTTTGGTGCGGCAATGGTGGCAACGCCGCGTCATTCCAACACATCACTCAATAAAATTTGACGTTTGAGTGCAAATTAATCGCGCAACGGCAGCGATCACGACAACTCCATCGACAGGCGTATTCATAGAGCGATTACGTCGACGAACGAATAGTGGTATATAGTTCCCATAGTTGTAGTTGTTGTGCTGTCGGCGTTAACGCTAAAGAGTTGCTGTGTACGACAGCCATAACTCGGACAGGCAGTTTACAGCCGCAGTTGCCTTGGCAATGTCGGCGAACGGGACACAACTGTCAAACTGATTTATGCAACGAGTTGTGCAACAAGCTGACAGCAGCAGCGATAGCAATCACACTACTACAGCTGATGGCGAGTAGACGATGCGTGAAAGTGAGCAATTCGTAATGAAAATGTCGCTAAGCACATAGTATGTATGAATGTATGTATACGACAGTTTTCTAAGTCGAAGTGTATAGTAAAGTGAAGTGAAAATTGATGGTGGAACATACAACGTCGATATCTTGCGAAAACTATCGGAATCAAATACATTATCGATTAAAATAATTGATTCACAATATCGTAGATATTTATAAAATAGTAAAATTATAGTTCAAGAGGAAAGCGAGACGCATTTGCAGAGAGAAAAAGAAAGAGGCCGAAATGCGTGAGTATGAAGAGCTTGACAAGCAGGCCGGCGAAGGTTATGCTCGAAATTTCTTCGGAAAGATGCGGCGACTCACAGAAGAACCTTCAAATGTGATCTAGCAACGGATGCCCAAAGCATACTAAAATTATGGAGGGAACACTTCTTCAGCATGCTGAATGACAGTGAAAGTACAACGCCAAGAGAAGGCGAACCCGATACCTCAACGGATGACGATGGAGCATAGGTTCCATTCCGCGACCATGAAGTAGTTCGAATACCAATTACCTGTCTGAAGAACAGCAAAGCGGCGGGGGCTGATGAATTGCCGGCCGCGCTATTCAAACACGGCGGCGATGAACTGATAAGAAGCATGCATCAGCTTCTTTGTAGAATATGGTCAGACGATAGCATGCCCAACGACTGGAATTTAAGTGTGCTCTGTCCAATCCACAAAAAGGGAGACCACACAATCTGCGCCAACTACCGTGGGATAAGCCTCTTCAACGACGCGTATAAGATTCTATCGAGCGTATTGTGATTGAACCTTATCAGTGTGGCTGTAAACCTGGAAAATCAACAACCGACCACATATTCACGATGCGCCAAATCTACAATCTTTTACAAGAGTGTATAGCAGCTGGCGTATGCCGATGATATTGATATCATTGGCCTCAACATCCGCGCCGTTAGTTCTGCTTTCTCCAGACTGAACAAGGAAGCAAAACAAATGGGTCTGGCAGTGAACGAGAAGACGAAAGTCTTGCCCTGTCATCAAACAAACAGTCGTCGCACTCGCCACTTGACTCCCACGTCACTGTTGACAGTCATAACTTTGAAGTTAATAATTTCGTCTATTCATCAACCAGTATAAACACCACCAACATTGTCAGCCTGGACATCCAACGCAGGATAACTCTTGTCAACAGGTGCTAATTCGGACTGAGTAGGCAAGTGGGAAGCAAAGTCTTCTCTCGACGAACAAAAACCAAACTCTACAAGTCACTCATAATTCCCGTCCTGCTATATGGTGCAGAGGCTTGGATGATTACAACAACTGATGAGTCGACGTTGCGAGTTTTAGAGAGAAAGGTTCTGTGAAAGATTTATGGTATGGTATGAGATATAGGACGACTTGACATAATTCAGCGAATTAAAAGACAGCGGCTATGCTGGCTAGGTCATGTTGTCCGTATGGACGAAAACAAAATCAGAGTTCAACAATGCAGATTTTATAGTGTGACTTAAGAAAGTGATGTAATCCTTAACCTATTTTTCTATCATATAAATTTATATATTTTTTGGACATACTTCGCCCAGGGTTTATGAATATAACTTCGAAACTCTTCAAAAGTCTAACAAATGGCGCTCAAAAAAGTGAGTCGAAACTGAAAAAGCAAAAAGGTGTTGAATGCTATTTTAGCCCAGGCTTAAGTATTCTGTATTGGTTAGGGACATTTTAAAATCGATAATAAAGATTTGTATTAAAATATGTATTTTTCTTTCAGGCCGAGTCAGTTTTTATCAGACGGCAACTCTACATATAAAAGTGTGAAGTTTGAAATATATGTACATATTTTAGAAAAGTGCTTTTTGGGGAAAAATGTTTAAAACAAATTAAATATTCAACTTCATTCAAACTTTCTTCTCCTCTAAATAATTGGTTTTTAAACCATTCTCTGAATATGTCAAAACGTAAAGAACTAAGTGGGATGTTATGCTGCAGGTCATGTCAAAACACCAGCTTCAAGGAAAATGCGTCTAAACTTCTTTGAGGCGCGAGTGTCGTATCGAGAAAGAGTGATAATTTAAAAACTTTTCCATATAAGGTACGTAAGAAAAGAGTCAACCAGGAAATTCGAAATCATCATAATAGGGATATGAGGTTCAACCAAGTCCTCAAGTTCATACACACTGCTAATCCACTTTCTTCTTCTTCTTTGCCTCACTTGCGTGAACTTCTACACATCTTCTACTCCATCCTCTACTAATCCACTTTAAATTTACTTAATTTCGATAAGATATCGTCAACAGATCAACGTAAAATGAGACTGAATAAGAGATGACTACCTTCTAGGCACTATTTTTGCAACGTTCTATTTCTATATCTTCATTGGTGCTTGATTTAAGTATGTATACCATTGTACAGTGAAGTGAAATGATCATATACGTATGAAATTGAAAATTGTGATATACAAAAAATAGGTTTGGTTTTAGCCTGATTTTTGTCTTTGTAATTTCATTTTCACAACATAACATGGAGATAGAAAGCATAATAAGATAGGATTTATAGAATTTGGTTCAAATTGATCGAGACGTTTCTGAGGTGTAGGGTTTCAAATAAAGGCGGGCGGTGTCACGATCATTGACCAATTTTTACCTCGATTTAATGTTTCTAGTTCAATTTCTTCTACCATTCTTGGCAGGTTTGGTCGATTTGTCTTCAGTGACTCGTGGTCTAACAGGAGGCATGCCCCATTTTAAAAGCTTTTAAACCACTGCTGTATCTCTGAATTTCGATGTTCTATATCAAATTACAGTTTTGTCTCTTAATTTGTGGCTTAATTATAGCACCTCATAAGTTTTCGATTGAATATATTAGTGTTGTAATGATTCGATTTCTTATGATGATCTGCTGTATTAAACGTCTTATGGTGCAACGTACGTGTACTAAAATGCATTAATATAACTCAATTTTTACTTAAGTTATCGCTTGCTATTTTCGAAGTGGACGGTGGAATGGTGGTTAGCAATGGGTTACTTACGACGAAGTCAAGCATCAAAACGTCAAAACAGTCGTGTACGAATTGCTGAAAGTCAGCGCAACCGACGGCTAAGCCAAGATGAACTCTCAGGAAGAGGTTGCTTTGTGTTTGATGGGAATATGGCGGGGGAATAATCTACTATGAGCTATGCTCTCAATTTGGATCAGAGCTCTCAACAATTGGACTGTCCGCAATAATAAATGGTCCTGTAGTGACCTACCGTGAACAATAGCAAAGGCATTGTGTTCCATTAGGGCAACGCAAGGCCACACACATCGACAGAAGTGGACAAAGGTTCCAGCAGCTTTATTAGGATGCTTCCATGCATCCACCTTATACCTTGAAAATATAATAATTCAAGTGATTACTGCCCATTCTTACCTAAGTATGGCGAATAGTTTTGATGTTAAAAAATTCGCCTCAAGAAAAGCTTACTCGTATAGTGGTTCGATATCGGCAGTTCCGACAAACGAACAGCTTCCTGAAGAGAAAATGACGTTTGCAAAATTTCAGAACGATATCTCATAAACTGAGGGGCTAGTTCACATATATACAGACTGACAGACGGACATGGCTAAATCGACTCAGCCATAAATAGATAATTATTTATTTTTGGAAATTTGGATATAAAACACTTTTTTCACAAATATTTTTATTTGTACTAAAAAAAATCCCACAGTTATATTTGTATGTAAGTCTATTTATGTTCAATTTCTTTGATGGTTTAAGTGGCGGGCACTTTTGAAAAATTAAAAAAAAAAAATAATAATAATCAAAAAATTAAAATAACAGTAATAAATAATGAATTCAGTCGTTTTACATAAATTTTTGCCACTGCACGTGCTTAATTCTGCTAAACAGCAGCGACAACATCGAATTCCTTACTTTGATTCTATCGGCTCTGTTAGCCGCCAAATCGAACATCACACAGAATTAAATTTGCACCTTCTTTATACTTTACATTCTCTGACCCGGCGCGCTTTTCAGACTGCATCACAAACAACGGCCACGGCGCTATGGCGGTTTTGTTTACTTTTTGAATTTTTTAATTCGTAATATCTTTTGAATCGAAAGTCCAATTTAAAAACTATTTTATAGGTAGTTAAATGGTCTTGACCATAAAACAATTTATTTGGATAAGGATTAATATAAACACATAAATAGAATGATTTGAATTTGGTTAGCATTTTCATTAATGTTAAAAATGAAAAAAGTTGTTGTAGTGACATAACTACAATAGTTGGACATATGCTACCGCGGAGTTATTTGTAGACATTATGATGTTCTTCAATATTGTTGTACATTATTTTATTCTATCGCTAATAGTTTCAGCAACGCATTCGACGAAAGACATTTTAAGACTCATTTTTCTACTCCTTTGGTTACATTGTTCAAATTTTACCAAGGATTCCTAATTTTTTTTTTTCAAAATGAAATGTAGCCTATGTCAAATTGGAAGAATGTAGCTTTCTATTGGTGAAATAATTTTTTAAATCGGCCCAGTACTTTTTGAGCCTATTCATTACAAACATACAAACATACAAAAATAGGTACAAATCTTTCCTCTTTATAATACGAGTATTAGTATAGATTTATTGGGTCTCCGACGCTTCCTTCTGGATGTTACAAACTTCGTGGCAAACTTAATATACCCTGTTCAGGGTATAAATGTATTTTATGTAATGAACAATCACTTTCATTACTCACAGTGATCTACAAAAACACCGCTGACTTACCCACAGACTATAGAACATATATCATATCTATAAAATAACAATGTTGCTCGAATTATCGTTACTGCTTGAATTATTCAAGCAAATATAAATTTTCTTACTGTCACATTGTCACTGACAGCTGTCAAAGCTGCAAGCACAATATCAGGCCACCCAATTGCTTAGTTTATTTCACAGTCTACACGTAGCTGTATGACGAGAATAGTTCGCTATCCACATTGCACATAAACTTCGTGTACTGCGAAATAAATACCTTTTATCTACGAAGTGAAGTGTCAAGGTCTACATTATATGACGCTTGGTTCGTGCGCGACGCTGGCAATACCATTTCACTTGTCATAAATCTGTCAACAAGCATTGCCATTAGTTGGCTTAACGCTTGGTGATTTAAATCTGTTTTGTTTTTTCATTTACACATTTTGTTGTATTACCGTTTTTATCGCGCTTTTATGCCGTTGATGGCGTGTCGTGTTGGCCGTAATTAGTTTTGTGTTTGCTGGCAAAGAAATTAAATAAATAAGAAATGTCTCAATTGCAACAACAAAAGGGGGCATATAAACACAGTGTGTGTGTGGAGTCGTTGTAAATTGCCATACCAGGAAATTTTCACATGCCATGTATAAAGTGTATTAATTTTCCGCGCGTTGCATTATTTGAATTAATAAATTCCAATTCGCCTATTTTGGTTGCTGCAACAGTATGAGTCATTTTTGTAATTTATTTCGTTGTTGGAGCGTGTTAAAGTTAATGCGCATACTGCTGTTGTTGTTGTTGTTGTTGGCATGAGCGCAACTAACATATAATTCATATTCATACACTTTGTTTGTTGTTATTGTTATAATTTTTCATAGTTCTTAGCAACTTTGTTAACACCTTTGCACGCAACTGACGCGAATGTCTTGAGCAAGTACAACAAATCTGTCGGCGATCGGCATAAATTGTAGCGCCATGGCGGCCGCAAGTCATAGCGGCCAACTCATTTCGCCTGTCAGCCAGGCAGTCGCTATCAAGCGAACTAACTATGTAACGGGTGATTTTTTTGAGGTTAGGATTTTCATGCATTAGTATTTGACAGATTACGTGGGATTTCAGACATGGTGTCAAAGAGAAAGATGCTCAGTATGCTTTGACATTTCATCATGAATAGACTTACTAACGAGCAACGCTTGCAAATCATTGAATTTTATTACCAAAATCAGTGTTCGGTTCGAAATGTGTTTATCGACAAATTTTGTTCAGCGATGAGGCTCATTTCTGGTTGAATGGCTACGTAAATAAGCAAAATTGCCGCATTTGGGGTGAAGAGCAACCAGAAGCCGTTCAAGAACTGCCCATGCATCCCGAAAAATGCACTGTTTGGTGTGGTTTGTACGCTGGTGGAATCATTGGACCGTATTTTTTCAAAGATGCTGTTGGACGCAACCTTACGGTGAATGGCGATCGCTATCGTTCGATGCTAACAAACTTTTTGTTGCCAAAAATGGAAGAACTGAACTTGGTTGACATGTGGTTTCAACAAGATGGCGCTACATGCCACACAGCTCGCGATTCTATTGCCATTTTGAGGGAAAACTTCGGACAACAATTCATCTCAAGAAATGGACCCGTAAGTTGGCCACCAAGATCATGCGATTTAACGCCTTTAGACTATTTTTTGTGGGGCTACGTCAAGTCTAAAGTCTACAGAAATAAGCCAGCAACTATTCCAGCTTTGGAAGACAACATTTCCGAAGAAATTCGGGCTATTCCGGCCGAAATGCTCGAAAAAGTTGCCCAAAATTGGACTTTCCGAATGGACCACCTAAGACGCAGCCGCGGTCAACATTTAAATGAAATTATCTTCAAAAAGTAAATGTCATGAACCAATCTAACGTTTCAAATAAAGAACCGATGAGATTTTGCAAATTTTATGCGTTTTTTTTTTAAAAAAAGTTATCAAGCTCTTAAAAAATCACCCTTTATGTATAGTACAACTTCGACCGCCCCTAACTAACTAACTAGCTCAGCTGTCGGCCGGCTGTGTGCTGAAGGCATGCATGCAACTTAACTGGCTTACTTTCAGCTAACCTTCTTGCCTATCTTTGCATAACAATACTCCACCTCTTCGCTGTACATTTTAGACACTGTTGTTGTTGTTGCTGTTGTTACCTTCGGTTATTGTTAGTGCGCGTGGAGCGGTAGATTGTTCCTCTTTATTCAGCGCAATGCATTTTTAATTTATTGCTACCTTTTTCCACCTTCAACTTATTGTGTGCAAATGCAACTGCATTGTACTTAAAATTTATTATTATTTATGGTTGGTTTTCGTGTTCCGTGGCGCAGGCGGAAAATATATGAGCGCACGCACGTCCATAAAAATTTAATAAACACAAACACACTGTAGTAAAGAGGAATGTGCACACGCGCATAAATAACGCCATAAATAATTTTAAATGCATATATTTTGAAATTTTTGCCAAATGCATAAGTCATATCCGCATGTAATCGGTGGGTTTTGAAATTATTAGCCTTTTGTCTAAACACACAAAAATATATGCTGGAGGTAATCAGAGTAAAACATTACAAACTAACATTAACGTAATCATGCCTTTCAAATAGAGCTAAAATTATGGTTATTTTGTGAGTAATTTTAGCTCACTGAGTTACTTACATTAAACTTTAAGAAACGACATGCCAACTGGCGGAAGTTTCACATAGAACTGTACATTAAAATTAGAGTTTAAGCAAATATTAACGGGTACACCAAGTAGGGGTACTTTTTTCAATAGCCGTTTTCTGAGAGATCACGCGTGAGTCGTTTGAAGGTGTCATATTAGTTTTGTTAAGTATCGTTTGGCATTTCATCAAGGAAAGACTTAACTTTAAAAATCGTTCAAATTTGTTACGAAAATTCACGTTCTGTAAAGAATATGCTTTGCCCAACTTATGGTCAACATAATCGGCCTACTGAGCGTACTATTTATTTTGGATAATATTCGACCAAATAGATTACGACCAGCACGCACTGAAGAAAATATAGTAGCCGTGGCTGAGATCTACACGAAGGCCGTAAAAAACCGATTCGGTGCTGTTCCCAACAACTCGGATTGACGTATGGAACGGCTTGGCTTTTGAAAAGTTCCAAAAAGATTCGACATTTTCGAAGACGTAACTAACAATGGCGACAGTTATCGCGCCCTGATAACAGACTATTTGATGTCTGAATTAAAGCCGATATTTGGTTTCAATAAAACGGAACCAGTTACCAGTCGAAATGCTCGAACGAGTCATTGAAAATTAGACTCAACGGATGGACCATCTGGGATATAGCCGCGGCCAACATTTGAAAGAGATAATCTTCAAAAACTAAATGCCAAAGAATGTTCTTTCGAATGATAATAAACATTTACCAATAAATTTGTAGCTAATTTTCAACGGTTTTCAAACATAAATCGGCCGATGCTGTTGCAATGTTATGTTATATCACCAATCGTCGCTGGTTTCTTGGCATAGCCCATAAACTTGACGTATCTCCACAGAAAATAGCCTTCAAATTGCACGACCGAGGCGGCAAACTGACTGGACCATTTCGTGATCAAACTTGGTTTTCAATAAATCGAATGTTACATTCGCTGTGTAACTTGTAGTGCCGTCCTGTTGGAACACATAGTCCTGATCATCACAGAAAAAGGACGGCCTAATGATGCCAGCTGCTTATAAACCGCACCAAATCGTAATTTTTTCGAAATGCAATGGTAAATCATGGATCGCTGCTTTGCAATCACCTAGAACACCAATTGCCCAAAGAACGACTTTGAGTTGAGAACCTTGCCCAATACCACAAACGAGTCGCATGTGTCTATTAGGACTTCTACTTCTGAAGTTACTAGCATAATAAAAGAACTTAACCCAAAAAAATCACCAGGACATGATAATATTACCCCAAAAATGCTAACTGAGTTACCAAATATTGCCGTAAAGGCTCTTCGATGCAATTCTTAATCTTGGACACTATCCAAATTCATGGAAAAAGGCGCAGATTATCTTGATAGACAAACCTGGGAAAGACTTAACACAGCCGTCTTCATACAGACCAATCAGTCTTCTACCCTGTCTTTCTAAGATATTTGAAAAATTGTTACTATCAAAGATGACTCCTTTCCTCCACGAAAATAATACCAACGCACCAATTTGGGTTTCGTGAAAAACATAGCACGATTGAGCAAGTAAATAGAATTACTAACGAAATAAGAAAAGCATTTGAGTACAGAGAGTACTGTTCAGCTGTATTTCTAGACGTGGCTCAGGCGTTTGATAAGGTATGGCATGACGGCCTTTTATACAAGATTAAAAATATTCTACCTTCAGAATTATATAAAACATTGGAATCGTATTTAAAAAATAGAAAATTTATGGTAAAAGTGGGAGATTTCATATCTGATGAAAGATAGATAAGGGCTGGTGTATCCCAGGGCAGTGTTCTAGGCCCAATACTATACATCATATATACAGCAGATCTTCCAACAGCTAACAATGTATTAACTTCTACTTTTGCGGACGACACAGCTATAGTGAGCCGTAACAAATGCCACATAATAGCATCAAGATTATTAGCCGAGCACTTAAGGTTTGTCGAAGAATGGCTAGCCAACTGGCGTATAAAGGTAAATGAACAAAAGTGTAACCACATTACACTTTCGCTAAAACCAAAGATGTGCCCGGCAGTAAAAATAAACAATATTTTAGTACCCCAAGCGAATGAAGTAACTTATCTTGGTATCCATCTAGATAGAAGACTTACGTGGAAAAAACATATATCTAGTAAAATAACTTGCATGAAGATAAGAGCGGCAAGTCTAAATTGGCTATTAAACAAAAACTACAAACTTAGCCTAGACAACAAAGTGCTTTTATATAATGCGGTCATAAAGCCGATTTGGATGTATGGCATTCAACTGTGGGGTACGACCTGTGCAACTAATATAGACATAATACAAAGGTTCCAATCAAAAATGCTTAGATCAATCACATGTTCACCATGGTACGTGCGAAATGAAAATATCTATAAAGACCTTGGCATTTCTATGGGAAGGAAAGAAGTAGAAGATAGCAGAATTAAATATACATCTAAACTCCGTGATCATCCAAACCCTTTGGCTAATGCTTTGGTACATTCCTGCGATCAAACACTCCTTAAAAGAAGAGATATGCCCGCGTACTGAGGAGCAATGTATCACCAAAACAGCTCAATCACTTGCTTGAGCGTGTCTAGTTTTTAAATAGGTTTAAGATTTTTATTACTTATTGTTATGCTTTCAAATCAAAAAGCAGATTCAATAAATAAAAATATATTAAAAAAAAAAAAAAAAAAAAAAAAAAAAAAAAAAAAAATTGACGAAGCCAAAAATGGTCCTCATCGTTGAAGATGATTTTTCGATGAAAATCGGGAACATTTTCAAGTTGTTGTTGGACTCAATTCACGAACATACGACTATTCTAGTGGTCAAACGGCTTCAGTTCTTGTGTCAATTTGTCTTGTAAAGATGTAGGCCAAGATATTTTCGCAAAATCACTAAAACGACGTCACAGAGATGCCCAAAACGTGAGAACGAAGTGTGAGAGACTAATTTGGACCTTCCTCAATTGATGTCCTAGCGGCAGCAATATTCTCGACATTAAGGGCACTTTTTTGTCTCACTGACATGGGAACATTTTGTACTGTGATTTCAAATTTTTCCGCTAGACGCTCAATTGTTGATCTTGGCAGGACGATTATGCCGACCATAGATTGGACGTAGCGCTATTAATGTTGAGGTCAATATTTCGGTAGTAATTTTTAATAATTTCGACTCGTTGTTGGATCGTATATATTTCTATGATGAAATGGCAAACCTTACTGAAGAGAAATTTCAAAAGAGCAGGAAAAATATGGCATCGTTTGCTGTCCTATCGGTCAAATTTTGTAGCGTCCCTATTAAAAAACCGTTAGCGGTTTGTGAGATATGAAAAATTATTAAGGAGGGAGATCACACCCACTTTCCAATAATTTTCTTTCTACAGAAGCTCCTCCCAACTTTTTATTTCATAGCCTAACTTATGATTTGGTTATAGCACTTTTAATGTATGGTAGTGTAATAAGTGGCATTAGTCTCCTTTTGTAATAATAAGTAATATCAACATCTTCTGGACAGTCGAACAAACAGACAGACAGCCGAAATTCAACTCGTTCTATTATTCTGATAGTTTTGGTATTTATATATTTATATTGATTGTCAAATAGATTTTTCTTAATTATTTCAGATCCTTCAATTCAGCCGTACCACGAGGATACGAAATGTGTTATAAATTCTCAGAATATTTCATTGTCGCTATCCTCAGTATTTCGGATGAATAAGTGATGTAGTTGCTACATCGAAGATATTCAATATTAATGACCTCTTCATCAAGTTACCATGCTTTAAATATTTGTTTATATTAGGTCGTCAAAGAACTCGATCAATTTTTGAAGCGGATGGCGACTGGCGATGAAAAATGGATCACATACGACAATATCAAGCGAAAACGGTCGTGGTCGAAGGCCAGTGAATCGTCCCAAACATTGGCCAAGTCGGGATTGGCGGCCAGGAAGGTTTTGCTGTGTGTTTGGTGGGATTGAAAGGAAATCATCCACTATGAGCTGCTGCCATATGGCCAGACGCTTAATTCTATCAACTACTGCGAACAACTGGACCGCTTGAAGCAGGCGATCGATCAGAAGCGTCCAGAGTTCGCCAACAGGAAGGGTTTAGTGTTCCACCAGGGCAAAGAAGCTACGGGAGCTCGGATGGGAGGTTTTATCGCATCCAACATATAGCCCTGACATAGCGCCAAGTGATTACTGTCCATGACGAACGCCCTTGTTGGCGTAAAGTTGAACTCAAAAGGGCTTGTGAAAAGTGGCTGTCCAAGTTCTACGCAAATAAGGAGGGGGGCTTCTACAAAGGGGGTATTATGAAGTTGCTTTCTAGATGGAAACAGATTATCGAACGAAACGGCACATTTTTGAACTGAGTCCAATCACTGTAACACTTTTTATGAATAAAGAGCAAAAGAGCGGAAGTTAGATATTTGACAATCTTATTGATTTTCAAAACTATGAAAACGAATTTGTTCCACCCAACTTAAACTTAGAGATCAAATTTAATACAGATGTGACCGCAGCATAAAATGCTAAATCATATTTGACTTATTCTTCAAAAACATTCAAGTAGTAAGTGCGAAGAGAGTTAATAAAGTTTATAAAGTATTAGAAACATTTCTGAAGGGAGTGGGTCCTCAACTTTTTACTCTTGGGTCCGGTTTTCTCTCTTTGTTTTGTGATCTTTTTATTATTTCTAAGTTAGCTAAAATTTTTGAAATTCTTCAGAGCTGTATTTATGACTCTAAAGTTTATGTGACAGCTAAACTTGATTTTTCGGTATTTCTTTCTTTATTTACAAATCTATACATTTATTAAATATTTAATAAAAATAACAAAACTCAACAATAATATCGAGTCACAGGGATTTTGGTGGGTATATTATGGTATTAAATACAACTGTTTTAATGTGATTTCTTCAAAGAAAACCGCAACGAATTTATGGCAAATGGTTCTTTTCGTATTTTATAAGCTGTTAACAGAAATGTCAAAAATTTATGGCCACTGTCAAATTAGCATAAATTTAAGCAGTATTATTATTTATGTTGTTGAACACAAACAGCCAGTACAAAAGACCACTAAGCAATAAAATTAAAACCTTACTATTAATACTAATACAATAACCATACAAAAGCAACGAGCGGCGCACGTGTGTTCTTAAACTCATAGCTTGCGACGGTATTTACGCAAATCTGAGAATATGTATTGTGAAAAAGCCAAAAGCCCATAAACTAAGTATTTAATTAGTATAAGAATAGAGAAATAGAAATGAGAAGAAAGAGCTGGCACAAACATAATATTTCAAAGAAACGAAAGACTTTTTTATTTTTAATACTTATGCCACTAATACGCCAAGTGATAAATGGCTTAACATTTCCTCTCAAAGACGATTTAAATAAATATGCTGTTGTACAAAATATTTTACAAGTCAATAAATCAAAATCACATTTGAATTATGAGCAAGTGGCGGTTTGTTGAAAATTTATAAAAACTAGAAACTGAAAATCACATAAAAATATTTATTCGCCCACGTGAAGGCTGGAGCTCTGAGCATTCAATAACTGAGCGAAAGCATTCTTAATGGGTCACAAAACAGCTTAAAATGTTAATTTTTAGAAAAAAATAAAAAGCAAAACATAATTAAAACAAATTAAGTATTCTATAAACAAAACATTTGGCGCACATTTTTCATCCCGGACAGATTAATTAGTCGGAATTTATGGCGTGAAACAAAGAATAAATTGCCTATGTTGCGGTGCCAGAGGTCGCATGGTCCGTCAACTAAAGGCAATGTCTTTCTCCGTGGCGCCAATTCAGTGAAATCTGCTTGGCGTTGCCACCTCTCACGTCACAACTTGTCAAAGGCAGACGCGTATGCCTGGCAGTGGGAGTGTTTATGTACACGTAAATGAATCGGCATTCAAAATATATTTAAATAAATTCAGTTGGATTTTAAAAAATTAATAAAAATTCTTGAGGGATTTCGAGAAAATATATTGGCTAGATTAACTGAATTATTTTTTCTATTTTCGTTTTTTTTTCTTATATTATATCTGATATATATAAAAAATGTGGTCATGTTTTTATTATATTTGAATTTAATTTTTGCCTAATTTATGGAACTCTATTTACTGGTGACTATACTATATCTGTATATAGTATATAAAAAGTCAACTATAGGTACTGGGGTGCCATTACCTGGTAGCTGGGGGATTGAACAGTTTCGTTAGATTTGAAGAATTTATGGCAATAATATGACATACGCTAAAGGCATTATTTGTGGAAAGGAAAAAGTCAGATGAAATTGGAAATTATGTTATATGGGCAAAGAGCGTGGTTTCGCTCTGATTTCGTCTATTTTCACGTTGTGATATAAAAATGTCAAGAGAATGTCACTTAATAAATTCGGTTCAAATCGGTCGAACGGGTATCGAGATAAGTGATTTCACGCGGAGAGTGGGCGATGTGACGTCCATCATCTAATTGTGACCACGGCTCCATTAAAGTCCTGTTATACTAGGCTGCTATATATATTTCTGGCCTATCTGACATTTCCATTGGAAAGTTTGACATTTTTTAGCATAACATCACTAGGAACGTTTTGTCATTTAATCGTGAATTGTTTTATTTAGGGAATTAAAAAATTCATCTCGGCCAAAAAATGGAATTAACTCGTGAACATTTTCGTGCGATCATTTTTCATAACTTTCGACGTGGATTATCATGACAAGAGTGCATCGATGAACTAAAATCTTTGTATGGCTATGAAGCACCATCCTATAGCACTGTGTAAAACTGTTACAACAAATTCAATCGTGTCCGACGCTCGCTCAAAGACGAATTCCGTGAAGGTCGTCCAAAAACAGTCGTTGTGCCAGAAAGCATCGATGCCGTACGTGAACTGATAATGCAAGACCGTCATGTAACATACCTTTAGATAGAGGCATGCCTGTGCATTTTTCCCACCAGCATACATTCGATATTGCATGAACACCTGGCCGTAAAAAAGGTTTGTTCTCGTTGGATCCCGCACAATTTGACAATTGCTCAAAAAAAGGCCCGTGTGGATTGGTGTAAAGAAATGCTGAAAAAATACGATCGCGGTCCTTCAAAAGACGTTTATAAGATCGTCACAGGTGACGAATCATGGATCTATGCGTATGAGCCCGAAACAAAACAGCAATCGACCGGGGTCTTCCAAGACGAGGCAAAACCAACGAACAAAAAAAAAAAAAAACGTTTTCGTTGATATATATGCCTATTTTCATAATTAGGTCAGAAAAATATATAGCAGCCCCCGTATGCCGGTCTCTTTCGACCAATTCAGCGATTTTATCACAATTTTCGACGACAAGCCTTCTAGAGCGTGGCGCATCTTCGACCACCTCTACACCAGAACGAAAACGTTGAAACCATCGCTGTGTGGTGGAAATAGAAACTGTAGCGGATCCATAAATTGCACAAATTTTATGGCGGCTTGAGATGCATTTTTGCCTTTATCTTAGTAGTACTGTAAAATATGCCGTATTTTCTATTCATTTTGATCCATGTTTGCGACGCTATAACTCACGAACGACTTAAAGAAACGACAATCAATCAAACAGGTGTTAGCGCGTGAAATGGGCTTTTCAAAAAGGTATAGCATGACCCTATGCCACGAATAAAGCTAGAACTACGCGCTTTCAGCGCCAACTAGCGAAAATACCGCAAGACTTTTTTGACAAACTAATATTATACCATTTGATCAGATTTGACCCAAACTGGTCCATCAAAACCCCGCGTATAAACCGATACGATAAAATTCTTTAGACTTACGGCAGCGGATTTTTTGTTAATGGCCATAACGTCGAAAAATTACAAAAAACGGGCTTGAAAATCCACGTGCTGACATTAGAGGGCATCTCAAAATCTCTTATGGATCGACTGAACTCAATACGGCTAAAATTTTGGCTATGATGCGTGTAAATACTAAAACGTACCAAAGAACTCCAATCTTTTGTAGAAACTTCGAGTAGTGGTCGTAGAAGAACTTACATAGATGAAACACATCATTACTTGTGACGAGATGTGGAATCCACATTGTGGATATATGAATATGACCCCGGAACGATCATTATTGCATTGGGCCAAAAATATATAATAATGCTTTTTGCGTATCCGAGTAAAATTTCATCATTTATATATGTATATCGTTCCTTAAAAACTTTTGAATAGAGATCTAGTAGTTCTATCCTATTAAACAAAACAATTTATTTAATTTTAAACTAATATGAGAGAAACGAATTTAGAACTGAAGTATTCCTAAGCTCATATCGTAACTTCAATTCTCATTTCAGCTAATTTGATTTATTGTACCCGCTGCTATACAAAGTCACTATAAGATTTTTAAACCAAATAGTATTCACAGGGGCCTGTCTTTTCTTTCTGAAGTACATAAAGTGCATTCGACGATGTTTACGATAAGTGAAATTATTCAACAAAGATGTTCCATTAAATTTTGTGTGCGAAATTATATTTCTGGTGCCGAAACGTTCAGAATGTTGGAAAAGGCCTTCAGTGATAATTATTTGTCACGAGCAAGTGTTCTTGATTGGTAAAAATTATTCAAAAATGGTCGGAGATTCGTCCAGGATATTAACATCAACTGATGATAAACCCGTCAATAAAATATAAAAATTCCAACTTGAGAATCGACGATTAACAGTCAGAAATCTTACCGGCATCGTTGGAATATCGGAAGGATCAGTGAAAACCATTTTGAAAGATCATTTGGGCCTAAAAAAGTTAAACTAAATTCTTTGTTTCAAAATTACTATTTTTTTTTCAAAAACACAGCGTTGCGTTAACGTCTGCGAAACACTGCTTTCCGATAACTAGGATGTCATGAAATGTGTTATTACTAGCGATGAGTCTTGGATCTATGCTTACTACCCGGAAATGGGCGATCATTCCTCCGAATATCGTGGCAAAGGTGAGCCGAATCCGAAAAACGTGCTGACATCAGGTTATATTGACAGTTTTCGTAAACAAGAGGTCGAAATTTTGACCCGACAACCCTTGGTTTTTACACAGCGATCACATGCCGTCGCATACTGGATTGATTCATCGGGAGTTCTTCGCCAAATTTTTAAACAATATCGTGCCGTTTAAATGCTATTCCGCAGATTGACTTTAAAAACTGTTTAAAGGATTGGAAAAATCGTTGACACAAGGATATCGGTTTGAAGAACAAATTAAAAATTCTAAAATTATGAACAAAGTCTTACTATTTTTTGCTCTTCATTTATGTGCAAGTATGACCACCAATTGTTAATCTTGTATTTTAGGAAATAAGTAGCTTTATATTATAAATTTCCGTATATATATTATAAATTATATAAACAATGCTTTATTGTTTAAACATATATATTCAAAATAATAGTCACCAATACATATAAGTGTGTGCGTAAAAGTAGACAGTTTATTTGGCCGTCCTTAACGATCCATCCCATTGCAAGCCTCGAATTCTACGAAAGATACCAACGCTACCATTAGAATTAATTAAAAAATACATTAAATTTGTACATTAGAAGCTCACACTCATAAAAGTGAATAAATATATGTAGACACGACAAATAAATATACTCGTGCCCACCAATATACATCGGCCATGGCGCGTGTAGGTGGACAATTAGTTTTTCATTTGAATTCTTAAGAAATATATATTATGTTAATAATCGTGTATGTGTCCTATGTGTTTGTGTATAGTTTATCCACTTGTATTTGAAGATTATTTATTATCTTTTGGCATTTCTATATATATTTGCCTGTTCTTGTTGTTGTTATTTGTTGCTTGCCATGGCTAATTTCACACAAGACAGTTTTAGATTTTTAATTTTAATTTATTAGGCGATTGCTTGGCTGTCGTGTCTTATGCGTTGTTTTGCTGACACTTTTCACCAATTTTTCATCGGATTTGCTTGTGAAATGTGCGACACATTCCACTGTGGATGAGCTGAAGAAATATTGGAATTTCGCGTTGAACAGCCGTCGCTCTCGTAAATTTATTAGGCAACTTAAATGCAAATTAACGGTAGCGATTTTTCTTGTCATGCACTTGAGAATAGTTTAATTTTAGGAATTTGTGCTGAACTCAGCGGTTCTCAAATATTATTAGACGCATTTGCATTGTAATAATGGTATTCGGTAAAATTTGTATTTTTAAAATTTTTGGACGAAATTTTATTATTTTATTTTAACATATTTGTTTAAATGAGAGCAAAAACATAATGTTATAGATTTTCCAATTTCTTGGTGCCCTTTTGATACTCTTAATATGTTTCATTAATTTTTCCACGAAGCTTGTAACACCCAGAAGGAAGCGCCGGAGACGCTATAAATTAGAGCGGAACGGGTCTATGAGTATATTTAAAGATTCTCGTCCATTATTCTGTACATACACGAACTAGTGCCTCAGTTTTTGAAATAACTATCTAAAACATTGCCCAATAAGCAACTCATTTGTCGGAGCCGCCGATATCGGCCAACTGTTGTATGTAGCTGCCATACAAACTGAACGATCGGAATCAAGTTCTTGTATGGAATCTTTTGTAATTGCCAAAGAATCAACCAAAGTTAACATATTCTTTCATTTTTTTTGATCCCACTTTGTGGACCGTTATAGCACCATAAGTGGTTTCTGAATATTTTTGGAAACTGCCGGGTTGAAAAATCTGAGATATATATTCGAGTTTACTCCGGTTATGTAGATCCGACTGTCCTGGTAATGATGGATCTCAATAAATATGAATTATCTTTAAACAAATTTTAGTAGTTTTATCTTGTTCCAGAAATTCGAAAATAAATTGTTCCTTCATGGTTTCAGATTGATTCTTGCGATGTCTGGTCAAATGCGAAAAAATAGTTTGCCCGTATCTTCTTTCTTACTCTCTGATATTTGTTTCCAGTCATAATTTCTAAAAGCTGGAGCTTAGTTCTAAGGTATCTGCCAGATCTTTTGAGACTGTTCACTTTATAAATATAAGCTTTCGAAGATGATAGAGAGGTCTTTGAACAATTAATTTAAGGGGTCAGTAGGGTAATCTTTTTTCAATTTTTTTTTTTGCATTTTCTGTTCTCTTATACCCTTACAATTAATATAGAAACCCACTTTACCGCTGGAAGGTTTCGAAAAAGGTCCAAATTCCAGCTTAAGTTCGGAGCGCTCGGTTTCTCAAAACTCCTTGTTTAAACTGAAGAACTACATACTCAACCGATTTGCCTCATGACATATGAAAAAAGTTCTATTGTAGAATAAAAATTTCTATAAAAAAATTTCAAAGAAACAGACCAGATTACCCTACTGACTCCTTAAACATGTTATGGCATTCCTTCCAATGACATACATCTAAACAAATAACTATAATAAAAGACCTTTGGCATCTCGCTACTAAACGATACCAAACTTATTTTGGCCCATCGTTCTCTACCTAATATTCTACATTTGGGAGCGCCATATTTATGCAAGTATTAGGGAAAAATTTCAAACTGTAAAACAAAAATAAAACTGAATGAAAAGCTACGCTACGCTATAAAAATTCGAAAATTGTGTTTGTTTGAAAACAACGTAAAATGTTTATTATTTATAATAAATGAAATGCAATAAATGCCAGCAGCAAGAAAAGAAAAATCGTCATCGAGGGTCATTTCAAAAATCCACTTGGGATTTAGTGGCGGTTTTCAACAAGCATATTTGTTATTGAGCATGTGAAAATATTTTAAAATATTTAAAGAAATAAATAAAGTCGCCTTGTGTTTCGAAAAATTATACGGTACATTTGTAAAATTTTAATGCTGACATTTTAATTAGCATTAGTGAATTTCCCACCAAAAATATTATTTCGCAAATTGGCACGAAAACTAATGAGTACAGTGTATAAATTTATTATGTTGTTTGTAAATGATTTTATGATGGTGTAAAATGAAATTTGTTGATATTAAAAATTGTGCCTTCAAAATTTATTGGCAATTTCGATATTCTGCAATTATAACTTAGTAAAACAGAAACTATTAAAATCTATTAGACGGAACGATGTGCTTTATTAGCAAAATAAGTACTTTTCAGCAAATTTTGAACTTTCAAGGAAAAATGTAAAGTACTATGAGATATCTTATTATCGATAGCCTGTACTGTTATTCGATAAAATGATAGCGATGTTGTTATGATGATTATATTATATATTTTAATTTAAAAATTTTTAAAATTTTTTTTGGAAATAATTGACCTTTTGCTATTATCAAAAATTTTCCAAATTTCTAATTAGAATACCAGGGACATACATATTTTTCTTTTATAGCACATTTTTGTGAACTCATGACAAAACAAGAAAAAATGTTAACTTCGGTTGCACTGAAGCTAAATACCCTTCACAGTTGCATTTCTGTTAGTAACTATGTCCAGTGTGTATGGAAGCTATATGCTATAGTAACCCGTTCTGAACAAGTTTTTTAGTGATTACATTGTTGCCTTAGAAAATAATATATACCAAATTTCGTGAAGATACATTGTCAAATGTGAAAGTTTTCATATAAGAACTTGATTCCGATCTTTCAGTTTATATGGCAGCTATATGTTATAGGGGTCCGATATCGGCCGTTCCGACAAATGAACAGCTTCTTGAAGAGAAAATGACGTTTGCAAAATTTCAAAACGATATTTTAAAAACTGAGGGACTAGTTCGTATATATACAGACAGACGGATGGACAGACAGACGGACATGTCTAAATCGACTCAGCTCAACATACTGATCATTTATATATATACTTTATAGGGTCTCCGACGCTTCCTTCTGGGTGTTACATACATCGTGACAAACTTAATATACCCTGTTCAGGGTATAAAAAAACTCCTATTAGTCGCATGTTCTTTGTCACTTTCGGATCCCTTCTTATGGAATTAATTATAACCTTTCAATACAAATTCTTATGGAACTAATTATAACCTTTCGGTACAAATTTAAAAAGAGATCAACTGCCAGTCTGTATTTTGCACCGGATTAACCTATGCTCTAACACATTTGCTGACACATATGGGATATGGTAAAACCAATGGCACCCTCGATGATTTCGTAATTAGAAAAAGGTGAACATTTCATACACCTGCATCTTGCAAGGATCAAATCCGAATAAATATAATACTTCCAAGTGTTGACAAAATTTAATTTAAAACAAGTACGGAAGGGTTAAGTTCGGGTACTACCGAACATTTTATAATCTTTTAACGTGCATGAATCATCTATATAGAGAAGGTACAAACTTCTTCGCTGCTTGCGAACGCCGAAGATTTTGATATCATTGGCCTCTGCAACAGCAAGAGAAAGGAGAACTATCTCCAGATTGGACAAAGAAGCAAATCAAATAGGTCTGATAGTGAAATATCTCTTGTCATCAAACAAACTGTTGTCGCACTCACGACTTAGCTCCCATTGCACTGTTGACAATCATAACTTCGCAGTAGTAGAGGTATATAATTTCATCTATCTTGGAATCAGCATTAACATTAACAACAAAGTCAGTCTGGAAATCCAACGCAGGATATCTCTTGCCAGCAGGTGCTAATAAGGATTGAGGAGGCAATTATGAACTGAGGTCCTCTCTCAACTATCAGAGCCTAAATTCTACTTGTCACTCATCATCTCCGTCATTCTACAATCATATGGTCCAGAGTCATGGACGATGACAACATCTGATTAGTCGGCTCTGAAAGTATTCAACGCAGTATCTGTCGTGGGAAGTAGAGGAAGAGGCGGACCTTTACTGCAATGGAAATACTATAATACTTAGGTGGGGAAAGACCTTGCTATATTTGAAGTCTACACTCGGCTTTAACCGAGTTATTGAATGGGTCTTGACTTATATTCTGGAAGGTGAAAAAATCGTATTCAAAATCAAATTCATTTCGCCCATTTTCACACTTTATATTATATAGCGAACTGGTTGAAAGTGGTTGAGTAGATCCCGAGATATGGATTTTCACCTCACTTTAGACGGCCCTGATTTTGACAAATGCTACTTTATCTCGTGCCACCCTGGATGTTAAATTTAATCTATTTCACGCATTCAATTATTGATTTATCGTGCCTTTAGTAGTTTTATGGGAAGTTGACGTTGTTATAATCTGAATTCATCTCTTGTTTCGTTCTGTCGCAAAAAGTTTCGAAATGTCCTGTGCAAATTTGGGTGATAGAAATTATTTGGGAGATAAATACAATAAATTTATAAAGAGGTCACGCCGACTTTTTTAATATTTTCAAACCACAGGTGCACCTTTTTGATGTGATTCATTTTATAAAGTTACAGTTTTCGACCAAGTTCAATGATGATATCTTAATTTTTACTCAAGTTTCCACGGGTAGAAGAACGGACAGACAGACAACGTATGCGGCTTGTGTTATGGTCGATTGCAATGTTGCGAGGTTGGCAGTCTGTTCTCTTTCCACTGCAATACAAAAATCCTCTTCAAACCATTATTTTGGTGTTTCCCAATAGTTTTTTCAGCTGTACGTAAAGATCTAAAAATGTCGTCCCACTGTTCCCTTATACTGAGTTGCCGATGAATGCTCTCGGATATTAGGAGTGCAAGACGAGTATAAATATGTTACAAACGAGTGGTCCGAGATAGTTCGGCTCTCGCTCCTCCACTTCAAAACATTGCAGACATGTCGTTCATCTATCACAACATGATCGTTATCATTTTGAGCCTTTCGATCCTGGAAACAGCAAAGAAGCTTGATAAGTTTTCTTGTGCTGTACCCAAATTCTACGGATATAGTTAAGGGTATAAAATAATGTCAAGTTACTGGGATGCTTTTTGTTTTATAGCTACTAAACAAATGATGGTCGCATTAATCTACAGTTGTTTTGTAAATAGGTTTAAAAAGTGTGCCAAAATTACTGAGCCCACAATGTTCGATTGGAAGGTCAAGTAAAAACAGCAGGTGTTTACCTTCTGAAGTTCAAAGTTAATACATTGACTCCAAATTTTTTTTATTAAAGCACTACTTTTGATATAAAAAAAGTCTCTCTTGAAACCAAAACATGACTTCATCAGGTTTATCCGTTTTCTACGCCAGGCGGTGTAAGCATTCATTAGTACTAACCACATGAACACCTTAGCCCAGGAACATAGTGGATCCTTAAACAACGTGTCACAGACTGGAGGATTGTTATTTTGGAGGTCCGTGAAATGAGGCAGTTGATGGAAATAAATGATGGGAGGGAACAACGACCCAACAGTCAAGGTAAAAGGCAAATCTTTCTACAAAAATAGTATCGAAATGTTTGAAAATAATCGAATCTCTTGCTTAATTACATGCATACATATGAACATATTTTTCATGGTAAATTCATTCCTATGTCAAGACAAATTAATAGCTCATGCAGTAGGTAGCAAAGGTGGTGACAACAAAGAGAATCTAAATCCGCCAAAATGTGACAGGCAAATGGGAAATGTTGTCTTGCGCACGAATGCGCGAAACGAGCTTACGAGAGCGAGCGTCTTCACTTTGCAAGCTGCATTTATGCAGACACTTAGCCTGCTGACTGTGGACTGCCTCTTGAGCGTTTGGTTAGTCTGAACCCTTGCTAGAGTAATCTTGTTTGTTATAATTTTCGTACTCACATACAAACATACATCAGTCTATATCTATATACTCTTTGTTCTGGTGTATATAATACTAGCTGGCAATGGTTGCGCGAGGCTTCGCCACGCCCGTCAAAATATGCAAAGTAAAAAAAATATTAATAAAATAAAAAATTAACTTAAATCTTTAGACTGTTCTTTAGTTCAACTTAATCTTTAACATTTACAACTGATTCCAACAAAGCAATTTAACGGAATAGTTATATTTTTAATTTCAGTTATGCCTAAAGCTAAATAAGTTAAATAAAAAACTTAAGTAATCTCGTAGATTTTTATTGTTCATCAGTAAGCAAAATATTTTTAGGAGAGATTTTATTTTAATTCTTTATTTGTTTTATGACAATTAAAGCGTTAATTTTAAAATTTCTCAGTTTTTATGAACTGGCTTGACTGCAAAGAAAAGAATTCTTAAGTGAAAAGTTGCATAAAAACTAAAATTAAATTCTCTTTAAAATAAGGAAAAAAAACTGAAACCGGTGCACCGGTATATTAAATTATTTCTCTGTAAACAATATTTAGAACTTTTTTCTCAGGAGATAAAATAAAAAGATTATTTTTATTAGTGACTCGCGACAAAGCTACGTAAAGCTGGCCATGAGAGAAACAATTGATACTTAGGTCCAGTCCAGCGACTTCTAATGTTTGGCCTTGAGATTTGTTTATTGTCATAGCGAAACAAAGTTTTAAAGGAAATTGGAGGCGTTTGAACTGAAAAGGCAAGTCTGTCGGAATAATAGGTATTCTGGGTATTAATACAATATCTCCAGCGCCACATCCAGTTACAATCTTACACTCTATTAAATAATTTTTGAAAGATACTATGACCAAGCGGGTGCCGTTACAAAGTTTTGGAGGATTTAGGTTTCTTAACAAAATAACTGGTGAGCCTAGTTTAAGATTAAGTTTGTGCGGAGGTGCCCCAGACGGATTTAATGAATTAAGAAATTCGGTTGGAAAATGAACTATTTGCTCAGAATCGACAACTGTGTCGACTGAATAGTAAGTCTTATTAGGGGCGTCAAATTTGCATTGAACCATGTCATTAATTACATAACATTCGTCATTTGTTGGAGTTAAAATAGCTCTCTCCTTAAACCAATCCAATGTTTTCCCACTTACATTTGAAATATCTGGATAGACCTTTTCTATAAGTTCTTCAAGGTTTTTAACAGGTACACAAAGACTTTGATTTATGTCTACTTTACCGTTTTTGTCTGTCATTTTCCCATGACCAATTTGCAGTAGTGTCTTACCGAAAATTTCATTTTCTAGACCTGGGGTCAGCCTCATGTTCTTTTTTAATTGGACATTATAGATATGTTTCCACAACTTTGATCTTTTCAAGCACGCATTTACCTCATCTGCCCTTGTACCCCTAGGAACCACGGGCAAAATTTGACGAAAGTCTCCAGAAAATAGTACTGTGCATCCACCCATAGGTGAAACTTTGTTGCGTAGGTCTTGCAATGTTTTATCTAAAGCCTCTACTCCTGATTTGTGTGCCATTGTAGCTTCATCCCAAACTATAAGCGAGCAGTCTTGCATAACCTTAGCAGTACTGCTTTGTTTAGGAATGTTGCAAATTTTGCTTATTTCCTCAGTTACCTTAAGTGGAATTTTAAACATTGAATGAGCAGTTCTTCCTCCATCGAGAAGAGTTGCTGCTATGCCTGAGGATGCAACAGCTAACGCGATTTTCCCTAAAGATCGAACTTTTGCCAATAGTAAATTAATAAGAAATGTTTTCCCAGTACCCCCAGGGGCATCAAGAAAGAATATTTTACCCTCACAATTAGAAGCAGAACTCAAAACTAAATTATATATACTTTTTTGTTCTGAATTAAGCTTATCTTCATTACGTCTAACAATTTCAAGTAGTTGATGTTGATCATATGATTTTTCTTTCTCGTATAGTCTATTATTGACAGTGTTAACGTCAGTTATCAGTGGAAGGGAAAAATCGGTAACTGTTTTACCACAAAGAGAAATTAAAATTTTGTTAAGGTCACACAAAGCCTCATCAAAAATTAATTGATTGTAACCTAAATTTTGATTACCAGCTTCTCGTTTTTTTCTTTGCAATATGTCTTCTGACATACTTTCTTTAAATTTATTCCAAAGTTCAACAGAATCCGAAACTTGACAAAAAGACAAAATTATACCAAATAAATATCGCATCGAAACAGACGAAGCACTAATTTCTGCTTCCAGTAGCGTTTGTTCCCAAAGTGAATCATCTTCCAACAAACCCAAAGCTTTGCAGGCTGCTTGATAGGAACTAAAAGCCCTACCTTGAACAGTTTTTAAAAATTGGAAAGAAGTTGGGCCTTCGACTTTATGTAAAAGCATCCTTAGGTAAAAGCATTCACTATTATTGGGATGAACAACATAAACTCTTCCCAAAGCGTCTCCTTTTTTTAAGTTTTCGTAACCCTCAACAGGAGAGCCTATTTTCCTACGTTGGAACTTTTTTGTAGATCCATTCCACGTGTAATAAGCAGGAACTTTGTCGTAGGTTATAGTTTTGGCGAAATCATCATTTGCACATAACTTAAAAAAAGCCGTTAAAGTCGTATCTGTTGGATTTTTAACAATATCACGCACGTTATTTTCGTTGAAATATATCCTTTGGCCTTTTTCTAAATGAACTGATAGATGAGTAATAGTAGGATAGCGATCATGGATATCAAAAGAAAAAATTCTCCACAGAGCTTCCGACGTGCATATGTATCTTCCAGACTGAAATTCTTGAATTTCATCTTTCGAATTTATTGTAAAGGTTGCTTGGTCGCTACCCTTATTTATGTATTTACATACGTATTTAATAGATTTTATAGAACTGCAGAGCTCGACATTGATATGGGCATTAAAAGCTTTTAATAACACAGGGTTATATGGTACCACCCAGCTATTATCAACAGTGTAGTTGCGCAACGATGCTGTTTGACCTCCTTCTGCTGGGGATAAACGGCGATATTTTGGATATCCATCACCCCCACAGGATGTGGTATCTTGAAAAGCTTTTGGATATTTTTTTATACAACGGTTCTCTTTCATACATGGAGCGTTAGGGTTTAAAGCACCGCATGGTCCATGTATCATGTGCTTCACTACCAAATCGTGCAAAATTGGGTCGCATTGCTTATTCGGTAATTCGGCGGAAATAACACTATCAACTTGATTTGCTGTTATCTTATTTTTTAACCAAAGCAATAGATGCACATGTGGAAGTCCACGCTTTTGCCATTCCACAGTATACATATGACACTGAGGCGGGCCAAATATATGAGCTTTGTTAATTAATTTTAACAGCTTTTTAATTTTTAAGTTAAAAACTCTATTGATAATATCATAGCGCTGTTGAACAACAGTGTTTGAATCTAAATTGGTTTTAATTTCTTCCCAGTTAGGGTTGCATGTAATTGTTATGAACAAATCAGGCTTCCCATAATTCCTGACATAAGTCATAGCATCTTGCGTTTTTTCATGAAGATATCTAGGGCCGCCTGTGAACGTTGCAGGGAGAATAACTAATTGACCAATTTGATTTGGTTCTTCATTTGATTTTAAAGCATCCTTCAAATGAATATAGTTCTCTGCACGTAACTGTTTTTGGTTATTTCGTAAATACGCCAGACGCTCTGTCTCAATTTTAGCGTATTGATCAACTATGTACTGATTCATTAACATTCCATACTTATGAATCGGGTTGAACAAATTTTCCCTTACCATTAAACGATAGCAATAAAAGCTCATACAGGAAACTGTTTTTGAGATAGGCTCTTTCGAAATAGGATCAATTTGTGGAATATTTGTGTAGTAACCGTTTTCACCGCGACAAAATATTAGTGGGTATTGGAGACTATCATAACTACGATGAAGTTCAGAAATTCGAACTAAATTGTTGCACCGACGTTTTAAAATTATGTCCCTTTTATTAAATTCTTGACCAGTTATCATGACCGCAACTTCACTGGTACATGGTGCATTGTATCGACCAGGATGACTTCCGACAGGCACTTTATTTGCATGAATAATTACTTGGAAATCTGGAGTATTTGGTGGAACACTTTCTAATGCAGTTTTAAATGACGAAATATACGCGTTATGTTCATGCAACATGTCTTGCAAAACCCTTACAACTCCTTTGTCAACTACTTGCGCTGCTCTACTACATCTTACGGACGCTTGTGCTTCAGAGTCTGAAATAAAATAAATCTGAAGGAATTGATGCCCTTGGTCTAATTCCGGAAACAAACTACCTGCTAAGTGGTAAACTTGCCCTTGTATCTTAAACGTAGGCATGTAACCACGCTCGACAATTTGATTACTCCGAAATGAAGTAAATTGGAATGCATTGTTGTAGCTCCGTATATTTTGAAAAAAAATGAGTCGATTTTGGATGATTACCTGTTAATAAGGACTTTAGTGGTTCGGGTGGAGGAGGGATTTCTTCTAAATAGACTTTTCCACCAAGGCAGCACATGCCAACTGATTCACCTGGATATCTTTTGGCAGAACAAAAACTACAAACAATTGACATATTTCCAATTGAAATATATTGGTCATTTGCATAATCAATCGCAGCATCGTAGCGCATACCCGAAAGCTTTTTTTCACGCCACAAATGTTGGCTGGCTTCAAGCCGGCGCGCATGGTTTCTAACCCTATTTTGCATCAGGCGCGCCTCCCGCTGACTTTCTGTTTCAATAGTACGCGCATTGCGCTGTCTCTTCGCACGTACAGATAGTACGTCGTTATCAGTACGACGTCGGGGCATGCTTTTAATTAAATTTTTAGATTTAGTAGTCAAAATTCTCGCAATTTTGAGAAAACACGAAAAACGTTCAGTTCTATTCGCTTGCTAATTCGAGAATGATTAATAATTTCCAGCAGCTGACCACATGTTACAAATATGCCACTCATGTTGCCTCGCAGAGGAACGGAGTGAGAATTTATTCTTTTATGAAGTATCGAACATGCTTGCAAACTGTCGTTCAGCATACAAATACATACATATGGTGTTTTCCGCGACAATGCCCATATCCAGCATTCCATTCCATGTCTTGCCGCGCATGCACATATATACACACAATTATATGGAAATCTCTACGTTGGTATATACAAATGTTTCAATACCACTAATACGTATGGGGCTTTGCGCGAACATGTTGTAATCAAACAAATTTCATTTCTAGCGAGCAGGTTGCGCAAAATTGTTCGCCTTGCCGCGGATGCTTAGAACATTAATTGATACATACATATATACACATGTTTCAATTCAACTCTTTTTTTCATTTATGCTTTGCGCTTCTCCTGCATGCGCAACAGGCGACAATAATAACGAAGCTCGCATAAAACAGAATAAAAAATGTTAAAAGGGGTTTATATTTTAATTTTTTTTCGTATTAATATTAATATGAACAATACAATAACTGATGCAATTTGCTTAAGAAATGTTCAACTCATTTCATCGTTTTTTTCTTTTCTAAATTGATGCAGTAGTTTTAAAGATATTGGAGTGTGAAGATAAAATTAGTATATTTTTGAGGTTTTTTTGCTTATTGTCGCGCCTTTATAATGCAAAATATTTTTTAAGGTATCCTACGTTGGAGAGGAGGGCTCAAGGTATGTTTTGCAAAAAACCGGAATAAAATCGGTTAAGATTTAGCTGAGCTATGAGGTAACATACACATTTTAAGGCTTTATTTTATAAGATGTAGAGATGTACGTTTTTATGTTGTTGCTTCAGCGCCTGGGTTATTATAATCACATAAAATAAAGAGCGAAGTCATCCGACATTTTAATGGCCAACATAAATTGTAATATTAAATCGAGCTGTCATGTCGAGTCGAGTTCTTGCGAGTCGAGGTGGGTCGGTCGATGTTCGTTGATACCTTTTAGACTCGTTAAGAAAAATGACTTCGTTTTGGGAAGCAAAAAAGCAACAACTCTTTGGTTTTATTGAGTTTAGTCCGCGTACTTGTGGCTTTGAAGCCAGGGCGCCAGTGTTGGCGATAGCAACCGAAAGGTGTACACTCGGCCACTGCATACGCTGCACTATCGGTCACTACGCTTTATACTTCTTGTGGCTTTTACTCATTCTACGGCACTTCGTAATTCTGAGTTGCTGTTGTAAGCCGGCTTTTCGTTTGAATTTGAAGCGTCTGTGCTATTATGTCGCGGCGTTGCTTTTGTGGTTTCACCAACGCCTTTGTCGGCACATTTGAAAGTGAAATGAATGCAACAAGAAGAGTTTTCATTTGTAGGCAACATAACTGCCAGACATTGAGTATTTATGAGATGTCATTTTAATACAAACATATTGTACATATTATTTAGAAAATATGCACTTTTAATTACAGAAATGTCTGTACTGAATAAATTAAAAATAAAAAAGTATTTTTAATTATGATTTATCGACGTGTTTATTCGAACTACCGAAATGTGTGTATTCATAAACTACGAATAAACGCGTCATTAAATCATAATTAGAGAACATTTTTTTTCTAATTTAGACCTAAGGAAAAGCCAGCAATACTTTTGTCAAACGACAAAGCTTAATATTTTTTTTTAATAAAATGACCTAATTCCATCTAAAATTTCCTTTAATTTTGAACTTATTTCCTTTTTTTGTAAATCTTGTTTAAGTAATCAGCTTGTACTGAAATCTTAGATAATATCTGATCAAATTTAGAAGGGAAAAATTTTAAAACAGCAGGCTTTTACTACCTTTAGGTGTTCCTCCTCGGACCCCATGGGACATTCTAAGGAGCGGAATTCTAAGTTTCAGAAACCGAAAATATCACAGGGAGGTAAGTGTTTGCTCGATGAGATAGTTTTTTGGAGACGAATAACTTTAATTACAAAATATTAATAAAAATATGTTTCAGCAGTCTATGCGCAGAAGATTCTGGGAATCCCCACTACTCAATCCTAACATACAGCTTAAAATCATAATTGACTTAAAATTATCGAAATTGACATCGTTAATAGAGGTCAATGAGGTATTCGCCGAAATTCAAGTTTCCCTTTAAGGAATTGCTCATTTGTCGGAACATAGATTACTGCCTAAAGCTACTATCACCTAGCAAATTGTTCAGATCGGATATCTATACGATAGAGCTGTCGTATATAGTTCTTGTATGGAAAAATGTTTTATTTTTGAGGAGTGTCATAGCTCCGGTGTAACTGGAGTTATGTGTTTTCTTATTTTACATTTCATTAGAGTTCACAAGTTTTCGTAGTTTTCATAAATTTTCCATGAATGTCAAAAGAGCTTAATTTTTATGGAGTTGTCTATAGAACAATTAAAAAATTGAGTTTAATTCAAAGTCCGGTTAAATTCTGAGGAGGTTGTACATATTATATCCATATGTATAAATTATTGGATTTTTGACTTAGTTCCCAGAGCTAGTTTAGACCTTGATAAATATCAAGAGAAGCTTTTCTAGAGAAGTGTTTCAACATTGCTTTCGGTGATCGTTATCCAATGGTCTACTGACCTTTCGAGAGATTGTCAGCGTCATTTTGTACTATATATTTGTTTGTGGTAGAACGTTTAATTATCGAGTACGGTAAAACTTTTTGCAGTATCATGATTCAATTTTTATACTCTCGCAACAAAGTTGCTAAGGAGAGTATTATAGTTTTGTTCACATAACGGTTGTCTGTAAGTTCTAAAACTAAAAGAGTCAGATATAGGGTTATATATACCAAAGTGATTAGGGTGACGAGTAGAGTTGAAATCCGGATTTCTGTCTGTCCGTCCGTCCGTCTGTCCGTCCGTCCGTGCAAGCTGTAACTTGAGTAAAAATTGAGATATCATGATGAACTTGGCTCCATAAGAAGGCTTAGTTCGAAGATGGGCAAAATCTGCCCACTGCCACGCCCACAAACTGACGAAAACCGAAAACCTATAAAGTGTCATAACTAAGCCATAAATAAAGATATTAAAGTGAAATTTTACACAAAGGATGGCATTAGGAAGGGGCATATTTGGACGTAATTTTTTTGGAAAAGTGGGCGTGGCCCCGGATCCTACCAAGTTTTTTGTACATATCTCGGAAACTACTATAGCTATGTCAACCAAATTCTATAGAGTCGTGTCCTTTAGGCATTTCCATATACAGTTCAAAAATAGAAGAAATCGGATAACAACCACGCCCACCTCCCATACAAATGTTATGTTGAAAATCACTAAAAGTGCGTTTACCGACTAACAAAAAGCGTCAGAAACACTAAATTTTACGGAAGAAATGGCAGAAGGAAGCTGCACCCAGGCTTTTTTTTAAAAAATTTAAAATGGGCGTGGCACCGCCTACTTATGGACCAAAAACCATATCTCAGGAACTACTCGACCGATTTCAATTAAATTCGGTATATAATATTTTCTTTATACCCTGGTGACATGTATGAAATATGGGTGAAATCGGTTCACAACCACGCATTCTTCCAATATAATGCTATTTTGAATTCCATCTGATGCCTTCTCTGTATAATACATACATACAAATGAAAATACAACTCAATACTCAAAGTTCACAAAGTGATCTAATCTAATTAATTTTACAGCAAAATAAAAAAAATATGTAAATGACGGATAATGAAATCTCGATTATCACTTTATCATGCGAGAGTGTAAAATGTTCGGTGACACCCGAACTTAGCCCTTCCTTACTTGGTTTGCTAGCAATTAGTTTCTGCGGTAAACCTAAGCTACGCGAAGGGCATTGGTGGACATTTAAACTTTAATCGGTGAATCAGAACTAGAATAGAATATCGGAATAGAAAGAATTAAACTTCAACGCATAATATATTAGATCTTTCTATTAAAAGCATCAATTTTAGGTTGCCATTTTTCACGGTAAGTCTAAAATTAGACTACAAATCATACAATATTACCAACTATAAATATTTACTTACATCTGAATGTATATCCCTAAGCTTAATGTACAGAAATGACTACTACCATTACTACATAACATCTCGAACATCAAGTTTAAGACGATAAAATGAGCGTAAATCCCATAAAACCAATTTAGAATTTATGTAAGTTTCATATTTCATTGTCGGCCAGAAGCATATTCTATTCACATCTACCCTGCAGCATATGAAGCCTCTGATCGTACTTCTACATGCGCCTTTACATTAAAAGCCCATCAAGCAGAAATCAATCTTAAAGCATTTCCGTTCAACATAAATATGATAAAGTACCAGTAAAAACATAAACAATATAAATTTATTACTTTGCTGTCTGCGGCCCAATAACTCATTTCTTAGTTTAAGCCTACACACATACTTACATACATACGCACGCAAGCCACTTCACCGAAAGGTCAACAGGCAACAGTAGTCGCTTTTTGCCAATGCTACCGTTGAAGTGGACAGTCAGCTATGGGCAACACACATACATACATATATACACATGTACTTACATTCGTACATTGATACAAACACTCAGCCGTCTGTTGGCCGACAGCATTTAATCCCTTTATGAACTTATCGACATGGCAAATGATTAATGTCAACAAATTTAGCATCGTTAGTAGCGGCCGAAGCTTATGGCATGGTAGTTGTGTGGCAAAGTTGCAGCGCCGGCGTAGAGATTGGATCAGAAACGAAAATGCTTCACAAAGTATCGTAACAACAACAGTAGTCGTAACAGTAACACCAAAGGCAGTCGCTGGGGAAGAAATGGAACTTGAAGCAGAAATAAATAATAAGTAAGGAGCGGCTGGTTTGGTTCAAACCTGAACTCTTTATACCCGGCAAAGACAAGTGTAAAATATCTAAAAAGTATTAAATGTCTTTTCATTTAGAGAGGTTTTATAACTTTACATACAAGTAAATAACTTATTTTTCGGGTTGGATTTGATTAGGTTGTAGGGTTGATCCTCGTACCTAAGGTAAATGCACAGTTTTACTGGCACCACTATTAACGATAGTCCTTTGTGATTCCCGAAACCTCTAGATACTGTTAACTAGACTCTTATAGATCGAAGAGGCCCTTTGAAAGCACCACAAATTTGTTAAGGCGACTAGTACCAGACCCATTAACTTTACCAAGTTTGCCGATAAAAGTTGTGAAGAAATTGTCTTGATGACTCCATCTAGCTTTTTTCCATACATCTTTGAGAATTTACGTCCGACTCAATATGTATCCTCACAGGGCTCCTTTGGACATTATCAAATCAGAACGCCTACCTTCTTCTTTACTGGCGTAGACACCGCTTACGCGATTATAGTCGAGTTAACAACAGCGCATCAGTTGTTTCTTCTTTTCGCCAATAGGATATTGCAAGCGAAGCCAGGTCCTTCCAACGGAGTGGAGGTCTTCCTCTTCCTCTGCTTCCCCCCGGGGGGTACTGCGTCGAATATTTTCAGAGCTGGAGTGTTTTCGTCCATTCGGACAACATGAGGTAGCCAGCGTAGCCGCTGTTTTTTTAATTCGCTGAACAATGTCAATGTCGTTATATATATGTAGTATATCATACAGCTCATCGTTCCATCGAATGAGATATTCGCCGTAGCTCAATCGACCATAAATCTTTCGCAGAAATTTTCTCTCGAAAACTCGCAACGTCGACTCATCACGTTTTGTCCAAGCCTCTTTGGAGGATGGAGTCATGTGTAGAAGTTCACGCAAGTGAGGAAAGTTCTCTGATCGACATTCATTTGGGAGTGGTCAGAAACGATTATTTTACATATGACTTAAGCAGCTCACGACTTCCGCTCTTTGACCAAGTATCCTCTGGGTAGCCTAAGAACATCCGTTTGAAGTCGAGATAAAGTGAGAAGGCGAAACATCCCCTACATAAGGTTGTGCGCTGGGTTTGGGACCTGCCACGTAAAAAAAACATCCCCAATGAAAAGTAACAAAAGTCTCCGATGTGAGAACGCCTACCATGGCTTGCTAAAAGCAAGTAGTTCAGAAATACTGTTGGTTTTCACCTTGGGCCATAAGGATCTCTCAACTGCATAAGTTTTGGTTATATACCAGCATTTGCCAAGCTTATCCAAATAACCAGCATTGCCAAGGAGGTCCATATAACCATCGCTGGAAGGCAAGAGGACAGCAGAGTACCGACTCATTACCAAACAGATGAAATTGGAGTAAGGGTGCCCTCTCGGGCAAGTTCAGCGGTTTTTCAGCTTTCAACGATTCCACTCTGCCCGGTTCCACAGTTTTTGAGATATAAATCTGAAATTTTGCATACACCTTTTTCTCTGCAAGAAGCTGCTCATTTGTCGGAATCGGCGATACCGGACCAGTATCATAAAAACTGATCGTTCATCGTTGGATCCAAATTGTTGGTTGATTACGCTTCAGAATGATATATACATATAAGTGTCGTTGACATAAGAAATGTAGATGTGAAGGGTATTATAGTTTCGAAGCAGCCGGAATTAATTTATTTTCGTGTCTTTTCCGTTTTTGAAGTTATTCTCTCAGAACCATAGGAAATGAGCTCCAATTGAAATCTGTTGACGGTTTTGGACCAGTGTAGATTCTCTTGAATGACAGTGTTGCCTAAAAAATATGATCATCTAAAATGCGGACGCGGATTGTAAAAATTTAACCGAAATTTAATTTTAGTTGGAAAAAATTCGTTCTCAATAGCAATTAGAAAGATAAATAGATATAGTGATGTACATATTTTTTGATTTAATCTTCATTTAACTTTACTTTATATTGAAAGTTTTAGGATTTCTTAATTTATTCCACCTATATCATTTATTTCATTTCCCTTATTTGTATGCTTGGTTTTTTATCTCCCTTTCGGCTACCGTTTTCCTTAGCACTCACAACAGCAACTACGTAGGTAAGCCCGCCAAACAGACGATGTCATCTTTTATCCAAAGATTAATGTCTGTCCTCATTTTCTATTGTCTTTGCTGGTTATTTATTATGGCCACGTTAAGCATAAGTTATGAGTTATGCCACCACATATAGACGAAGACAAACAACTTTGGCCTCTGCTTGTCTACTCTAATGGCCACCACTGCCATCACCTACCAAAGTGAGCCGACACTCATAAAAAAAAATATAAGAATAAAAATGCACACATACACACATGAAGTTGTTGAGTTCAAATCAAAACGATTAACCTATTGTCAGGCATTGCTTGCCTCGCACAGAACTTTGCAAAGGGCATATTGGGTTAAGGGAAAAAAGAGCTACGAAAAATCGGTATTTTACGCGAAGTCAAAAAGCCGCTAAAATTATTGTTTTGTGTCTGTTATATTATATTTGTTTCATACGTTGAAGTTTTCTGATGTCAGATACATTAGATGAAATATTTGTTGTGCAAATAAATTGTATTAGGGTATCCCTTAAAACACATACTACTAAATATCGATGTATCAATAATCTCTTGTATCACCTTAACTTAAGTCTGTATGTTTGAAATGTGAAATGTTAATGGAAGTATCGTTTGCCCCACATTACCACCTTTCGAACGATTTCGGGATCCAAGAAAGGATAATGACTGCAATGTTGATAAGCTATATGAAAATTCGAATGTATACGAAAATATTCCCAGCCAAAACAAAACTTATAAAAAAAGAATCGCTGTTGGGCTTAGTATGCGCAGTTTTAGAAGCTTTGAAAAGTGGGCGTGGTCCTGTTCTGCAATAAATGTAATCTCATACGCTATAGCATAGTTGGTGCTAACCGCTCACGATGAGAACATTCGGTTCGTCACTTCTCATATAACATCGATAAGTTACATTAAATTTGATAAAAAAATTGAAAAGTTGCTTTACATTTGAATCGTTTATAAAATTGTACAAATAATGCTGATCTGCTCATTATATCTGAAAAGGGTATATTAGGTTTGCCACGAAGTTTGTAACACTCAAATGGAAACATCGGAGACACTTTACATACAGTCGGTTAAGTAAGAGCGTGGTTGACTTTACCGACAGTTAATGAAAGATTTCGCTCTAATTCCTTCGCGAGCCGATAGAGGAAAGCTTTGTCCATGATGCATTGTCAACAAAGGTTCAGTTGTCGTTGATCTTTTGAAAAAGGATCACGTTAAACGCCATGATTGCTAAGTACGCGTTGCGCTACGAAGCTGTGATCCTTTGCATCCACCCGACAGGTCCCAAATGTCACTATCAGCGGCTGCAAAATATATGAGAAAGTCGAAAGCATTTTTACAAGGGACACAACGATATATAGTGGCAAAAAATGTCGATGACTGACCAGAACGTGGTTCGATAGGAAAGATGAACAAAGAAGATGAAAAAGAATAGCGAATCTGTTTTCGCGGAATCCTGATTTATCACTGCCGCAAGGACAAGCAAAATTAATGGCAAAAGCTTATGATATTTCCTACGAAACTATACGAACCCTTTTTCATACTTATGATTTGAAATGGCGCAACACAATGAAGAACCCTCTGTTGACTGAAAAACTTGCGACAGAGCGACTCGCTTGGGCGCATGAGAATATTGATAGAGATTTTGAAAATTTCATTTTTACTGATGAATGTTCTATATGGGCACGTTCAATTCTCACGCGAGACTGGTTAATTTCCACCAATAGGCTTGTTCAGCGGACCGTAAAACATGGAATAAGGGTGCATCGAAAATAGGTTGAATTGTGTAAATGGTTCCCCGAACCCCTTACCGTAATGAAACTCTGTGAATCGAAATATTTTTTTAGTATGTGGCATTACAGGGTTTGTCCGGAAAGTAATAGGATTGAGTTGATTTAAAACAAGAAAAAACGTTAACTTCGGCTGCACCGAATCTAATATACCCTTCACAGGTGCATTTCACTTTGTGTTCAGTTTGTAAGGAAGCTATTTGCTATAGTAATCCGATCAATTTTTTCGGAGATTATGTTATTACCTTGTCCATGCCAAATTTCGTGAAGATACCACGTCATACGCGAAAGTTTTCAATACAAATCCTTGATTCCGATCGTTCAGTTTGCATGACAGCTATATACTATAGTTAACCGATCTGAACAATTTCTTCAGAAGTTAGATAGTTGGCTTAGAAAATAACCTGTGCCAACTTTTGTGAAGATACCACGTCAAATGGGAAAGTTTTTCATACAAGAACTTGGTTCCAATCGTTCAGTTTGAATGGCAGCTATATGTTTAAGTGATCCGATATCGACAGTTCCGACAAATGTGTAGCTTCTTGAAGAGAAAATGACGTTCGCAAGATTTCAAAACGATATCTTAAAAACTGAGGGAATAGTTCGTATATATACCGACGGACGGACATGAACCAATCGTTACAATTCTTTAAAAACTTTCAAAATAGGCTCCCTCTGCGTCAATGTAGTGTTGAGAGCGCGATTTCTAAGTATTAAAGGCATCGCGGAAGGCATTCTCCGGAATAGCCTTGAGAGTCGAGGTGCTTGCTGCTTGGATCCCCTTTCATCGGACTTTTCAGGCAAGGAAATAAAAAAAAAGGGGGAGCCACATCTGGACTGTAAGCGGCTGCGGAAGCGTTGGGATGCCGGCCTCGGTTAGGTAATTGTTCACAAGAAAGGCGGTGTGAGCCGGACAATTTCCAATCGGCTGCGATATCTTGTCGGACCCGATGAACCCTTCTTTTGAGTCTCTTGAGGACTTCCACGTAAAACTTGGCGTTGACGGTTTGCCCAGGAGGAACAAATTCATGATGCCTAAAAAGACAACGAGCAACGAATGGATTTGCTCATTCTTCCAGTCTTCACCAGAGAACTCTTCCCGGCCCTCCAAAAAGCTCTAATGCCACCGAGTTTCAAACAGAACTTAATCACGTACCTCTGGCTTTGCGACCATTTGTTGAGCTTCACCACGCTTTGACGATGATCTTTTTCGCACATTATTGTTGTATTTGATCTACTTTTCGTCTCCCGTCACGAGTAGCTTCAGAAATGGTTCGATTTCATCTTGTTTCAGCAAAGAATCGCAGATGTTAATTCGCTCCATTACATTTTTCACAGACATCATGTGGCACCCAAACATCGATATTCTTTTCGTAGTCAGCCTTTTATAAATGGTTCAAAACCGTTTGATGATGACTCCTTAGCGATGTCATGGCTGCTTAATCTTTTGCCTGGTCAATCTTTTCCACAATTTCATCGACTTTTCAACGATAGGTCGACCAGAGTGAAGTGCATCTTTCATCACAACCATCGTTGTTCTACATGAACTAATACAGCATCGTATCCGAAAACTTCTCCGAATTTAAATTTTTTTTGGTTAAATAAAGCACGTGCTGGATGGGATAGATACCGAGAGTTGAAGAGGGAAGCGAGACGCATTTGCAGAAAGAAAAAGAAAGAGGCCGAAATGCGTAAGTATGAAGAGCTTGATAAGCTGGCCGACAGGGGAAATGCTCGAAAATCCTACGAAAACATGCGGCGGCTTACAGAAGGTTTCAAGACCGGAGCATACTCTTGTAGAACCCCAAAGGTGATCTAGTCACCGATGCCCAGAGCATACTTAAATTATGGAGGGAACACTTCTCCAGCCTGCCGAATAGCAGTGAACGTACAACGCCAGGAGAAGGCGAACCCGATTCCCCAATCGAAGACAATGGAGCAGACGTTCAAATCTTGGAAAGAACCCGTGAAAGGAGAATCGACACACACCACCTCTTCGTCGATTTCAAAGCCGCTTTCGACAGCACAAAAAAGAGCTGCCTTTATGCCGCGATGTCTGAATTTGGTATCCCGCAAAACTAATACGGCTGTGTATGCTGACGATTAGCAACACCAAAAGTTCCACTACACCAAATACCAGACAAGGCGACTCCCTATCGTGCGACTTCTTCTTCTGCTGGAGAAAATAGTTCGAGCTGCAGAACTTAATCGAGCAGGTACAAACATCTTATAAAAATAAGAGTGTACAGCTGTTAGCGTATGCCGATGATATTGATATCATTGGTCACAACACCAGCGTCGTTAGTTCTGCTTTCTCCAGACTAAACAAGGAAGCAAAGCAAATGGGTCTGGCAGTGAACGAGGGTAAGACGAAATATCTCCTGTAATCAAAGAAACAGTCGTCGCACTCGCGGCTTGGCACTGACGTCACTGTTGACAGTCATAACTTTGAAGTCGTAGATAATTTCGTCTATTTAGGAACCAGCATTAACACCACCAACAATGTCAGCCTGGAAATCCAACGCAGGATAACTCTTGCCAACAGGTGCTTCTTTGGACTGAGTAGGCAATTGAAAAGTAAAGTTCTATCTCGACGAACAAAAACCTAAGTCTATAAGTCGCTCATAATTCCCGTCCTGCTATATGGTGCAGAGGCTTGGACGATGGCAACAGTCGATGAGTCGACCCTAAGAGTTTTCGAGAGAAAGGTTCTGCGAAAGATTTACGGTCCTTTGCGCATTGGCTACGGCGAATATAGCATTCAATGGAACCATGAGCTGTACGAGATGTACGACGACATGACATAGTTCAGCGAATTAAAAGACAAGCGGCTACGCTGGCTAGGTCATGTTGTCCGGATGGATGAAAACACTCCAGCTCTGAAAGTATTCGACGCAGTACCCGCCGGGGGAAGCAGAGGAAGAGGAAGACCTCCATTCCGTTGGAAGGACCAAGTGGAGAAGGACCTGGCTTCGTTTGGGATATCCGATTGGCTTGGCGCCACGTAGCGAAAAGAAGAAACGACTCGCGCTCCGTTGTTGACTCGGCTATAATCGCGTAAGCGGTGTCAACGCTAATTAAGAAGAAGAAAGAGGTTCCAATACTATATGGTATGACACGATGTGATTGGTAGCACTGGAGAGATACGACTGCAACGACATCTTTCACAAAATGCGAAAAGACTTTTTTCGACTTCCCAATATGTATTTATAAAATTGCTAAGATTTCGATCCTCTGATTGACGATTTACATCTTAAGATATTTCCCTGGCTTTGATGCTTGAAGTTGCAAAAGTATAAAATGTTCGGTTGCATCCGAACTAAACTCTTCTTTACTTGTTTGATTTCAGTATAATATAGTTGGGTGTTAAAATAAATGATATTTCTCTACAACTATACGTACTACCTACCCTCTCTTGAATATTTTGTGAGAGTATAAAATAAGACTCCATAATTTATGGGAGAGCGCTACTCAGCTACGAGCAATAAATCCGTCTTTACCTTACCGGGCGTAATGTCGTGAGAATTAATTAAGTGCTGTAGATTTTATCAGTATAGATAATTTACAGTGCTGACAATTAAAATTATTAGCAAGAATCAGCACGCAAATACTTGCCTTTGTACATATGTAAATATGTGTATAGTTTATGTGGGTTGAAAACTGTTTGTTGTGACTGTAAATTAATTACCTATCATTGATAAAAAGACATGTATAGTGAATAAATGATTAAATTAATAAAAGCAACAATAGAAAATATAATATTTTACAACATTGCATGCAAACACGAACAAGTTGAGTTGACTTTCGAATTATTATTTGCATCTTTATCGTTGACACTTATCTTGTTAACGCGACTAACTTAGCGATTTACTCATACTGAATTACAAGAGAACCTTGTTCGGCACTTCATTATATATGTAAGTATGTATGAGTATGTTTGAATTGGCTTAATGAAACCTGTTTACCCATTGCTAGTCGCATGAATGACCCAGTTGTTGATTGAGTGGTTTGATTGTTAATACCTACTACAATTCATTTATATTTATTTACACACGTAAGTATGTAAATTTTAAATTATTGCCTTTAGTGCGACTTAGCTGAATATTTACTTAAATTATACTGCTAAAGTGCCATAAACAATAAATTATTAATTATTGATTGCTCAGTCATATAACAAGTATTTTTATTAACTTATTTCAAAGTAGCTAACCGCAAATTATAAAGTACTAATTAAATTTAATTACACACTCTTGAATTTGTGATTTGACTTAATGCGAAACTCAATGGTATGAAATAATTAGAAATAACTGACTCAATATTAATTTGAAATGCTTTGTAGTGGTCTTGAGAATATAAACAATTTCGATATGTACCAAGTATTCTCTTCATTGTATCTAATTTTTCCGGAATGTCCGAGTTTTCATTATATTCTTTATCTTTCTTCCTTATTAGAATAACTTAAAATGGAGAGAAATTCCCAAATTCTTCCACAATTCCTCTCTTTTGATCTCTTCATCTACTGGTGTATATGGTCAGATTGTGGTGTCTGAGTCTTCTTCTCCGAAAGTAAGCTTTGAACTTTGACTGTGTGTATAAGTAGAAAAAGATCAGTGGACTGAAGAAACTTGAATAACACTTTGACCAGCGTGAAAAAAAGAATAAAGAGCGAACTACTGATAAAAGAGTATATCATAAATATGTATATAAGGTTTAGAAGGAAGAAATTTATTATTTTTCCAATATATGGCTGTAGTAAGGCATCTCGGGTTGTATATGATTACGTTTTATGGCGTTAGAAAGATAAGATTTCGTAACTTCTCAGACAATTCTATGACTGTTTGACACAGTATACGTTGAGAATGTCAGGAAGATGGACAAACTCTTAATATACCGGATTGGTATCATCAAAACTTGAACCGTTTGAAGAATGCAATCAGCCAGAAGCTGTGCCTTTTGGGCAATAGGTGGGAAAGTGTATTCCATCAGGATAAAACCGCGATCCACGCATGGATAGCGACTTGCCAGAAGTTTCGAAAGCTGGGTTGAGATAACCTTATGCATACACCTTATAGTACAGATCTGGTATAAAGACACTTAGAAATCAATTCTTCCTGTGTGTTATAAATAATTTTGCTGGAGAAAAATTCACCTCAATATAGCCTTATTGAGTCTACCTGTCTACATAAGCGATAATTCGAGTAAAGCCTTTTGAAAGTACTGTAAATTAAGATGCAAAAAAAGGATAAAGAGCCACAAAGTGCAGGGAGCTATGCGGAATTAAGTCTGAAGAAAGGTAGAAGCGTGGTTCAAACTTCCAATAGATGTGGAATGTGTGTGAGAGATGAAACCATGGCTTAGTATTTTATTTTTAGTGTTTTTATAAGAAATTCAAGGCAAGCGAACCTAGTTTAAGTTTCAAAAAAACGTTGAATGTATTTATGAATCTAAAGGCCGCTAACAAATAACCGGGTTTTTCTTAGATGTATTGCTGGAGGATGGACTGATCTGTAGAAATTCACGCAAGTGAGGAAAGTGTTCTGTTTGCCACTCACTTGGAAGTGGCCAGAAACGATTTTTTTACATATGACTCAAGTAGATCACGACTTCCGGTCCTAGACCAAGTATCCTCTGGGTAGCCAAAGAACATCCGTTTGAAAAAACGAACATCCGCCACGTAAAAAAACGGACCAGTGAAAAATAACAACCAGCCTCGGATAAAAGAGAGAGGCCGAAATGCGTGAGTATGAAGGCTTGACAAGCTGGCCGACAAGGGTAATGCTCGAAAAATCAACTGAAGGTTTCAAAATTGCGTCACTGTTGACAGTCATAACTTTGAAGTCGTAGATAATTTCGTCTATCTTGGAACCAGTATCAACACCACCAACAATGTCAGCCTGGAAATCCAACGGAGAATAACTTTTGCCAACAGGCGCTACTTCGGACTGAGTAGGCAATTGAGAAGCAAAGTCCTCTCTCGACAAACAAAAACCAAACTCTATAAGTCGCTCATAATTCCCGTCCTGCTATGTGGTGCAGAGGCTTGGACGATGTCAACAACGGATGAGTCGACGTTGCGAGTTTTCGAGAGAAAGGTTCTGCGAAAGATTTATGGTCCTTTGCGCGTTGGCCACGGCGAATATCGCATTCGATGGAACGATGAGCTGTACGAGATATACGACGACATTGACATAGTTCAGCGAATTAAAAGACAGCGGCTACGCTGGCTAGGTCATGTTGTCCGGATGGATGAAAACACTCCAGCTCTGAAAGTATTCGACGCAGTACCCGCCGCGGGAAGCAGAGGAAGAGGAAGACCTCCACTCCGTTGGAAGGACCAAGTGGAGAAGGACCTGGCCTCGCTTGGAATATCCAATTGGCGCCACGTAGCGAAGAGAAGAAACGACTGGCGCGCTGTTGTCGACTCGGCTATAATCGCGTAAGCGGTGTCTACGCCAGTAAAGAAGAATATTGTTTTCAGTGGGCAACACTTTTTCGTTTACAATTGTTTATTTGTGAGTTCGAGAATGTTGATGTGGACGATCTTTGGCCAACAAGACGGTAGTCCGAAGCAATGCAGCGAATAGAACATTCAGTTTATCGTAGGACACCCCAAAGCCTTGAGATTTAACACCGCTAGCTTATTTTTTGTGGGGTTATGTGAAGGATCGAAGCCCAAAACGATCGACACTTTGAAAGAGCATATTCGTGGTGTAAGTGATGACATACTTCACTTGCCCGAAATCATTTTTAAAATATAAATAATTCCTGTCCAGAAAGTATCGGGAATTCTTCATTTAAAAATTCCGCTTATATAGAAGTCAGGTACATTTTTTTCCTATGTCTGTAAAACTGTTCTTAATTATGATGCGCGATCTGTCAACCAGTGTGTTTGGGCAGCTGTTTTTTAAGCTTATTCATTAGAAGTCCCATGATGTTGAGAAACTTTTGTGAACTCGGAAAAATATATGAGTTTGCGTTATTGTTATATAATATATTTGTAAAACTTTTTACATATTGTTATTTTTTAATTCTTTAGCAAGTAGTTTTTTGTGATTGGCGTACAAGGCAACGTTGCAGTTGTAGCACGAAAAAATCAATATCTAATAAGTGCCAGCACTAGTAAGTGACTTACGTGTAAATTATAGTAATATTCAAGCAATTAATTACTTATCTCGGAAAATGTTGAGTGCACATTAAATAAATAACGGAATACAATTATCATTAATGAATCAAGTTGGAAACACTCTTGTTGCCTAATAAGCGCTAAAGTTTTACGATTATTGCCCCTTCAATTATTATTTATAAATACATATAAATGTGTAAATATATTTGTACTGCCATACGTACAATACATGTAATTGTAAGTATTCATATGGGTTACACCCATGTGGTATTTAATTATATTTTATTAAGCAATTGAAAAATGAGAAATATTGCATGCGGTAAAAATAAAAGAATAAGAAATTCTTCAAAAAAGGTAATAATAATGAGCAAAATAAATACGACGAGTATTTTAGCGGTAATAATAGTGATTCGCTTATTATTTGTTTATACATATGTACATGTCTGTTTTGCTTACATTCCTGGCTCACCGACTCGCGACTCATACATATGGATATTGACTGAAGGCACGTTGGGCACATATTTACCTAATTTATTAGCCGTAATCAATTTTTATTGGTATTTAATAAGCCGCATGCTTTTAAACCATGTGTAGATATGCGCGTGCGTGTGTGCAGGTTTATGCCTCAATATAAACTCATATAATCATATCTTAATTTGCATAATAATTTGCTTTGATTTATGTTTATGATTATGGCATTTCCACATTATTACTCATTTCAATTGAAAGAGTTGTATTGAAGACGCATTGCGATTGTGTAGCGTGGTACACACCTACAATTTATTTACGAGGTATTGTTGAAGTTATGGAAGCGTCGATATGTATACTAAATTGTGAATATACTATGTATGTATGTGTATATTCAACTCGGACTGCGGTATTGTGACAGTAATATAGGGTCGTTACGTTTGAATCAGTTTGTTTTATTTTTACTCACAGGATCGACGTTATGCATTGAAGTACAAAGAGTCTTGCAAAAGTTATTATTTTCGAGTCGATTCGATTTAGAAATATAGCTGTAGATATTTTTCGAATTTTGGACATACAGTATACCCAATCCTTTTGGCCTAATTTTATACTATTTTTTCGGCCTTAATATTAAATCGCTAAGTCCATACCAGTGGTACGTAGTTTACGTAGTAATAGTACGAAATCAAATCACTTCACCGGGTTGGCCAACCACCATATGTACATCATAAAGTGATGGCCTAACTCATAGTAGGGTTTGTTGCTCCAACCTGCTTTAACCATCTACCTTTCAAGCGACTGAGATTGGCGTGGTGAACCAATGGTTATGAATAACTTACTATCTCCTGGTTTGCAAGTTCCATCGGTTTGCGAAATAAAAAGTAACTTTTTATGGCGGTAAAGGTGTCGGGAGAGTATTTTTAGAATTATTGACCCTCAGGGAAAATTAAATATTGGAATTTGGGTCCGTAATCATGTGAAGTCTAGAGGGGACTGGACGATCCGAGCAAATGGTAATCAGAAGAGGCAAGGTGTGGGCTATAAGGTGAATGAGGCAAAACTTTTCAACAGCTTTTATTCAATTAGGTTTTAGTAATTTTTAGGCTTCCTGGCTTCAATTTACTAAGTTCCGGTTAATGCTTTCAACCGGTTTTAGAGGCTCATAATATAGCACACATTGTTGATTCCAGCAAATACAGAGTTTTACCTTGGTGTTATGGATATTCGGCTTTGTGGTTGAATTGGCGAGGTCTAGATTTTACATATGATTTTAAGTGTTTAAGATTATGGTAGTGAATTCAACTCCTTTTAGTAGCGTACAAGCAGAATTTTTGACATGCACAACTTGGTTACGCGATTTCCTTGTTTTGGAATGCATACTGTCTTCAATTTACAATCTTCATCGAGTAATACTTCTAACTCCTTATCATAGTGCAAACCACTTTTGACTCAGCTAAACCATATTTTACAAAATTTCAAAAGATGTCTTTTTCATATGTTAATGAAAACGAAAAAATTTTGAGTGAAAAAATTAATGACGTATACTGAACAAAACACAAGAGAGAGAGAATATCATTTCAACGCATGCTCAGCACATTGGAACAATGAAATATTTATCAAGTTGCGCCATCTCTTGGCACGAATATAGTTATGGATCTATTATAAAAAAATGCAAAGATTACCTCTTTGGAAGGCTAGGTTCAGTCGTAGTATAATATTATATTAGGTTGTCAAATATCTCCCTTCCGCCTTTTTGTCTTTTGAATTTCGCGGCTATGTATAAAGCGTTACAGATCTCGTATCTGGCAATACTACACATCTTTGAAAGGTGTTGACATAACCTAGAAAATGACGCTATTCATGATTAGTTTGGATATTGGTGCTGAAACGGAATGAAGTCGATCCATTTTTGAAGCGGATGGTGATTGGCGACTAAAAATGGATCATATACGACACCGTGGTCAAGTGAACGAAACGGGGCATATTTGAACTAAAAATTGTTTATGAATATTATAATTGAATAAAGAGAAAAATGTGGAGGGGATTTGACAACCGAATATACTCTAAGTCGAAAGAATTTAGAAAAGAAGAGGACTCAAGGAACTTTTGACTTTCTTTACATTAGCGGCCAAACTAAAGCATATTTAAGGACATATTTTTTAAACAAATTTCGTTAAGGGGGTATTCTAGTCTAGAAATCAAATTTTGGGCAGTATTTTACTCTAGAATTTTGAAAAATTCGATTTTTATTTCGTATATTTCAAGTTTAGACCCTTATGAACATATCCTCCAAAGGATTTTTAAAAAGTAAAATTATTTTAAGAGCTACAGTTACATTAGTGACGCAGTACCTAGCCCGGTAGGTAGGTAGACTCAATTTTTTAAACGCATTTTTCTCGAAACTACTTTTTTCCACACGGTACCGGCATCATCTCAAGTTCTACAGGGTGATTTTTTAAGAGCTTGATAACTTTTTTTAAAAAAAAAACGCATAAAATTTGCAAAATCTCATCGGTTCTTTATTTGAAACGTTAGATTGGTTCATGACATTTACTTTTTGAAGATAATTTCATTTAAATGTTGACCGCGGCTGCGTCTTAGGTGGTCCATTCGGAAAGTCCAATTTTGGGCAACTTTTTCGAGCATTTCGGCCGGAATAGCCCGAATTTCTTCGGAAATGTTGTCTTCCAAAGCTGGAATAGTTGCTGGCTTATTTCTGTAGACTTTAGACTTGACGTAGCCCCACAAAAAATAGTCTAAAGGCGTTAAATCGCATGATCTTGGTGGCCAACTTACGGGTCCATTTCTTGAGATGAATTGTTGTCCGAAGTTTTCCCTCAAAATGGCAATAGAATCGCGAGCTGTGTGGCATGTAGCGCCATCTTGTTGAAACCACATGTCAACCAAGTTCAGTTCTTCCATTTTTGGCAACAAAAAGTTTGTTAGCATCGAACGATAGCGATCGCCATTCACCGTAACGTTGCGTCCAACAGCATCTTTGAAAAAATACGGTCCAATGATTCCACCAGCGTACAAACCACACCAAACAGTGCATTTTTCGGGATGCATGGGCAGTTCTTGAACGGCTTCTGGTTGCTCTTCACCCCAAATGCGGCAATTTTGCTTATTTACGTAGCCATTCAACCAGAAATGAGCCTCATCGCTGAACAAAACGTAAAGCGCGAAACACATTTCGAACCGAACACTGATTTTGGTAATAAAATTCAATGATTTGCAAGCGTTGCTCGTTAGTAAGTCTATTCATGATGAAATGTCAAAGCATACTGAGCATCTTTCTCTTTGACACCATGTCTGAAATCCCACGTAATCTGTCAAATACTAATGCATGAAAATCCTAACCTCAAAAAAATCACCCGTTATAAAACCGATTTACTTGAAATTTTGAGTGAACCTTCTTTATATAATCCTTTATCGTTCCTACCAACATTGTGTCAAAATTTTTGCATTTAATATTTTAAAACAATTTAGGAATGTCAAAAAAAAAAACGTAAAAAATTGTTTTTATTTTCAGGCAGTCGCCATTTTTCAAAAACAAAAATTTTTTTCGTGTTCCCTGAGGTAGGGACTATAACGGCATCCAACAGTAACTCTCACAATTACAGCAGAAAGTGTGTGTTCACAAAAATGCCCTTATGATTTCATAAATATATCTTAAAATATTTTCAATATTCTTAATGACATTCTGTTTGTTATCTGGGGGATGGAAAATATATTGGCTGATTTCCAACATTTTTACTTGAGCTCCGAAAAATCTTTTCAAATAAAAATTTTGGCTGGACGAGAATACGAAATTTCATGTTCCTTTTAGTTATAGTGATGATCGTGACAATGATCAGTCGGATTAATAAAATTCTCTTTCCAAATAGCGCACCCTATATCCACCTGAGTACATATGTGTATACAGGGTGTCTTAAATTTACGTAAAATTTAAATTTGCTGTCATTTCAATTAATCTTTTCACAGTTGACGAAAGGTTTCATTATTTTTGAAATATTATTGAATAATGAAGACACGTTGTTCTATCGTGTAACGCTCCATTTTTACTAAACTATAACTATGAGCGGTCGATTTGTTTTTTTTTATTTTATGTTCACTATACTCGTAGTAATTAAATAACGGCAAATTAAAATCTTGCGTTAATTTGGGGACACCCTTTACATCATGCACTCATTGATTTGCGAATGCGGCACGTATTTATTGCCAATAATAAAATAAATGAATTGTGCAAATTGTTATTATTTACAATTGTTGTTGCTTTATTATTGATTTTTCGATTGCATTTTATTTGCAATAAATACATACACATGTATATATAAGCACTTTTTATTCCAAATCGTCCGTCATATATTTATATTGTTTCATTGATAAAGTAAGGTAAATAAAATTTAGTTCCTTATAGCTTGCAACCTAACACTATCTTATTTCCAGATCATTTATTTATGCACTTTTATGTATATGTTATTCTCGTAATACACGGGATAAGAAATTTCAAGAGTAAAAAATATTTTGTATTAATAATATCTACTATTTCAATTACTCAAATAGTCGAAATCGCAATTTTTCTATAATTCAAATAATCTACAAGCTTACCTAAAGTAAAGAAGAAATATCATCATACTATACTACTGTGTCCAAATAAGGTAACATTTGAATTTAAACTGCGCGCGTCGAAGGATTTGGAGAATTATTATTTTGTTTAGGTTGGTAGTACTGTCAGTCACATTTATGTCAAATTTCATGTCAAAATATTCATTAGTGTTTGAGATACGTGTCGTTTTGTGAGCTGCTAAAAGTGAGTTTTTGGTTTTTTGCGATGTCGTAATTTGTTGATCAAAGAATTTGCATTAATTTTTATTTACACAATCAACTTTCTGCTGCGGATACGTTGAGGATGGTGCAGAAAGCCTTTGGTGATGAGGCTATGTCTAAAAAAATATTTACAAGCGGTATATTAGTTCCAAGCCGACCGTGAACGTGTCGAAGACGAAGAGCGTCCAAGGCGACCATCAACCTCAACCGACGAAGCTCACGTTCAATAAATCAAAGATGTGGTGTTGAAAACCGTCGATTAACAATTAGAGACCTTGCTGATGAAGTTGGCATATCGAAAGGCTCAGCCAATACCATTTTGAAGGATGTTTTGGGCCTCAAGCGCGTCAAATCTCGACTGGTACCGAAAACATTGAATTTTTTGGAAAAAAGGTGTCGCGTTGAAGTGTGTGAAACCATGCTTTCCGACTACCAGGGTGTCATGAAATGCATTGTAGCTGGCGACGAGACTTGGATCTATGCTTACGACCCCAAAACAACCGATCAGTCGAGCGAATAGCGGTCCAAAAGACAGGCGAGACCAAAAAAATCGCGCCAAAGTCGCTCAAAAATCAAGGTCAACTTGACTGTTTTCTTTGATTATCGTGGTGTTGTGCATTATGAATTCAACAGTCAATAAGGAATATTATTTGAAGGATATGCGTCATTTGCGCAACGCTATCCGCCTAAAACGGCCGGAATTGTGGAAAGACAATTCTTGGTTTTTACACCACGATAATGCACCATCGCATACTGCCCTCGTAATTCGTGATCATTTCGCCAAAACTCAACCCATATCGTTCCGCAACCACCAAATTCACCTGATCTGGCGCCGTGCGATTTCTGGCTGTTCACCAAGCTCAAAAGACCACTCCGGGGACACCGTTTTTATACGATAGAGGAGATTCAAGGCGCAGCGAAGACGGAACTGAAGGCTATCGCGGAAAGTGACTACAACCAGTGTTTCGAAGATTGGAAAATCCGTTGGCATAAGTGCATTGAATTGGGAGGGGATTACTTTGACGGGGATGAAATTGATTTAGAAGAATAAATAAAGAATTTTCAAAATATTCTTTTCTGATATTCGTGTTTAGAATGGAAACAAGAAAAAACCTTAACTTCGGCTGCATCGAAGTATGTGTTCAGTTTGTAGGGAAGCTATATGCTATAGTGAACAGATCTAAACAATTTTTTCAGAGATTACATAGTTGGCTCAGAAAAGAATCTGTGCCAACTTTTGTGAAGATACATTGTCAAATGTGAAAGATTTCCATACAAGAACTTGAACTATGACAGCTATATGTTAAAGTGAACCGATATCGGCAGTTCCGACAAATGAGCCTCTTTAAGAAAGAATGACGTGAGCAAAATTTCAAAACGATATCTTCAAAACTGAGGGACTAGTTCGTATATATACAGGCGGACTTGGCTACATCGACTCAGCTCAACATACTGATCATTTATATATATACTTTATTGGGTCTCCGACGCTTCCTTCTGGGTGTTATAATCTTCTGGGCAAACTTAATATACCCTGTTCAGGGTATAAAAATAAATTTGATTTGATGAAACATTGTTTACAGGTGGAAAAATATATCGTTGCCACCAAGGAATAACTTGATAAATATTCTGATAAATCTTTACCCGAATATTCATGGATGATATTTTGCTGAGCGTCGTCTTTCAGTAAGACTCCACTCGTAATACGGCTGATGAGTTGAGAGGATTACGCTATGATGAAACCTTGCCACCAAATTTGGCTTCCAGCTAATATTTCCTCTTTTTTCAATTCAAAAAGTGGCGAGAAAAGGGTTTCACTCAAATAGGTAGACTAAGAAAGCTTTGAAGATTCATACTCTCGAACCATTATAAAAATGTGGAAGAATTGCTTCAAAATCTGGCTTAATGGAGAGAGTATATTGTTTATCGAATAATACTTTCATTACTAAATTAAAATCATATTTTAGGAGATTAGAAAATATTCTTACTTCAATGAAGCCGGTGTTAGTTTCCCCACAAATATTATATTTCCCCATATACCTGGTTTTGATTTTTATAAATAAATTTGAAATTTAATTAATTCACAAAATATCCATTGTGAATATCGAATACATTTAAAAAACATTGGTTTTACATACCGTTATGTTATATTCAGTTTTACTGGTACATATATGTGTTAGGCATTGCTTTTTACAAATATTATTTTGATAAAATAAAATTTGGCCTGAGCTTTGGTAAATAAATAGTGCGTGCTTTATGTGCATAGCGTAAACTCTTTTGTTGTAATCTGATATTGTTTGCTTGCTTTAGAAATTCAAAACGTTTACATAACAAATAAAGTTTATTTTGTTTTAGAATTCAGTACATTACAAAAAGGTAAAATATGAGTGCAAAGTGGGAATGAGTACTTGTTAGCAAATAAAACAAATGGTTATGGACGAACAATATTGCTGTTCAGTATAGCTGTAAGCGATTCATTTATTCATAAACAAATTTTTCAAGCGTTAATTGACCTTGCATGTTCAGTAGCGCTCGTTGGAGACTAAATGCTGTTAGGAAAATTGTTTTTAAGATATTATAATTTATATTTAAAAAAAAAAAAAAAAAAACATTTCAATACAATTTTTGTAGTACTATAAATACCATTTTCATGTCAAAACCAGCAAATGTAAGTAAGGTAAGGAGGTTAATCCACGTAACAAGGATCACGAAGTAACTCACGTGTATAGCTGAGAATACCATGCCATGTCCTGCTAAATATGTATCAAAAATATTTTTATAAATTGACAAAACGCCTTGAGCCTGTCACACTTGTTGGAGCGTCTAATAATAGTATATAATCAATAGCCAATTCGAATGAGATATGATTATCGAGAAATTTCAACCACAGTTCGGCGAAAGCTGGACAATTGAGAAGAGAGTTTCGAGATATTTCCGTTACAGCAGGTAACTGCATACATGTTTGATAATTTTTAACCGATAATAGCGAGTTTTAGGCATAAAATTTATTTCGGGCAGTATCCAGTTAGAACTCTGTGTTGGGTTGTGCCTCGCTAAGAGTATGTAGTGCAATAGACTTCTTGCCTTCCACTCTTGGCCATAAGGATCTCGTAGAGGCAGAGGGGTGGTTCCTGACAACAGATTCAGGGCCAACACGCATGAGGACAGGGGTAAACCGACTAAAATCTGTCTATGCTTCGGAGATTTCTCTTGTCGCTAAATTTTCAATCCAGTATTTTCTAGATCTGGAGAGCAAGGTTAATTTGAAAGCAGTTCGTACCGAATTCATTGCCATTTGGCCACGTTTTCATTGATCAAACTTTCCATATATGGTAGCAGTCGTTGTTACAGAGTTTTCCTCTTTAAGGTAGTGAACGTAAATCAGTTGTTTTACCGGCTGATATCCTATGCAGTCCAGCAGAATGATGCCCCATTGGACTGGTTGGGTTGAAAAGTGAAGCCACGCCAAAATTAAGGTTTACTAATATAAATTACTTATTATATACAACTGACAAAAGGTTGCTTCACCTGGCACAGAACCGGTATAATAAATTAAATTTCAAATTACTTGTAAAGTCGGTTCAGACCGCCTTCAGAAAATATTGGAGTGAACTGAAGAACTTAAAGGAAAATTAAGGCATTTTTCTTTCAGTTTTATTATTTTTGAAAACACATTTGTTGAATTATTTCAGTATTCTAAAATATAAATGTGGGAAGCGATGACAGGACAACACGTAGTGAACACACCTATTAATACGTACGCATACTCACCTCACTTACAAAGAGCAACACTGACCTATGAAAATAGGCAGCACTGATAGGGCACAACCAACTTAACAAACAGGACAAGAGAACAGTCGTTAAATAGTCATCACACATATAGGATGGTCAAACGGACGGACTTCACATATTCAGTTTGTACATTTAACATTTATGTATTTTAAATAAAAGTGTATGCCAATTATAAAGTTGAACCAAGTGCGTTTATTTGGAAGGGCTATCCTACATAAATCCAAATCCAAACGAAAGTCCATATTGGTAGGCTTTACTTTTAGTTACTCATACGCCTTGGTGGTAAGTTTAACTACGTACATTTTATACTTTATACAAGTGAACACTAATCATATGGATTTAAATAAATTAACGAAAACGTCAATTAAAGAAAAAATGTATAAATTTTGTATGTTGCATATGCAGTTATGTTCACAAAAATATCAGTACTCATATAGGAACGAGAGAAGCTGGTATGTTTTCTATAAAATCAGGAGTACTAAACTTAACAATTAGTTCAACTTGTTATCGGATACTACTATATAGACGGATGCCAGCACAGATAAATTTTATAATATTAGTTTACATTACTTAAAGGATGTTAGGAAATATTTTAAAGGTGAGTGAGAATGTAAATTCATAAAAAAAACTGTGATAAAAACAAAATATTTTGAACTCACTAAAAAAGAACACAATTTTCAATTTTAACTAAAATAATATAATAATTTAATAAATATTAAATCGAATAGGATTTCTTCCCATTGCAAGTGGCACGTTTTTCCAGCAAGGCATTCGTTAATCCCATGTTCTTATCACTCTGACGGATTGTCGCTTTACGTAACAACATTTTAATAGGTGGTTGGTTTTTATAAACAAAGTCAAACCACCTCAAGTGGTCCATGAAAATTTCGAAAATTTTTTCAAAATTAGCAGTTCATTCGTTTCATTGAATTCAGTTAAGTTTTTTTAGCGTGAAGAACATATGAAAAGCTTCAATTGTTTAACAAAAAATTATGTAAAATATTAATATTTAAACAAATGGACCATGAAAAAATATCTATAATGTAGTATGAACATTTTACTTAGACTTCACAAAATTTCATTATGTAGTAGTTTATGAGAAAAAAGTTTTACAATTTTATTGTGCTCTAAATTTCAATATTCAATAACTTTTACAAAAAATTGAATTTTGACGATATATTTATATCACGGGTTACGCGTCAGATAAATTGCAGTTATATGGGGTGGCAGTGGGCGGTTTTCCAAGATTTTTTCAAAATTTCTTAATTTAGTCCAGAGAAGTGTTTCTGCAAATTTTCATTGTTGTACGACCACTCCTTCTATTTTTTTCCAAAAAATGTATGGAGCGGTGCCACTGTGCGTCCTTCACGTGGATCGTTTTCAAGGCTTGAACGGCCATGTTTAAATTCAGCAACCCATCTTTCTACTGTTCTAATTGTGGGTGAATAATCATTATACACTTTCAACATTTGTTCGTGCTACACCTTCCAAAAATAAGAATTTTATTACTGCAACTTTGTTGCGAGAGTATAAAAATTGGGCTAGTAGCAACGCCTTCTCTTATTTAACAACCTGGTGTTTATAGCTGCCATATAAACTGAACGATCAGAATCGAGTATTTTCATGGATAACTTTTTCATACGATTGATATAATTTAAGGCAACTTGAAATGGATTACGTTGAACACCAATTATTTTTTGTATAAACTTGGAGTTTTTCTTTGAAGTTTTTGCTTTTTTATTAAATATTTAGATCCTTTTGCACAAGGCTTTTGAAAGTACAGTTATATTTTACTTAAACTTAATTTTTTGGTCTTAGGCGATTCTTTTTTCATGAAAAGAAATTTAAGGGGGTAGTATGGTAAGAACAATATTTTTTTCAATAATTTTTTTTATACAAACTTTTATTTGAAAGTTCAGGTTTTTCATATGCTGTTCTACATGTACATAATATAGTAGAGAGAAAAAATTTTTTCTCAATTTTTCTTGATATCCGGTGGAGATATGAGTGACCGGAAGATGCCATCTTTAAAAGTGGTACCCATGATTTCACCATCGTGGATGATATGAAATGAACGGTATAAATTTTAGTTTATAGTACATATGAATAGCTATCGTATGACCTTCAACTGAAACAATTCGTTAATAAATAAGCAAATTTTATTATTTTTTTGTTTTTTTCGCCTGTTTTTTGTTACTAATTGTATCATTATATTGTCAACTATCTATTAACAATGACGATTATAGGCCATTAGATAGCCAAGTCTTTTATAAAAATTCCAAAAAAAAAAAAAACTAGACAAATCGGCCAAGGAGATTGGCTGGAATCGTGGGTACCAGTTCAAAAAACACTGTTCCGAGAAACCATCGTTTAAAGATCGCCAGCTGTGCGATTCGAGCGCATTACACCGGCGGATCTCATTTTTAAAAACTTTTCGTTACCATCTGAGTCAAAGATAGGTCTCTACATTATTATTAGGGGTTTAAACTAACCAAAAGGCAAAGAATTTTTTTCCGATGTTTTGAAAAATTTTGACCATAGCGGTAGGCCTTATAAAGCGCATTTCTCCTTTTTTTCATATGATAAAAATGAAATGAGAAATGCAAATAAGAATATTATAAATGTATGTTTCATACATTATATACAATTATATATTAGTATATGCATATAAATTTTATATCAAAATAATCGAAACTTAATAAATTAACTGCCAGCTACATCACATATTCCGACGCATGTCGCTTATGGTGAGAGTACTCTCATTGTTCACAGAAAAAAAGATATATTTTTTGTTTGGAAATCCGAAAGTAATACACTCATAATTACCGCAAAGTATGGGCATATTTCCACAACAAAACTTTCATTAATTCTCTCTGTATACTCCGAAGTTCAACAACGCACGAAGTTGTGCCTAAATTGAGTGTGGCAAACATATGTATGTAGTTCGCCCATTGTATATTGCATGAAAATACAATTAAAATTGAGTATACATTTACATTTTCAAAACTTTGCACAAATTATGAACATACGAATGCAACGAACAATACTAGTAATAAATCTTAAATGAAAATGAAATATGCGTACAAACATCCGTTTCTTAGTTATGGCTTTGACTTACACTACACACACCGATTTATTAACAACCTACTGCTCTTACTTAAAACTTCATAGTTACAGCAACAAATGCATAAGAAATGCACACCATTTCACTGGACTCGTCTCCCTGGCTGTTGCTAAATGCAAAATTTTAACTTACTGCTTGCACTCACTGATGCGACAGCACGCCTCCTTTCCTCCTACCCCACCTAACCGTTTTGACTAATAATTCTCTGTTGCATTTCATTTCACATATTGAATGCCACCACTTGCTTGCCACCATTAAATCTAACTATATACATATATAGGACATATAGCTACACACATAACATGTCCAAGTTGTTACTCTTGCAACCGGTTTGGTTCTGGCCTTTCCTGCCATCCCACTACTTGCGCCTCCATCTGTTAGTAAATGTTATATGAGCACGGCAAACTGAGTGAATGAGTGACTGCTTGATCTGTCAGTGCTGCCACTAGACATATTATATGGCGGTAACCAAATTTATGCCATACTATCATCCTCTGAATGTGGCAGCTAAGCTGCCGACCAATCGAAATCAGTCAACAGTCGCAGAAGTCAGAAGGAAGCTTGTTCTCTTAGATAGGCAGTATGCATCCCAAAGCCCGTCCAAATGTATGCACTTAACAAAAATTTGTTGCTTATAAATTATAATTGCATAGCATTGCATTGTAAATTATTGCTGGTGAGTTTACGAGTATGTCTACTTGTATGTCGTTCTGATGCATTTTGGAGTATACACAATTTGTATGCAATCACTTACTTAGGAATTCATTAGGATGTTGAGCCATTGCATGTAGGCTGGCGAATGCATCAAGAAGTGGTTCAACTCACAGCAATAGAAACGGACGTCCTTCATATGTTCAGAGAGTGGGCCAAATGTGTGCACAAATTTTTTCGGCAATAGAATGCAAAGGGTGGTCAATACAAATAAAATTAATGGTATTCTCTTATGCAAAGGGTGGTTCTTACAGATACAGAAATGAGTACGAAATTATAATGATAATAATTGTTTTAGGCTGAATCAAAATAGAAAAAAGAGGAAGACAGGTGGCCCAGTTGTTTGAGTTTCGGAAAGGTCTATTAATTTTACCAACACAGTATCCGCAAGTAACTAGCGAGAAGCCGATGCATCCCGCTGATATTATTTCAAACAAGGTTGCATAAATTCAAAGGACAGAAACATGACGTTGTTCAGTCCTATCTAGCTAGATATTGTTTTCTCAGTATAAAAATGTTGTATTTAGCAATCAGCCTTAATAATTTTTTATTAAATTAAAATTTATTTCAATTCTCGCAAAATGTGCCATAAGAGTATACTAATCTCGTTGCAAACCTGACTCTTGTTTATAACACCTAAAACATATCGGATACCAGATGTATATATTGGGTTGTCAAAAAAGTCTTGCAGTATTTTTATTGAATCAATTCGTGTGGCACCCATACATCGAGCTTCTTAGTGACTCCGAGCTTCTTCAAACGGCTTATAACGGTTTGATGACTACTATGCCGGTCTCTTTCGACCAATTCAGCGATTTTATCGCAATTTTCGACGACAGGCCTTCCGGAGCCTGGCGCATCTTCGACCACCTCTACACCAGAACGAACACGTTGAAACCATCGATGTGCGGTGGAAATGGAAACTGTATCGAGTCCATAAACTGCACAAATTTTATTGGCGGCTTGAGATGCATTTTTGCCTTTATCGTAGTGGTACTGTAAAATATGCCGTATTTTCTCTTCATTTTGCTCCATGTATGCGACGCTATGACTCACGAATGACTTAAAAAAACGACAATCAATCAAACACGGGTTAGCGTGTGAAATGAGCTTTCCAAAAAGGTATACAAAGGTATACAACCTAATATATGGGAGTTCATTCCGAGATGCGTACTTCGATATACCAATCGGAAACATTTAGTATATGGCTATGTAACTCTCAGAATTTACTATTCTGCGTTATTCAAATGGTATGATATATCCAGTTGATCCAAAATAGGCAACCATTGGATTGAAATGGCTTCATACACACAAATTTTCTTGGATTCGACTCATCTGGAAACATCCATGTAGTCATCGGCTGTTTCCTTTCGGTCTCATACGCGTAAATCCATGATTCATCACTTGTCCAGATGTCACAGATGTCATCAGATCATATTTTTTTAACATTTCTTTCGACCAATCGACATATGCCTTTTTGTGAGCGGTTGACAAATTTTGTGGGATCCAACATTATAAAAAATTTCTAAAACAAATGTTAATGCAATACTGAATGTATGCTGGTCCCAATAATTCCCATGGTTGCCTTAATTTCACGATAGAGTATATGACAATCGGTAGTTTACGGAACAAAAACCGATTTTCTAACGACCTTCCCGAATTTTGTCTTGATGTTACTACGACCTCGACGGAATTCACCATACTATCGATAAATACTGGTCTTTGATAGCGCTTCATGGCCAAAATTTTATTTAAGTTCCACGATGCACTTTTGCTAAGTAAACCTACGGCAAAAGTTGTAAAAAATAATCATGCGAATATGTTTACGACTTAATTCCATTTTTTGGCCTACATGAATATTTTAAGTTACTGTAAGTTCAGAATATGTGTAACATCAAAAGTTTCAAACTTTACAAAAAAGTTGTGAGTTGCAGATTGCAGCTCTAGGGTTGCCAAATCCGAAAATATGACACCCAACGTGGCTACACCCAACAAGGATCCCAGAAAAATGAGATTAGATATGGGCACCATATATCGGTTTTTATTCTTTTAAGACAGACTATGGACAATCGGCAACGCACCATCTCTTTCATCTTTGCTGGTGTAGACACCGCATACACGGTTATAGCCGGGATAACAGCTGGGCTCTAGTCGTGCCGAGAGCAGCCAGGTCCTTCTCCATCTGATCTTTCCAATGAAGTGGAGGTCTTTTTTCCCCTGCTTCTACATGATGGTACTGAATTGAAAACCTACCAAGCTGGAGTATTCTATTCCATCCGGACAACATGATTTAGCCAACGCAGCCTATATTTCTTGGTTCGCTGACCTATGTTAATGTCGAATGCCATATTCACCGTTTCCGATACGATATATACCATAAATCTTCCGCTGAATCTTACTCTCAAACACTCGTAACGTCGACTCATCAGACGTTGTCATCGTCCATACCCCTGCACCTTGGTCTTTAATCGTCAAAAGAGGATTTAACTTCTCAATTGCCCACTCAGTCCGAAGTAGCAGATGTTGGCAAGAGTTGTTCGGCGTTGGATTTCGAGACTGACATTGTTGTTGGTGTTAATTTCCATAATAGACGAAATCTACGACTTCAAAGTAATGACTGTCCCACGTCACTGGAGCCAAGTCGGAAATGCGACGACTATTTGTTTGATGATAGGAGATATTTTATTATTTTTTCTAGCAGCAGGTTGAAGAAGTCGCACGATAGGGCGGCCCTTTGTCTGAAACCTCGTTTGGTATCGAACGGCTTGGAGAAGTCCTTCCCGATCCTGACGTAGTTTTTGGTATTGCTCAACTTCAGCTTACACAGCCCTATTAGATTTGCGGGGATGTCAAATTCAGACATCGCGGCATAAAGGCAGCTCAGTTTCTTGCTGTCGAAGGAGGTTTTAAAATCGACGAAAAGGTGGTGTGTGTTGATCTTCTTTTCATGGGTCTTTTGTAAAATTTGGCGCATGGTGAAAATCTGGTCGATAGTAGATTTCCCAGGTTTAATCAGTTTGTTGCCGGGTGGCGGCAGTCTTTAACACACTATGCTCAATAAGACCTTATATGCGATAAATCTCTTTATCCCACTGTAATTGGCGGAGATCAAATGCTGCCATCGTTCTCATCATCTTCGGGTAATATGGTCCCTATTTTTGTGGATTGGGCAGAGCACTCCTAGGTTCCAATCATCGGGCATGTTTTCATCCGACAATATCTTGCAAAGAAGCCGATGCAAGTACCTTGTCAGTTCTTCGCCGCGTATTTTAATAGCTCTGCCGGTAATCCATCGCCAACTGCCGCTTTGTTGTTTTTCAGGCGGATAATTGCTATTCGAACCTCATCATGTTCGGTTAATGGAACATCTATTCCATTATAATCGATATGGAGATCGCCATTTCCGGATGTTACCCTTTCACTGCTGTTAAGTAGGCTGGAGCAGGTTTCCATCCATCACTTCAGACTGCTCTGAATATATAACCACTTTAGGTGCTACAAGAGTATGCTTTGAAACCTGCCGTTACTCCCTGCTTCTTTTCGTAGAATTTTTGAGGCAGCTTCTCCAGCTCTTCGTAGTCAGGCATTGCTGCCCCTTTCTTTTTTTATCTGCATATGCGTCTCACTTTCCTCTTCAACTCATGTTATCTACTGGACTACATTTTGTGGTCGAAGATGACGAACATGGACTGTTGAATACCCCACAGAAATCCGAAGAGTCTCGAAAGATCTTTGGTTCAAGGAGCGAGCTGCTACGAGGATTGATCAATGATCGAATCGTTTGAGTGCTTGTGTGGAAGCAAAGCTGCCAATTGTGAATAAAATTTTATAAATTACTCATATGTATACGACACGTATTATTAAGGGGTTATACCAATGTGACACTTTAAAAAAAAAAATTTTATTTCTTTTTTCGATAGAATATATTTTCATAAATATCCAGTGAAAACGGGAAGGTCATATCTTGAATAGTTTGCGGATGGCAGCGTTCAAAAGAGCGACCGCTCGGAAGTGCAAACATTTATAAGTGAAACTTCAAATGCGTTTTTTCTCGAAAGGACATTTTTCAAAATTGCTGGCATCATAACTCAACCAGAAATTGACCGATCGACTTCAAATTAAAACTGAGTATTTTTGAATACATTTGCCATACAATGAACTACGATCTTTTTGATTGGTTGAAAATTGTCAATTTCGCATTAAAAAACCGACCATTTTTTTTCTAAAAAAACGATTTTTTTTTTTCAAAATTACACCATTTTTTTTTAATTTTTGGATATTTTTCAAAGATCATAGTTCATTGTATAGAAAATATCTTTAGGTTTAATAAATTTTTCAAATTTTTTTGTTTTAGCTTCTCATTTGGTGAGAATCATGCCAGCAGTTGGGGCACTTTTTTTTGGCACCTCCGAAGACCGCCCATAACTCCGTTACTTTTGAAAGTTTTTGTAAAAAAAATATTAAAATATAGCTGAATGTATACCTTATTACGTTCAAAGAAGTTCGAAATATTCAATCGCGTAGTTTCTCTTAAAAAAATTCACGGAAATCGTCTAATTTTTCATGCGTCACACTGGTATATCCCCTTAAAAATAGCTAATTTTTTTAAAAAATGTATTACAGTTTAGTTTTTATAACGGCCTGAAGTTGTGAAAAGATTTATGGAGTGCTAAATAAATCGTAGAACCATTTTAGACAAAGGAGTCATTCATGGCTTTTGAGCCAAATTAAGAACTTTAGACGGAGCTTCGTATTAGTTTTGGTGAGCTGAGTTTAGTAAAAATTTTTGGATATACATATCATTATAGATCATTGCTCAGAACTATGTGAGGAACTTAGTTGCAAAAATTATATATAATATCAGTTTTTCTTATGTAGGCTAGTGGGATTTGGAATACGTCCACCATTATGTGCAATGCAAAATATATTCAACTGAGTCCTACTTCCTACTACCTTTCATAATATCTTGAAATATTTTCAAACTGACACATGCCTGCTTCCTTAATCTCATTTTCAACAAAACTAGCAGCTCTACCATAAACCCACGGTAAACCCCCGGCAGCTATCCATCATCCGAGAGGCGAAGCTTACGCACCGATTTCGTTGTAGTTAGCATTATGTATGTGTGTAGGGGCTTTTGCCTTGTATGTATGAGCATAAATGTGTATCTGATTGTAGCTCAATGGCTAGTCTATGGTGATAACTAGTCGGTATGAGTGGTAGCTAGTTGGAGCAGATGGTTTTGGTGGAGCAGAAAGAGCATGAACTTCCTGCGCTATAAATGAACGGCCATGTTGCTGCAGTATGGGTGTGTGTGTGTGGTGACGTAGGCCGACGATGTGGTGGAGGCAGTAGCAGTAGCTGAGCATGCGGACTCATTGAAATTGCATGCATGTTTGTTTGCATTTTGATAATAAATCAAAAACAGTGCATATAAATTGGGAAATATGCACACACCAGCAGCAAAACCAACACATGCAATAATAACAGCAATGGCTGTGCCAACAACAATAACAAGAACAATAATTGGCGCAACGCTGGCTGTGGCTGTGGCAGTGGCAGCAACAAAATTTGCCGACTACATTTATGCATGGCTGCATATTTCATCGGAGCTACTGCCATACATGTACATACATATATTCATACATACGTTCGTAATATGTGTGCCGAATAAACATATTTATTGTGGGTTGAAGGCGGCTAGATAAATGTAGGCAAATATGCCAGAACACCAACAAACAAACAAACAAACAGCAAATGCTGTTATAACAACAACACAACTATGAAAGATGCGTTAGCCCGACACGCGTATATTCCCATAGAATTTATGGGCTTTTCGAGCTATGGGCACAATTCACTGCTGCCCGGTGTTATTGTTGGAGGTGCTGCTGCTGCCATTGCTATTGCTGTTGCCATAGCGAATGCTGGGAACTGCCACAGTTGGTGGTCGCACACTCATGCCGCCGCCATGGCATACTACTAAATTTACATACGCATTCAATCACATATTCAGAGCGTTCGAAAGTGCCTCTACGTGCGCAAGTGTATTGTGTATGTGTGTATTTGGAGTGGTATGCTCGACTATGGTGTGTACAGTGCATATATTTGTTTATTAAAAATTTAAATTAATAAATGTGAACCAACAGCCAGGCATTGCATGCTTGAGGGGCGTGGGCATGCCAGCTTGGAAAATCGAAGCTTAGCAAATCCTTTGGGAACAAGTGTTTTATATGCGTAAATGTGAGTGCATAAAATTTTGTAGCACCTCCTCTCGCTTCGGCTACTCGCATTTATTCGTATTTACTTACGTATGCATATATGCATTTATGCACTTAAGTGCACACAAATCAATAATATGCGCGCATGTGTGTGTGCTTCGTTATTGAATGCAGGAATAATTTAGTGAGATTTATTTCTTCTTTTTGTTTTGCACAGAAAGATATGAATTTCATACGCTATTTTTATGATATTTATTAAAAAAATAATACTTGAATTTTATGAAGTTTTTGCAAACAAGAGGAGTGCGTACTAGAAATATCGGTTTGAGGTTAAAGTTTGAAGTGCATTTTATTTAGATATGAAAAAAACAACAACAATAATAATATAACAATGGAGGAATTAACAAGTACAGCAGCTCAAGGTGAAAATACCTAAGCGAATTCCGTTTTAGAAAACATTATTGTGAAAGTTTGCAGCACTTTTAGTCAGATAATGAAAGAAAATTTGAGATTTCGGGAAAAAATTTTTGGAATTCAGCAGTTAATATAATTCAAAAACAGAAAAAAGCGTTAACTTCGTCTATCTTTCACAGGCGTATAGAGCACAGAAGGCTATTAAAAGAAAAATTGTCTTTATTTTGATAGGTTCAATCCAAATAAATTTTTCTGACACTGTAGCGTTGCTTGGGACAATAATAATGGGTTGTCAAAAAAGCCTTGCGGTATTTTTATTGAATCAATTCGTGTGCCAACCACACATTGAGCTTCTTAGTGAAAGCTTCTTCAAATGGTTTATAACGGTTTGATGACTACTATGCCGGTCTCATTCGAACAATTCAGCGATTTTATCGCAATTTTCGACGACAGGCCTTCCCGAGCGTGGCGCATCTTCGACCACCTCTACACCAGAACGAAGACGTTGAAACCATTGTTGTGCGTTGGAAATGGAAACTGTATCGGGTCCATAAACTGCACAAATTTTATTGGCGGCTTGAGATGCATTTTTGCCTTTATCGTAGTAGTACTGTAAAATATGCCGTATTTTCTCTTATTTTGCTCCATGTTTGCAACGCTATAACTCACGGACGACTTAAAAGAAACGACAATCAATCAAACACGTGTTAGGCGTGAAATGAGCTTTCCAAAAAGGTATAGCATGACCCGATGCGGCGAATAAAACTAGAACTACGCGCTTCCAGCGCCAACTAGCGAAAATATCGCAAGACTTTTTTTAAACTTGTTTGATTGCAGGAATTTTCCAAGGCAATAGCCAATGGGCTTGGATGTTCGCGAAGTTTAGAAATATATCTTATTTTAATGTCCTCTATCTCCTTCTTTACCATTAGGAATGCGACTGCTATATCCTATAATTTTCAAGCCTGCAAAAGGTCCTGCGGTGCTTTCAAACTTTTTTTTATAGTTTCAAGGTTAATAAATATGAATTTTGCTATGCTTTTATGCATTTTCATATACTATATTTTACATAAATAGTACGTTGATGTCGTTTTATGTTGACAATAAGAATTGAATTTTTGAATTATTTGAATTTTTTCGCATTTTTTAACACCTTGCCCCACTACTTTCACCTCAATCTGCGGATTTATAGCGCTGAAGATTCCCTGACGTTCCTTTCTGGTTGCTTCAAACTTCGTGATAAAGGCAAATAAGTAATTACGACTTTAGAAAAATGCAACCATTAGAACATTTTATGTTTATTATAGTATTGCATAATAAATAACAAAACTGTGAAGGTTAGGATACTTTTAGAATTTTCAAAAAATTAAAAATTGTTTTCGATCTAATCAATTAAAAAACTATTCAAAAATATAGTCCCGAAGTTTCATTGGTTTACTCCGAATATTTTCGAAGAAATAGGCCCTAGAACTATTGCATTTCATGCTGCGATCTATACAACCGGAGAACTTTGAGTCTCGTTTCCTCGAAACTAAGTACTACTGTCCCCAAAAAATAAGGTGACATTTGAATTTAAACTGCGCGCGTAGAAGGATTTGGAGAAGTATTTTCTTTTTTAGGTTGGTAGTACTGTCAGTCACATTTATGTCGAATTTCATGTCAAAATATTCATTAGTGTTTGAGATACGTGTCGTTTTGTGAGCTGCTAAAAGTGAGTTTTTCGCTTTTTGCGATATTGAAATTTGTTGAGCAAAGAATTTGCATTCAATTTTGCTTACGGAATCAATTTTCTGCTGCAGATACGTTGAGGATGGTGCAGAAAGCCTTTGGTGATGAGGCAATGTCTAAAACAATGTTTACAATGGGATAGTGAGTTCCAAGCCGGCCGTGAACGTGTCGAAGATGAAGAGCGTCCAGGGCGACCATCAACCTCAACCGACGAAGCTCACGTTCAACAAATCAAAGATTTGGTGTTGAAAAACCGTCGATTAACAATTAGAGATCTTTCTGATGAAGTTGGCATATCGAGAGGCTCAGCCAATACCATTTTGAAGGATATTTTGGGCCTCAAGCGCCGCAAATCTCGACTGGTACCGAAAACATTGAATTTTTTGGAAAAAAAGCGTCGCGTTGAAGTGTGTGAAACGATGCTTTCCGACTACCGGAGTATCATGAAGTGCATTATAACTAGCGATGAGACTTGGATCTATGCTTACGACCTCGTGCCAAAAGAGAGCCGAGACCAAAAAAATCGCGCCAAAGTCGCTCAAAAATCAAGGTGTTGTTGACTGTTTTCTTCGATTATCGTGCTGTTGTGCATTATGAATTCCTTCCAACCGGTCAAACAGTCAACAAGGAATATTATTTGAACGTTATGCGTTGTTTACGTAACGCTATCCGCCTAAAAAGGCCGGAATTCTGGAAACACAATTCTTGGTTTTTACACCACGATAATGCACCGTCCCATACTGCCCTCGTAATTCGTTATCACTTCGCCAAAAACTCAACCCATATCGTTCCACAATCACCGTATTCACCTGATCTGGCGCCGGGGACACCGTTTTTATACGATAGAGGAGATTCAAGCCGCAGCGAAGACGGAACTGAAGACCATCCCGGAAAGTGACTACAACCAGTGTTACGAAGATTGGAAAATCCGTTGGCATAAGTGCATTGCATCGGGAGTGGATTACTTTAAAGGGGATGAAATTGATTTGGAAGAATAAATAAAGAATTTTCAAAATAAATACAATGTCACCTTATTTTTTGGGCATAGCAGTATATAACTTGTTTCATCCAGCCATCAAAATTGCGAGCGAGAATTATTTAACTGATTTACTTGAACTAAAGCGTATTTATACAAAATGTTATATTCAAGCGTAATAGAGCATTTTTCCGAGAAAAATGGCAGTTTTGAAAGTTGTTTAACTACTTTGATGTCGAAAAACACAGGTAAAATCCTGGCCTACATCTCCAATTTCTCGGAATTCTAAAAACCCCTCCACAATGCACTTGATAAAAACTTCCAGATCAAAAAAAAAATTACTTTTTTCGTTTCAAACAAGAAGGCTAACCAGGTCGATTTCAATCAACGGGATCGTAGATATTTTTTAACATAAAATAATTTTTATTTTGTAGTTCAATATATATGCAAAAAATCGGATGTGATCTGTTTTTATTCTTCCATAATAAAATTGGAAAAATTTACCTTTTTTGACGGTAATAAAGGTAAAATACCCCCGCCCTACTTTAATAAATCATAATGCAGAGGTATTTCCGGAGGACACAATAACTTGAGTGTGTATTTTGTGAAGGACGCGAAGTTATCGAAAACTTGCTTTATATGAAAAATCCATTCACCTCAAAAGGTGATAACTTTACTAAAGTTAAAGAAACAGTACTTAAAAATCGTCATTGGCGAATATTTTGGTTATTGTTTTGAATATGAAGCGTTTTAATGCTAGATTTTTGTAAAGGGGACGTCGAGTGGAGGTCGCACATGAGATGCCCTACATTCATCAAATGCTTTATTACTTATTATAACATTGTCACTGTAGTCTACCATATTTTAAAGGCAATAATACCTGAAAGTGTATTTTGTTTGTTAAGGTCTATTTTAGATCAGATTTATTTATAAAGTTCCCAGCAGATATGATCTTTTCAATCAGCTGCAAAAAGATGAAGAAATTGTCACCTATTGCTGTTGCTTGATTTATAATGAGAATGAGGGTAATGTCTGAAAATGGTAGGTATACATTTATAACCAAAATAATAGTTCGATTCACATGTGCATAAAGATGGCGCTACATGCAATACAAGCTTTAATTTATAGAAGCAAAATTTTGGTTAACGCATTGTATGCCGTGATGGACCTGTGGCGTGGCCTCCAAGATCGTATCATTTAAGACCGCTGGACTATTTTTTTGTGGAGTTATAAGGACTCATTTGAAAGAAAATATTTGTCGCATTATTGCTGCCATACGGCCGCGGCGGTTATTTGCCCGAAATCATTTTTAAAACATAATAGCGAACCCTTATCTTTATAATACTCGTAGAGCTAAGTTCTTGACTATAACATTAAATTGCATGCTTTTATTGTTTCTTAAAACTACATGTCTAAAAAAATGCCTCTTAGTTCAAATATTAAGAATATAATATAAAATATTGTTTGTACTAGATGCTGATACAATTTACTAAAGGAATATAAGAAGAGACATAAAATAAAATGAAAAAAAGTAGAGAAGGGCTAAGTTCGGATGCAACCGCACGTTTTATACTGTTGGAGAACTTGCAAGTAGGCCACGTCCACTTTTCTAAATTTCCGGACCACAGGTGCCACTTGCTACTGCGCTCCTTTAATCCAAATTACAGTCTTATATCTTTACTAGCAGCCCGTCCCGGCATCGCACGGGGTAGACAATTATTTATTTTTGGAAATTTGGATATAAAACACTTTTTGTCAAAAATATTTTTATTTGTACTAAAAAAAATCCCACAGTTATATTTGTATGTAGGTCTATTTATGTTCAATTTCCTTGATGGTTTAAGTGGCGGGCACTTTTGAAAAATTAAAAAATAAAAATATACAAATAATAATCAAAAAATTAAAATAACCGTAATAAATAATGAATTCAGTCATTTTACATATAAGTAAATAATAAATTATTAAATAAATATATTAAAATATAAAAATAATAATATTCTTTAAAAATTAGCGTATAAAAATATTATAAGTAAAAGTAATAATTACGAAAAAATAAAATAAAATAAAAATACTAATTATGAAAAATTAAAAAATAAAAATAATAATAATCAAAAAATTAAAATAACAGTAATAAATAATGAATTCAGTCGTTTTACATATATTTTTGCCACTGCACGCGCTCAATTCTGCTAAATCGCAGCGACAACGTCGAATTCCTTACATTGATTCGATTGGCTCTGTTAGCCGCCAAATCGAACATCATACAGAACTCAATTTGCACCTTCTCTATACTTTACATTCTCTGACCCGGCGCGCTTTTCACAATGCATCGCAAATAACGGCCATGACGCTATGGCGGTTTTGTTTACTTTCTGAATTTTTTAATTCGTAATATCTTTTGAATGGAAAGTCCAATTTAAAAACTATTTTATAGGTAGTTAAATAGACTTGACCATAAAATAATTTATTTGTATAAAGATTAATATAAACACATAAATAGCATGGTTTTAATTTGGTTAGCATTTTCATTAATGTTTAAAATGAAAAAAGTTGTTGTAGTGACATAACTACAATAGTTGGACATATGCTACCGCGGAGTTTTTTGTAGACATTATGATGTTCTTCAATATTGTTGTACATTATTTTGTTCTATCGCTAATACTTTCGGCAGCACATTCGACGAAAGACATTTTAAGACTCAATTTTCTACTCCTTCGGTTACATTGTCTAAGGATCCTTATTTTTTTTTTCAAAATAAAATGTAGCCTATGTCAAATTGGAAGAATGTAGCATTCTACTGGTGAAAAAATTCTTTTAATCGGCCCAGTACTTTTTGAGCCTATTCTGTACAAACATACAAACATATAAAAATAAATACAAATCTTTCCTCTTTATAATATTAGTATAGATTATATATTTTACCGGAAGCAGAAACTTAAATTCAGATTACTACAACAATACACAGTATTCGTCTGTGTCTGAAATGGATGATTTGAAGTATATTGGCGATAAAGATGTCAATAGCTAAACATTCCCGAAATAAGTTTCGTGCTCCCTAAATTAGGTAGAGACTCCGATATGTTGTAAGAAAACGACAATAATGCTAAAAATTTGCACGGTTCAAAATATGGACGTTTACCTTATAAAAGCTTCCGTACTGTAAGTATTTAATGCTTTTGATAATGGAGATTAAAATAGTTAATTTTCAACCTTTTAATCGAAAAATGATCAAGTGCAACATGATTTAACCATATTTGCTGTTCCAGCTTAGTCTAAACTTAAGAGTGGAACAAATCAATAGCGCGCAACCCTATATTTAGCCGTTTTATTCTGAGACTAAAGAGCCTAATGCGTGATATGTCAGCTGGCTGTATGGACACCAATTACTTGGGCAATTTCATTTCATTACGGTGAGTTTTTCTATTTCAGAGGTACATATGTATGTATGTACTTACATATTCATTCATATACAATTTTGGTAGTAAAGAATGGTTTTAGTTAGCCCAGAAAAGAGAAGTGTATCACCACAAGGAAAACAATAAAATTAAATAAGTAATTACTAGTCGTGACTGGTAAATTCACACAAAGTCAAGCTTTGATCATGATATTGTCCATCGAATACAGATACATACTATACTTACATATAGTATGAGTAGCATATACAAAAATAAATTTACACATTCATGGTCTGCTGATCGGACCATATATTGACTACGTCTACATTGGTTATCACATGCTTTGCTATGCATGAGAGATGATACGAACCCTACAAGCGGCAACAACTAATAACACTACTTAGTTTAGGCATTTTAAAACTCTGATGTTGGAGGCTGTCTCTGGCGAATTTGGGGTTGAAAAAAGCGAAAAAGAAGGTAAAAATCTCCTGATTTTTTGGGTTGTAGTCAAGGGGTGTATGGGTTTAATCAGCACCATTTACTAAAATGACAAAGATAGTGTGAATTTTTTGAATTCAAATTCGTAATGAAGACATCTCAAAAACCCGATAGATCTCTTATCATTATCGCTAAGGTCAGACGCCTCTTTATAAGCTTGGCGATTTTCGTTTGTTAAAATAAATGGATCATAGAATTTTTTGAAGCCTCCATATTCACCGGGTATGGCTCTGTGAGTATTTTTGAAGAGAAGATTATTTGAAGAGAATCTTATGGAAACTATTTTGAAGGCGTCAATATTCATGCATACAAATGAAACTGTATTTTCCGAAAATTCCCCTCATTCTTGAACACACAAAATACATCGACCCGATTTTAGTTTCCCAGCCCACAATGACTTCGTGTCATTGGGTGGACTTTCCAGGAGAATAGTTTTCCACTCGTGATTAAGGCCAGGTTCCTCTAAAAAACGTAATTTTTTTCAATAAATTTTATTTTTATTACGGAACATGTTGAGTAGTAAATTTTTTTTTACAAATGAAAGTACATATATTAAATTACTTGAAAGCATTTTTTTAAATTTTTTTTTTCAAAATGGCGGTCCTGAAAATGGCTGCTGAAACCCATCCGATTCGTAGATGGATGACATCATTTCTTGGAAGAGAATTATCTGAAAGAAAAAACAAAACGGTTTCATGTTCTGTATCGCATTAGCTATGGCCTGAGCCAGAATGAAACATTTTCAATAAAAAAAAAAAACAGAATGACGGACTTTTGAATTTTTCGAACCCTTTTTTCACTTTTAATTCTTTATAACTTTTTTAAATAATAATGAATATTTCTGGTTCTGCTTCAAGCCATAGCCAGACATCTAAAGAGTAAAATGCCGTTTAGTTCATATCGATAAGTGCAATAGTTTTGAAATGAGAGTGTCATCCATGCGAAAAAACGTGTTCGGAGAAAAATCAGTTTAAACCAAAGGCACGCAGTAGCTGTACCGAAGGCATTCGAGCGGCCGGCTTTTATACCTGATTCTCGGTCTTGCTGACCTTCGGGGCTAATTCAATTTATGAAAAAAAAAAGTTTCGAATTTTTGAAAATTGTTTAGAGAAACCTGGCCTTAAACTGAAGGATCATCAACGTCTAACTTCTATTTCAGGGAGTTCCGCATTAATGCTTTTTTTTTTTAATTGGATATATCAAGATGAGTGTGTCAAAATTAAAGAGGGACACGACCATGGGCGATGTATTCCCAACGCTAACTGCGTTGACTTCGATTTTCAAGTGAGAGTTCTCCTCCGACGTTGAAGAAACTGCTTTCTTTTCTTTACTCCGTCGGGACAATCTGAAAAAGTACCCTATCGAAGCCACAGCTAATTGGGTTCGCTGAGAAAACCGATGGATTCCGCATTAGTAGTGTTTTCGCTTGCTGATTTGATTCTTCAATTCTACCAACGCGACATATTTCAAGATGTCCATAAGGAGCAAAGACTTATGAATATTGAGTGAATGCATAGATGAAGATATTATATATGCATCGTTATATAGACGATATCTTGATGTTTCAAGGTAATTTCTGACAATTCTTATCTCCAAAACGAGCAGACTGTACGAACTCACTGTAGTGCCTGCCTATGAAACAATGAACAATTTAGCTATAATAAGTGCTCTCAGCCACTACAATGCCCTACATAAGGACGCAAGTACATACATATATAGACAAAAGCATTGAATGATCACCTGGTAAGGCTGCTGAAGTGGCAATGTTAAACGGAGCAAAGCTAAAAGCTTATGTACAAAATTCCTGGAAGATGTTAAATCATTGTCAGAGTATTTAACACAAAGGCTGCACATACTGAACACAAACCACAGCACCGTGAAGGCAGTGTAGCAGCAGAGATCGGCCTAAAAGAGTGAGCACATGCGCGTACAATAAAATCGGTACCCGATATCGAATGGGCTTGACGTTGGAACAGGGATGCGCGCACGATTTCCCAACAAAAGTTCGAGTAATGTTGAAAATTTTTCAGATTTTTGCTAAAGTTCTTAGTCACAGTCTTTACTGCTTACGGTTGGCTTTTGCTTGGCTTATGGCGCTCACAGGTGAGTGTGTGCGTATGGTTATATGGTTGTGTGTTAGTACGTGGGTACCCGTATTTAGTAAGCAAAGCACCAGCGATTGCAGCCGACAACATGTTAACGAGTCTCTTAAGCAACAATATTTAAGACTAAATGTTGGACGGACGGCTGAAATTGCTTGTATGCTGGCAGGCCTGCCAGCCATATGTGAATGAGTGTATGTATGTATGTATGTCGGTGATAAAAATCCTTCTTTCGTGCCACTTATGCCACCAGCGCGAGTGCCAAGACAAAGCCGTTGAGACAATTGTGGCAACAACATGCCGCTTGTGCCGTAACGGCGGCTTGCCGTGGCATTGAAGCGCACTGCGACAGCATCTCTCATGCCTTTTGCCTTATTGTGTCTTTTGCCGGAACGTGTATAATTTATGTGCGCCTGCTATTCGGTTGACAGTAAAGTCAAGATAAGATCCGACTTTGTCGTTTAAATGTTGTCGCTTTTATTGTATTTCATGGCTACCTGTAATTCCAGTGATCATCGCACAATGGCTACTTATTTACTACCTAACCTTAAGTAACGTTACGTTTAACTGCACACACACACGCACACATATCGTACTTACATACATGGATGCTTTTATTGCTCGCACATTCATAAGAATTTTGTGGGTTTTCGGTATTTCGCTGAATTACCGATTTTCATATTTTATATTTGCTTTGTCGCTTGCTATCGCACAGCACGTCAGCTTTTAATTGCACTGTGAACATATTTCATATCTTATTCGCCTGATTTGCTCTTATTTTCATATGCTTTAGCATTACTTGGTAACGATTACTCTTTCCTTCGTGGCGCGTCATGTTTACCTCCGTTGCGGTTTTATTTTATTTGATTGTCATCACGGCGTTCTTACAGCATCTTTCATCTTAAGTGGTCACGCGCTGACTGTAAAACATGTTGACGGAGTCGCTGTGGATCGATGGCGTTAAGTGATAAACTTTAAGTGTCTGCTTTCTGCTGAAAGAGTGACCTTAGAACTCGTTATAGGGAGAGGCTTAACTTGAAAGAACAAAGCACAGTGCTCACATATTTACATACATATGTGTATGATGTCGCGTGTTCCTGGAAATATATATTTTAAGCAATGTAATAGACAACACATTTAATAAACGAATTAAGCTTTAAAATCGGTTATAACAGTTATGGTCACTAAATGTGGGGAGAGGTAGAAGTTTGAGAGTTAACGAAATGCAGATAATTTATTCAAAAAATTAAGAGTGAGGAATATAATTAAAAAATAACTTCCACTTTTAACTTAAAATCGTTGTAGCTTATGGGGCTACTCTCATGTGAACGCATATATTTTACCACTTTTTAGGAATTTTGTTTATACGACAACAAAATTCAATCATTTCAATTTTTAAATATATTTTTATTTGTATTTTGAAATGTAAGAAACTTTTTTTTTCGTTTTTTACACTTTTTTTTATATATATATTTTTTTTTAATTAAAGTAGATCCCAACAAAAAAAAGTAGTTCACTGGTCATAGTGATAGCGGCTGTTCATGTTGTCTGAAATAAAAAGTATAATGGATTATTATTCAATAGTTCTGCGGCTATCGTCCCTACGAAATATAATCAATTTCATTAACAAAACAAGAAAAAACGTTAACTTCGGTTGCACCGAAGCTAAATACCCTTTACAGGTGCATTTCTGTTAGTAACTATGTGTCCAGTTTGTATGGAAGCTATATGCTATATTTAACCTTTCCGAACAATTTCTTCGGAGATTACATTGTTGCCTTAGAAACTAGTATATACCAAATTTCGTGAAGATAAATTGTCAAATGTGAAAGTTTTCCATACAAGCCCTTGACTCCGATCGCTCAGTTTATATGGTAGCTATATGCTATAGTTAACCGATCTGTACAATTTTCTCGGATATTACATTTTTGCCCTAGAAAATAATCTATACCAAATTTGGTGAAGATACATTGTCAAATGCGAAAGTTTTCCATATGAGAACTTGATTCCGATTGTTGAGTTTATATGGCAGCTATATGTTATAGTGGTCCGAAATCGGCCGTTCCGATAAATGAGCAGTTTCTTGAAGAGAAAATGACGTTTGCAAAATTTCAAAGGGATATCTTAAAAACTGAGGGACTATTTCGTATGTATACAGACAGACGGACGGACAGATAAACGGACATGGCTAAATCGACTCAGCTCAACATACTGGACGATAACTTTAAACCAGTAAAAGAACATACTATATATATATTTTAACGCAATCGGTTGAATACTTTTTTTTTAGGACCATGACAGTTTCAGAAAATGATGATTCGAGAGAAATGCGTTTAGAAATGTAGCAGCTGCGGACTTGTCATGGCGCCTGGTAGACAGTCGCTTACGTCACGTCTGCGACTATGAGCTGTAACTTATCAAATGCTATGAATTTCGGTCTGAATTTCTTACAGCATGTTTTCAATAGGTTTTACTGTCAAACTATAAAAAAACAAATCGATTTTTCAAAGTGATTACATGAGAATATCCCCTTATATCTTCCTTTATATACTCTAAACAGTAATTATACTCGTATAGTATACCGAAAAATTCTAATCTCCTCTCTTGACAGATTCAACAACATAAAATAAAATTAGAACTTATATTGAATTTCTAAAACTTATTGATTTCTAATAGTTTTAAAAAACGTAATTGTTTAAAACTTGACTTTATTATAAAAATTGTGATAAAAAAACTTGCGGAAATTGTAATTATTTTCCCAGAATAAATGATATTTCAAAAAAATGTGTTTGTAAAGTTGGTAACACTGTACTTAATTACTATGCCAAATAATGCAAAAAATTGTGTGGAACCGTTACAAATGCCAATGGCTTACGATGAATCAATTTTATCAAAAGCACAAGCCCACGAGTGCTACAAAGCTTTCAAAGACGGTCGAGAGATCGTTGAAGACATTGCCGCGTTCTGGACGACCTTCGACGTCTTCAACTGATGAAAATATTAAAAAAAATGAGGGGTGTAGTGCTTAAAAATCATCAGGCAAGTTTTTGAGAGAAAGCGAGAGAGCTCGAGATCTTTAGTGAGTCAATTTGCATGATTTTGGTATATATGTTGGGAATGAAACACGTTCTGGGTCGTTTCGATAAAGCTGAACTTTTTTTCGAAAAGAGTATTATCGTGAATTTAAAACTAAAAACGCAAAGAATACCGTCGATCAACTACGGTATTCACTAGATTTGGCTCCGTGTGATTTTTTCTGGTTCCCCAAACTGAAATTGCCTTTCCGTGGAACCCGTTTTTAATCAATCGAAGAGATAAAACAAAATTCGTTGAATGAGCTGAAGGTCATCCCAAAAAGTTCTTATGGAAAGTATTTCGACTGGAAAAATCGTTGGCATAAGTGTATTACATCTAGTGGGGGGCTTATATAAATATTGATGGTCTTTACGTCGTTTTCTGCTTAGATACATACTGGCCGTAAAGGTTTCGGTGATCGCAGAGTGTACTAGTAAATCTTTCACGCATGTGTTTGTTGTCCGGACAGTTCTTTCACACCTAAAATTTCTTGTCTCAGCTATGACGCGTCCCATTAAGGGCGTATTCTAGTCTAGAGGCTCGAATTTCGATCTTTTTTCAACAATAAATAAATAAAAGAAGCACTGGATATTTTTACTATTGGTTTTTTTTTTATCATTTGTTTATTAAACTTAGAAGAGTACACAAAATAAATTAAAAAAATATTTATTAATCGAGTTATGCAACCTTGAAGAAAACGGGGAAAAAAAGAGGCCGTGTCCTCATCGCTCCTTGTCGTCATCTAAAAAATAAAACAATGATAGACTCTTAATGTGTACGAATGTCGCTATGTCATGAAGCAGCAAAACTTAAAAAAAAAAAAATTCATAAAATGGGGGCTACTCCAAAAAAGGTAGATTTTTTCATTAATTTTTCAATTTTGTCTATTTATTTAAAAATATTATAAATTTCAAATTTTTTTGTTGCTTCTAGTGATAGAGCTATTTTTAAAGAATATTCATGCCAAATTTCAAATAAATCGATTGATTAGAACTTGAGATATTGTGGCTACCGCATCAAATAAAAGAATTTTGAGAAAAACGCGTTTAAAGTTTTACGTTACACGATATTCGCTCAACCGGTCTAGTTGCCACGTCTCTAAAATGGCAATAACTTTGAAAATAATTTGAATTTTGACAAATCCTTTTAGGAGATATTTTTGAATATCAAAAAAAAAAAATTTCGATTTTTTCAAATTTCTAGACTAGAATACCCCCTTAATGGGCAGTTTGGCAATTTTAGATTGTGGACTTTTGTTGCAATAACTGCCTCTGAAAACCCGTTCTAATTTTGAAAACCCCTTTCTCCGCATTCCTCTTACATTTGTATGTCACAGTGAGAAAATGAATGAACATCGGACATCAGAATTGAACAACAACCACGACTACTTGCTATATAGCACAATTTTGAATTTTACTTGATTCGTTCAGATTCCAGTAAACAAATCAAAAAAACAATTAATATAACGGGGTAAAACTTTGTGCGGATAATCTCCTTGTATTTGTTGATGAAGATAGTGATTCGTGTGTTAGTACCTCAGAGCGAACGCACGTCTAAAACATTGGAGACGTATCTACCTTCTAACCCAACTTGATTGATCTGTTTGGTAACTTTTCGATCTGGAGATGGCCAGATAGCTTGATGAATTTTTCTATGCTGTAATCTAGTACTACAGATAACCATATTTCGGATTCGGGCTCTTCAAGCGCTTATAGCATACATAATCGGTCATATAGACCGTCGGAGCGTATGTGGAAATCGCCGATGTGTTGGAAAACTTCACTTTTATGCGGCGACGGAGTCTCTCTCCCACAACAAAGCCTACCCCTAAATGCCACAAGGACCCACTCTTCGTAGTCTTTGCCCCATCCATAGCACTTCTTAGACGGCGGTGATGTCAGCCTTTACTCTTACGAGGACAGCAACCAGCTAGGCAGCGGTACCCCCAATTTAGGTAGCAGATATACCAGGTGCATGCCCTTTAAATCGTAATTCTTAATATGTTTGTAGTGGTCGTTATCAAAAGGAGGGGAGCTGCCTCTCATCCGAGGCTGTTGTTTTATTTTCATTGTTGGCATTTTTTTACGCGGCGGGTCCTAAACCCAGCGCACAACCCTTGAGAAAGATGGTTCGCCTTCTTAGTTTAGCTCGCCTTTAAACGGATGTTTTTTGGCTTCCCAAAGGATACTTAGTATAAGACCAGAAGTCGTGTAAAAATATCGTTTCTGGCCACTCCCAAGTGAATGGCGCTCAGAGAACTTTCCTCAAGTGTGTAAACTTCTACACATGACTCTATTCTCCCAGATCCTATTTTAATCATCCTTTTAAATTTATGGAACTACAGAGAACTAAATGAAATAACATCAGCTGCGTCAAACCTTTTGTCCGTCTGTTCGAAGATTTATGACAAACTATTATGTGAATAAAAATATTACAACAATAATATTCATTTATTTTGTATTCTGTTGCTATTAAGTCCAGCGTGCTTGTTTTCGTGATAATTAAGTGATAAAATCCATACAAAGTGTCTCCTTCAAAAAACCATGCTACACTCTCAATGCATATCTAAATACGTATTGTACAATATGTTGACTTTTTCGTTATGAGTTCAACACATTTATTGAAAATTTATTACCATTTTAAATGACTTATTTATATATACATTGGTTAGACGAGTTAACACCAAACAACACCGTGACTCTCATTCTAATCAATGTGCTTTTGCCATTTTGTGTAATGCAAATCAAATAATAGTGATTTAACTACACCATACATTAAACAAAATCAAATTTAATGAACCCATTGCATGTATAATTCTTGTTAGCGTATTTGCAAATAATATGTATACAAACATACTTACAAACTTACATACATAAGCGTGGTACTGTGGCTCCACTGTGTGTGTTGTTAAAGCCCAGTTTAAACGTGATTGCAAACCGCTTGTGTGTGCGTATTTGTGTGTGTAAGTATGTGTGGTAAATACTGTGTTGCATTGGCTAATAGAATAATCATATTTTACATTTAAAATTAGCATGAATTTGCCATTTGTTTAAAATGTGGCTGCAATTTAATGAAATCGCTGGAACGCTCGCCTAACATGGCAAGCACACATATCTCTATATAAATATACTATACACAAGTTATGTATGTATGTAAGCCGAACGCATTAGAGCGAATGAGTTAATTAATTATTGCATTATGCAATAACAATAATAAACAACTATACAATATGAGTTTCACAATTTCACAGCGCGCCGTGCTATCGGTCTCTAATTACACGCAAATATTGCAATGAGAATTATTCATAATAAATACTCAATAAATACGAGCATGTTGCTAAAGAAAAACAAACACTTTTTGTTATACAAATGCATTTCATGTATTATAGTTGTCGTAATTTCATTTATTTATTTATGCATATAAATATTGGTGCGGTCTAGTGCCTTTGGTTCGCAGCCTATGGTGGAGATACACAGTTCCATATAATTGTGGACACCAGTTTCAAAAAAATATTTTTTTTTACATTTACCATGAGTGTAATACCTTAAAACTATTATCTGAAAATTTCACGTTGATTCGATAATTAGTTTATTAGTTATTTGACAAATAAAAAAGAGAGCTCGAGCACTTCAAAGCGCTAGTGTTAAACGAAAACTATGTTTTTGAACTGGTGACAACTTTAACTCGAAAGCCGCTCAATAGATGTTAATAAAATTTATACAGCTTTTTGAATACATAAAAAACTCGGGCCTGATCGAAGGATTTTTTTTAATTTCGATTTTTTAAGACCAACTAACTGTTGATTTTTTCTCAAAAATTTAGAAAAAAATTTCCTGTGGCCGCCATTTTGTTAATTTTTGAAAAAAAAAAAATAAAATAAAATCCTTCGAGCAGGCCCAGAATTATCTATTTTTAAAACAAATTATTTTTTGTCCGATTGATTTTAGATGAATCTCCAAGGACTTATGGTTGCCACCGCAAGCTCCTTTTTTCGGAACTGGGTCAACACAAACAACTATAACTTTAGAAATTAATTTTTTTTTGAAATTTTCGTGACTTTAATTCAACACATTCTATAATAATACGATATTACTACTTTTAAATAAAATAACATGATTTAGTAGCAAAAAAATTACTGAAAATTCTTTTTTTCGTACCTCTGACTACCCCTAACCCCTTAATTAATTTTAATACTTTTTCTCATACAAAAAGTGTTCCAAAGTAAACAGAATTTTTTGCCCTTGGTGGCGCCATCTATATATCGACTAGTGCGTTAGAATCTACTATACTTGCCGATTGTCCAGTGAGAATTTCATGATATTTCATTGATTGGAAGTGAAGTTATTGCGTTTGAAGTGTCAGTATGTTTGCGTTACCGGTGCGAAAAGAAGCTTCGAACAAAGAGCCAACATTAAATTTTGTTTTAAAATTGGTAAAACTTTTACCGAAATATTTCAATTGATGAAATAAGTTTATGGCAATGATTGCCTATCCCGTAGCAGAGTGAACGAATGGTTTCAACGTTTTCAAAGTAGTCGTGAGGACATAAATGACGATCAACATGTGGGCCAATAAAAATCCGTGATGACCGAAAATTGCATCGAAACTGTTCGTGAATTCATCAAAATTCATTCGAAATCATCACTAAATTCATTTTACATCTCCAAAACTTCGATTTATCGCATTTTGATCGAACATTTGGGCTTACGAAAGGTGTGTGCACGGTTTCTTCCGCAAAAACTGACTGACGACCAAAAATTGCTCAGAATCCAACATTCGAAGGACGATTATTTGACCAAGAATCACAAAATTTAACCACTAACAACTCCCCGTATTCACCTGATATGTCACAGTGCTATTTCTTCCTTTTCGAAAAAAGGCATTTGCCTATGAAAGGATAGCGTTATGCAGACGTAGAAGCCATTCAAAAGGCTTGCACCGGCATACTGGCGGCCGTACAGGTCAATGAGCTAGAACACTCGTTCGACATGATTTTGAATCGCGCAAAAAGCTGTATTGAAACAGAAGGAGACTTTTTTGAATTAAATTAATTGATTTTGCCGAAAAAATCATTTGTTCTGTTTTTTAAGTCCTATTTGCTTTGGAAAGCACCTTGTATATAATCTACAGCCCTCTCATTAGCTCTGCTCTCAAGGGTTCCAAGCCGGTCATTTTAAGGCTAATTAAGTGTTAATTTTGTGTCATTATATACGATATAAGAATTAGAAAACTAATGTGTAAACCTTCATTATATTCGCCATAAAGCTTTTATAAAAAAGTTGGTACATTTTCTAAATTGCCATAAAAATTCAAGGATCTAAAGCCAAAGATCATGTTTTGGCAGACCGCCGATTAAAGGTAAGCGTGATAGTTGAGACAACAAATATTGAGCGTAAGAAACTGTCCGGCCAACAAACACAAGCGTGACAACTTTTAATAGCGGTGTTAGACGCAATGCTAGAGAGCTTTGAAACCGGCAATCAAATATAGATACTTTTAAATGCAATCCAAGAAAGTTTTCGAAACCGCCAACCAAACCTAGATTTACTGGTCCATTTCGTGATTGTCGGGGTCTATAAAGTGGAGCTAGACCTCAGGCGACCCTTCGGAATACTGCAGTATCTACCAGACTTTGTGACCAGGAAAGCTGTTGAGATAGCTAGTAAGGCAAGAAACGACGTAGAGAATATCAATATTTTTATAAGTCAATAGCCAGTGACAAATAAAGCAATAATCTCACATCGCACTCCATCAGAGAATGTGATAAGAAGTAGGGAAGTAGGGAAGCAGAAGTTGTAATGGCTGCCGGTAAGCAAAATATTCGATGAGATTGCCAAAAGTCTCATTCACCAATACAGGAAATATACAAGTCGCAACGATGCACAATGAGTTTTCCGAAGCGCCTGACAGACAGATCAGCTTGAGATGGTATGTCTTAAAGGCATGCTGGTTCACCAATATCTCGGGCAAGGACAAGGAAGGAAAACACGCATGCTTTTAACTCACACGGTCATTGTCATGGTAGGATCATTTTGCCCTAGTCACAGGTCAGTGGCCTCAGATACTAGTTGTATGAGCATAATTAACGAATACACATGTATAAAGTACAGGGAAGGAATTATGAAAGGAACGTTGAAACACCTTTTCTGCTTTTGTACGTTTTTGTCTAAAACTCGGCTTCAGTTAGTAAGTGTACCGCAGTTCACCACTAGTTGAAATATCATAATTAGATATCAAGTCTCTTATTAACTTCGCAAAAACTAAAACTTAAACTGAAGCTTTATCTGACATAACAGAGGACCTTTATAACCATATGCATAAAGCGTGACAGCCAACAAAAACAACCTAACCTTACCTTCGTATTCGCTCCGAAGAAGACAAACCCCGATATTTGAGTTAAGAAATGGATAACAGTCGTTTTTTGGAATTCAAAAGTTGTGATCTACATCGACTACCTGGAGAAAGATCAAATTTACACAAGATCTTACCATGCCGGATTATTGGCAGTCGTCGCAACCTAATTGCTCTCCTAAATCAATTTCCGACTTAACGCAGTGCGATTTACTTCTTGTTCTTCTCATGCGAAAACTTACTGGCCGGAGAAAAATTTGGCAATCGACTTTCAGAAAACCTATTTTTTCGGACGGGTTGGGACATCGATGAGTCAACATTTTTGTTCTAAAAAAAGACTACGTGGAGAAATCAGTCCCATTTTATCTAAAATTTTCAGTTTAATTTAGATATAAGTTAAGTAGATCGCCTTCGTAAAATCTATATTTTATATTCTCTCAAAAACCATAAGTACATACAGCGCTCCTCCATGCAAGATGTTCAGGATACCTCAAATACTGCACAGACCTCTTAGCACATCAAACGTAAATTTTCTTCAGATTTGTTGAGTACTGTATTTAATAATGTAATATATTATTAAAAATTAAATATTGAACAAAAGTAATTTTCATTTTAAATATAAAATTTTTTAAACTATCCTTAATTTTCTGTCCACCACTGTACATTGTTTTTGTGCTGTGAAAATGCTCGTATTGCAATAAATTGCAATTGACACTACAATTGCTACCATAATTTCTGGCGCTGAGTGGTTTGCAAAAAATATGTGCATGCAACGCTATGCGCATAGCATGTACAGCAATTGTCATACAACTAATGTCATGACACTCAATTAATTGTGCGCGAGTAGGTGTGTGGCACGAATTAAAATGTTTAATGGAGAATTTAATGCTTTGTATACTTACACTTATGGCACATTTGCTTGCAGTTTATGGGATTGTGGGCAACTTTCAATAAGAATTTCAAATTAATTACGATAATAATAATTAAGTATTGGTTAGATATCGGTTTATAAATACATTTACATAGTGTTTCAATAATTTTTATTTTGTTATCGAGTAATAAAAATCTAAGTGAAGGGTGCACAAGCAAATATATTAATTTCAATATCATGCAATTTCCTTTAAATTTAATTTGTTCGATAGATGGCGTAGGAGTCGAAGTATTTAAGAAAATAGTATAGTAGTGTATTTGCACTACATCAAGTCCAGGGTTTCGAATAGAAATACGTATCAATATTAATTGTTTTAACGAAAGGTCAGAAAAATCAAAAGACAATCGTTCTTACTGGTTTGGTTATATCTAACAGAATGTGATATAATGAAACCCAAACATAATAAAGGAAATCGATCCATAGACGAAGCAGATTGGTATAGCGTCCAGTTTCTGGTCGAGAAGAACATTTTAAGTTACTGTAAAGTACGCAAATAACGCTTAACTGTCAAAATATTCTGAGTGTGCATACTGTCAAAAATGTCAGACTTTCCGCTAAAATTGTGAGTTTCCAGATTGCAACACTAGAGTTGTCAAATCCCTAAATATAAAAGGCAAACTACGTATAGGAGGATGGAGTCATGTGTAGAAGTTCACGCAAGTGAGGAAAGTTCTCTGATCGCCATTCATTTGGCAGTGGCCAGAAACGATTCTTTTACATATGGCTCAAGCAGCTCACAACTTCCGGTCTTTGACCAAGTATCCTCTGGGTAGCCTACGAACATCCGTTTGAAGGCGAGCTAAAGTAAGTAGGCGAAACCCTTCTAACAGGGTTGTGCGCTGGCTTTGGGACCCGCCACGTAAAAAAATACCCCCAATGGAAAGTAGCAATCAGCCCCGGATGAGAGACCCCAAGGACTGAGACAAGTAGTTCCTTGTGGCACTTACTACAGTGGCCATATAAAGGAGCGCAAGTTTGGTGTAGAATTCGTGGTGAGAGAGAGACATCGTCGCCGAGTACTATTATTCACTCCAGTGAATGAACGTCTAGCCACAATCCGCATCAAAGTGACGTTCTTCAACATATCGCCTGTTTTTCGCCCACGCCCCGACGGAAGAGAAGGACGATGTGACCAAAGATGCCTTCTATGAGCGCTTGGAACGCGCCTATGAGAGCTACCCCGCCACGATGTCAAAATAGTGCTTTGGCACTACGGTTGGTAAATTCAGCCTCCACAAGGAAAAATCCTCAAATGGGTTGAGGCTGATCGACTTCGCCGGGGCCCGAAATATTGTTATCTGTAGTACTAGAATCCAACACAAGAAAATAGACGGAATGTTGTGATACACGGAAGACACGCCTCCAGTGTTCTAGACGTGCATACGCTCTGAGGTTCTAACATCGACTCGGACCACTACGTGCACTCTTGCTCTCTGAGAGCATTCGTCGACAACTCGGTATAAGAAAACTGTGGGATGGCATTTCAAACTCCTTACATACAGCTGCAACCGAAACCATTGGTTTTCGGAAAGTGCAAAAGAACAGCTCGTGCGACGAAGAATGTCGTGTCGCAGCGGAGAGAAAACAGGCTGCCTACCTCGCAACGTTACGATCGACGACAACACGTGCGGGATGGGACAGCTACCGAAAGTTGAAGAGGGAAGCGAGACGCATTTGCAGAAAGAAAAAGAAAGAGGCCGAAATGCGTGAGTACAAAGAGCTTGATAAGCTGGCCGACAGGGGTAATGCTCGAAAATTCTACGAAAAAGTGCGCGGCTTACAGAAGGTTTCAAGACATCAGCATACTCTTGTAGAACCCCCAAAGGTGATCTAGTCACCGATGCCCAGAGCATGCATAAATTATGGAGCGAACACTTCTACAGCCTGCTGAATGGAAGTGAGCGTACAACGCCAGGAGAAGGCGAACCCGATTCCCCAATCGATGACGTTGGAGCAGACGTTCCATTGCTCGACCATGAAGAAGTTCCAATAGCAATTACCAGCCTGAAGAACAAAGAAGCGGCTGGGGCCGATGGATTGCCGGCCGAGCTATTCAAACACCGCGGCGAAGAATTGATAAGGAGCATGCATCAGCTTCTTTGTAAAATATGGTCGGATGAAAGCATGCCGAACGATTGGAATTTAAGTGTGCTCTTCCCAATCCATAAAAAAGGAGACCCCACAATCTGCGCCAACTACCGTGGGATTAGCCTCCTCAATATCGCATATAAGGTTCTATCGAGTCGGAATAACTGCAGCAGTTGAAAAACTTTTTATTTTAACGCCGTCGGAGATCTCGCATAACACAAATATTTTACTGTGTACATATAATTGAAACATATATGTATAAATATACCCTGAAATTTTCGAATACAATTTTTGCGTTATTATTTGAAAATCGGCGTTTTTCGGGCTGTCACACTAGATGAGTCTCTTAATATATCGTCTTGAGGGTATAAAACGAATCGACTCTGGTGGCAATGGGTTTCATGAACTAAGAGTAAAATGTTTGAGCAGCATAAAATGAGCCGCAAAATAAAAAAAAGTTGGCTGGTGTCAATGACGATTTGCCACAGCAATGAGGATGTGTCTAAAGTTGACCTGCTTCAAAGAGAAAGGAGCGAAGTAATTGTGTGTAATATCTTTGGTGGGTAAAGTTGGAGTTGCTACTGTTGACCCCAGAAACTACAGTCTCTATACAAAGCTAACGACACTGCGGCGAGGGACATTAAATATGCATGAGAGAAAGAAGTTATAAATAAATTTGCGTTCTTCTCAACACGTTTCACAATTGCTATGAGTTGTGCTTTTGCTGCAGTTTTGCATTTATATTGAGACGAAACCAGAGGACACGAAACGCCAAGCGAAAAGTACAGCACATGCGCCAAGGTGGTCATAGTTGACGGTTCGCGATTATTCCGTGCCTCTATGCGAAGGATAAGTGGCGTCGTGTAGTCGTGCTAAACAGGCAGGCGTGGCGGTGAAAGGCACAACAGTAGCAATAATAAGCAACTGTAAATCATATAAGACCTCATGAAGTAAATGTTATTTTAACAGTGTTTTTCATTATGCCATACACGACTCACATACCCGCATATAAATAGTTGTTTTTTTTTAACAAGGATTGCTATAAAATTGGCAAGTTTTCGTTAAAATTTTTCGTGCTTACATACAGATTTGGTTGTTGTAACGGCAGGAAACATTCTTTAGGCAGTTTTGAGGAATGGTGCCGAGTTGATAGTTCTTGGTCGGATAAAAATGCGGGTCCATTACGGTTACTTAGATCCCAACAACTTGGGAACGGTACACAAATATAATACATACACATGTCACATCAACTCACGTGTTAGAAGATTTTCAAAAACAAATTACCGTAAGAGAGGACGATCAGGGATCCGCAGTTCCGATAATTAAACATGAAATGAGTAGAATACTATATTTTTATAATTTTAGTTTTGGAACTGTTAAATCTATCATTAAGTGGATAGATGAGAAGACATCAATCATGGAAAAATTTTGACCACGTCCTCAAGTCTGCAAAAAATGAAAAAAACTGAGAATGGATCCAACGTTGAAGAAGTTATGCTACGGACGAAGATTCACTCATAAACCTTCGGTTTGCAAACTCTATCAGTTTGGTTTAAACAGACCAATATTGGCCAATCGGAAAACAACACTAAACTGTTTATTGGCGTGACGACGTCAGATATGCTGAAAAAATTTCGCATTAGCGGATCTTCACTAGGGGTATTATTTTGAAATTTTGTTTTTTATAATATCTAAGAAATGTTCTCTGAAAGTAAATCCGACAAATAATTTTCGATTTATTTGACATTTAGTAAAGAGTTTTCGGGCGCTATGGAAACTTTGAGAACAGGTAGCCGATTCTCATCACGGGAAAACTTCAGATGCGTTTTTCTTAAAACTTAGTTAACCGCTATAGCTCGAGAACCGATCTATGGGTTTCATTTCAATTTATAAAGCCTTTTGAAAAAAAAAAAAAAATACGATTATTAGATTTTTTTAACAACGATGTTGTATAAACAATTAACTGATACTTCTTCTCCAAAAATCTGATATATAATCAATATTTTAAAATTAATTTTTTTCGGTCAATTTTCTGCTACTCAAGTCAAAACCCTATCTAGTGATGATCTGTTTTAATTTTTATAAAAACAAAGTATTCACCTGCAAAAAAAAAAAGTATTTAAAATTGTAGCTTTTTCGTGTCACTGCCTACACTTAACACCATATGATGTTGGGTTAGTCACATTCTTAACAGACGGTAAATGGAATAAAATTCGGGAACTATCAAAGCCAAGCCATAGTTCTTAAGTTTTATTAAATTCTATATAAAAAGCTTATACCTTCAAACAATACCCTCAATTAACTGGTTTTACAATACTTGAGAGATCTTTAAGATTCTGTAAATAGTCTTTCTACACACTGCATCGTTACGATGAGACCCACCATTCATTATTTTATGATATTCAATCTATACACCACGTCCAGCACGCAGTGACGGAAATATTACAGCCAACCGTGTAGAGTAGATCCGGCGCCGAGACGATGTCAGACTGACGTATGAAACGACTTCTCTCATTTTACGTCGAGATCTTAAATTGAAAGCGTACAAGATACAGCTTTTACAAGAACTGAAGTCGCTCGACTTTCCAAAGCGATATCGTTTCGCTCTATGGACTTTTGAAAAGTTCCAAGAAAATCCAACATTTTCGAGCCAAATTTCGTTCAGCGATGAATCCCATTTCTGACTCCATGGATATGCAAACAAGAGAAAGTGATGCATTTGAGACCAAGAGCAACCTAACAAGAGGTTCAACAGATGCCATTTCATACAGAAAAAGTAATGATTTGGTGAGTCTTGTGACCGGGTGAAATCATAGGTTCACATTTTTTCAAAAATGATGCCGGTGAGTACGTAACCGTCTGTGGCGACCTTTACGACGCCATGATAGCCGATTTTAAATAATCTTAATACCTGAAGTTCAAGTGAAGAAGCTTCAATTCTGATCTCTAGACGGCGCCACTTCCCACACATCGAATCAATCACTGGATTAATTGAGAGAACACTCCGGTTTTGAGCCTTGGAACAAGGCATCACACATGTCATTCGACAGTTACCAGTTCAAATGCTTCAACGAGTCATCGAAAATTGGATTCAATGGATGGACCATCTGAGACTTAGCCGCGGCCAACATTTGAAAGAGATAATTCTCTAAAAATAAATGCCAAAGAATGATCTTTTGAATGATAATAAACATTTTCCATTAAATTTGAATTTTCGGTGTCTTTTTTTAAGTTAAAAACATCGAAATATATTACCGTTTTATATAATTTAATATAATGTTATCGTTCGAAGTCATTTGTATATCTATAGTGTTACTATAGGAGATATCAAAATATAATAGAATAAGTGCAGAACAAAGTTCCAAAAACTAAGCATAAAGGGTATAATTTTAGCAAAGTTAAATTGTTTTCCCGTTAGTTATACGACACCCAAACAATCTTCAGACTGGAAGTATGAATAGATATTTCGACTATCTCAGTTACTACTGAATGCCACTACTCATCTTTGCATTGTACCATCATACATACTGGCTAACACAACCCGCAGTGCTACTGCCTATTTTGTGGCATGTGGCAAAATTGCATTGTGCAGTGATGTTGAAGCGGTTTTGCCGCCGCTTGAAGCCAGAAAAAAATTTGTCAACCACACTCGAGTAAGCGTGAATTCACTTTTTCACGCTTTTCTTATTAATTCAGCGCAATGTTTCATGTATTGCATTATTTATTGATGTTGCTATTGTTGCTAGACTTTTTTATAATTGCTTTATGCACGGTGGGGTAGGAAAATGTCTTTGTTTTCTATTTTGAATTTGACATTTTGCATGTTGTCAACAATCCACAGTTAAACTGCCTGCCAGGCAAGCAGGTAGTAGAAAGAGTTGGCCTCGTTGGCCACCGTTCGGTGGTTGGGTTGTTTAGTTGCCTAGATGTTTGGTTGTACGGTTGCCACCGCCACATTTCGTGTTGCGAATTAATAAATGCCACGATTTTGCGTGCTTCCAGCCACGTTTCCATACAATGTATATAGTACCTACGAGTATATCACATATATACAAACACCTACAGTCGTAGGTATAACTGAGTAAGCAATATGCTTCTATTCTATATAGGACGACCCGATAAGTACTTAACATCACTGTCCCGACGACGACACTATAGAAGACTTTACTGCCGTGAAACATATTCCTCTGAGTAGCGACTGAACCGGAATCAGATTCAAAGTTCTGTTTTGGCCGCCTGTAGAAGGCTAACCGTGGATTTGAGAAAAATGGAATAAGAACAAGAATACTTCATAGGTGATTCGAGCTCTGTTTTTGGAAGGGTAAACGCTCTAGCACTAAAGTGCTTTTGATGCTATATTCGACGACTCTTATCCTTCGAAGCCGATCGTTAAAATATGGTTTAACGAGTTTCAATGTGGTTGTTCGTGATGAACCTCACCCAAGTGCCCCGAAGACGGCCACCACAGAAGTGAACGTTATAAATGTCTACGATCTCGTATTGGCAGGCTGCCATTTTAGTCAGTAGGCATATCAGCAGACTATGTATGCTATATACTACATTAAAAATTGGATATGAGAAAGCTTTCAGCCTGTTAGGATTTACGTTGCGTTCTTTAGCCGGAGTGATCAGAGCAGTATTTGAGACCTATTAAGCCAAACTCAAAATTTCGTGTGTGTTGGTCAAATATAGATTTAATAGTACACATCAGAGGCCTAAGAATAATCTACACACAAAATTCAGTCAGGGAACTTGATCCGAACTGTCTTGGCGGGCGGAAATTCTTTTCTGTCATTACACACTAACACTTTCGCGTGCAAGCTCATCGAATCAGGCTACGAACTTCTGTACCATCCATTCCATACTCCAGATTGAACTCCATTCGACTTTTCCGTTTTTCCAAACTTGATAATAGGAGCTTAGCGGGCAGAAGTTTCAATCGAAGGCCGAGGTTAGTAATGCCATGGAGTGATACTTTTCAGAAACCGTATTTTTCAAAAAAGTTAATGCAGTTGAAGCTAAAATATTATTTGTTCTTTCGTGCACATTGTGTTTGTCGAACCGCCCTTGTATGAGACATGCAGTTCACTTTTGTTCTCTCTGTTGTTGTTGATATTTTCCACCTGAAAGACAGATGTAGTTGATGCTAATCTGTGTGGCATTTGCTGTATGGCACTCGTACGCACTGGACACTGTGGTCAACGGTCGCGAATTCGTGGCGGCAACCAGTTAACACTATCAGTTGGAACCATCTCGACAAACGCAAACACACCATTACTTCCCATACATGCATATGCGCGAACATAACCATAGACAGGCAGCCAGGCAGCCAAGTAACTACATCATACGATTTATGCCACAACTTGAGGCATAGTGACGGTCAGCATATTAATTGCACTACTAATATGAATGTAAAATGGTTATGTGTTGAAATTAAGGTGTGACTTAAATAATGGTCCTTGTTAGCATTCATATTAATATTTTTATGCATGCCAATATTTCTTTCGTGTTATTTTACACTTTTCAACTGAATTTAATGTGGACGTGTTTCTGATGAAATCTTCAGTCCAGTATGTATCGGGTTACAAACTATACTAATTAACTGACTTTGTTTATAACATAAATGCATAATCGCAAATTATTATTTTTATTAGAGTTGCTTTTAGATTAGTACTTTTAACCTTCGTTGAATTCAGGTGGCATATTAAAGGCACCAGTTCTCTACACAGAAAATGCAGCTTCAAAACTTTCTTATGTGAGGCCAAGACTGAATCCATGCGTGCTACTGTAAATTATTCGAAATCCGAAATAAATGTCAGACTGACTGAAAAGTTCATACTCAAAAGTTTAATTTGGGAAAGGAGAAAGCTGATAGTCAACCTATCACAAATCGGTAAAAACGTTGGATATATGACACGAATTGGGTTTCGAATAATTTTTGCATAAATTTAATTTTTTGAATTCGTCTCCAGCGAATTTTTCCTGTTATCAGACATCATGAGAATAATTGCTGAAAAAATAACCGAAATTGAGACCTTTTATACGGCAAATCGTACTATAAAAATGAGTTTAAAAAGTTGGAATAACCGTTGTATTATCCTTGATGACACCTTAGTATAATAATATATTCGAACTTCGCCATTAACATTATTTTCTTTAAAACTATATGAGTTTTTTGATAGTTTACTATGTTGAAACAGTGTAGGTATTTAAGCTGATTTGAACAGATGTATGCAACCCCCTTGTCATACTAAAAAATCCCTACCAACTGTTTAAGCTTTTATATTTTGCATATAACTACCTCGACGTACCACAACAATATTACGTCGACTTATTTCAGGGTACGAGGTCTACAGGATTTCATTGTTAGTCTTGCGAAAGCTGCAATTTGAGGAAGAATAGCTTCAATAAACAATAGCCCACAGGGCAATTACCCGCTGGAATTCCTTAAAACTGAATATTTATTATCTTGCCACGGGTCATGTGCTGGTGGTTGGCTAGCGCTTAATAAACTCACGCGAGGTCCAGTCGTCTGGTAATACGTAGCACGAAAATAGTGAAATTCGTATTCAGTCAGATAATGATGGGACGAGACTGACTTAACTTGAAAGTTTATAAGCCCTATATTTTTATCGATACAGTGATAAGTAAACAGTCCTATCAGAAAATATGTCGATAAAACTAAGCATGCCTTGACTGGTCTTCAGCGGACAATGAGCGAGCTCCAGATCAATATTGCTATTTTGTTGCCACACCTCTAAAAGTGGTCGCACTGCAGCTTATCTGAAAGGAATTTAGATTTTTCTTGATACTATTAGCGTAAACACCGCTTTAATGGTTATAGCCGTTCGTGTTTTTCACTGTTTGGCATCAATTGGAGATTCCAAAAAGTGGTGTCATAACCAAAATCTTCCGCAGAACCTTTATCTCGAAAACTCGTAACGCCATCTTAGCAGATGTTGTCATCGTCCAAATCTCTAAACCATATAGAAGGACGGGGATAATGAATGACTTGTAGAATATGTTTTTTGTTCGTCGAGTGAGAACTTTACTTCTCAATTGCCGACACAGTCCGAAGTAGCACCTGTTGGCGAGAGTTATTCTGCATTCAATTTCGAGACTGAATTTATTGTTGATGTTAATACTGGTTCAAAGATAAACGAAATTATGTACGACTTCGAGGTTATGAATGTCAGCAGTGACGTGGTTTCACCATCTCCGGGGGTTCACTGCTATTCAGCAGTTTGGAAAGGTGTTTCTACCATAATTTCAGTATGCCTGGGTATCAGTAACTAAACCACCTTTGGGGATTCTACAAGAGTATGCCCCGGTTTTGAAACCCTCTATTAGTCGCCGAATGTAGGTACGCTCCACGCGCTCATAGAAGACATCTTTGGTCACTTCGTCCTTTTCTTCAATTGGGGCGTGGGAGGAAATCAGCGATATGTTGAAGAACTTTGCTTTCAAACGGATGGCTACTCAGAGATTATTTGCTCTAAGACCGGAAGTCGTGAGCTGCTTGAGCCATATGTAATAAAAATCCTTTCTAGCTCCTCCCAACTGAATGGCGCTGGCCTCACTTGCGTGAAGTTCTACACATGCTAACCTTCAAATTTGATTATGTCTTCATAGAATTCATACTTATTTCTAATGTTTATTTCAACTGTATTAATCCTTGTAATCATACGCTCTCCCGCCCCTTTCGACAGTTATAACTTTGAAGTCAGAGATAACTTCGTCTATCTTGGAACCAGCATAATTACCAACAATAACGTCAGCCTCTTGAGACGTAAAGTCCTCTATCGACGATGCATAGAGGTACAGAAGCATGGATGATGACAACATCTGATGAGTCGACGTTACGAGTTTTCTAGCAGAAAGGTTCTGCGAAAGATTTTTATTCCTTTGCGCGTTGGCCACGGCGAATATCGCGCTCGAGGGAATGATGAGCTGTATGAGAAATACTGCGCCACTAATATAGTTCAGCGAATAAAAAAGACAGCGGCTACGCTGACTAGGTCATGTCGGCCGAAAGGACGAAAACACTCCAGCTCGGAAAGTATTCAACGCATTACCCGCCGGGAACAGCAGTGGAAGAGGAATACCTCCACTCCTTTGGAAAGACCAGGTGGAGAAGGACCTGGCTTCGCTTGGAATCTCCAATTGGCGCCATCTTGCGAAAAGAAGAAACGATTGTTGGGCTGTTGTTAACTCGACTATAACCGCGTAAGCGGTTTCTACGCCAGGGAAGAAGAATAGTAATACTTCTTTTTCTCTGGCACTACAACCATGAATCGGTTTGGCCAAGAACCCAGAATTGCGCCAGTTGCCTTTAGACTTTGCGAGGTCTCCTCAGTTGTCCCCACAGACAGGTCGGCATGCGCTTCGTTATTCCATTGAACGCGTTTACGCTCTTGCTTCCGTTACCCACCCATGAGTCTCGAAGAAGCTTTACGTTGGAGCATTATCATCGAAGGACATGATCTTATTAGCGAATTTGTTGGACTTATTTATGCCATACAGCTCATACTATTCGTCGATCCATCTCTTCCATATTCATCGCTTACGCGGGTGGCTTCAAAGACCTTGCGAAAGATTCGAATGATTTATCATGTCAATTTGTCATAGTCCACGTTACTGCGCCGTATAATAGGGCGGGCATTGATGAGGGGTTTACAGAGCGTAATTTGTGTTCGTCGAGGAAGGGATCTGCTTCTCAATTGACCACTGATCCAAGTGTAGCACCTGTCATCTCGAAATCGAAATCGGGCAGCTATTATAATGTCTAGCGTTTTTTTACTTTATTTTTTATTATTTAATCTAACAAGATGGCGGCCGAGACTTCCTGTCAGAAAGTGTAGCTTTAATGTTGACAGGAGTTCTTTAGTACTTTATATCACTTTATCACAATTACATGCCTTTAACCATTGCTTTGATATGTAGCCACTGGCTTGACACATTCACCGCCAGACGCGCCCTGTCAACTTGCAATAGACAGTGTCAAATGGACTGCTAAGCACTCACGTTCGCATCAGTAGCACTAGGTCATTATTTATTAAGGTAAAATCAAGAAGACGCTTAAATTAGCAGGAAGCGCTGACAGGCGACAAAAGCATACATCACTCGATGTCGCTTGGCGGACTCCAGCAACATAACAGTGTCGCCGGCAAAGCCACCCAGTGTCTGAACTTTGCAGAAAGAAAGGTGCGTAAACGGTTGGCGAAGTGCGTAGACGATAACGCGGCATTGAAAGAAGTGCAGCAAACAGCAGAATTGCATTGTTTTAGAAACTGCTCGTATATTACCATGCCAGAGAGCGCTTGAAACATTTGCAGTCTGGCAACATGCATAACCATTACAACGTGTTGCAAGTACTTTAAAAATGGCAAATGTAAATACAGCAAGTTTATGTATTCACGCTCAATGTACTTTTTGATTGACACAAACGTGCAACTGACGTTGTGCAACGCGTAACGAACGCACCAGCAACAACTCCAGCTTATTAAAATGTCATAAACAGCCATTGCGACAGGCGGCAATTTATTAAAACGCGTACGCTGTTGTTGTTGGTGTATGAAAACAGAAATCAGTAAAACAAAATGAACGCAAAGCGTGAAAAATTCGTAAAAATTATTTTCCGTTGCATGCCACATAAAAATAACGCGTCTTTGTCTTGAAAAAGTTGCTGCACTGTGTGGCGGGTTAGCTTTCAAAGCATGCAAATACATAAATAGATCTGCCTAAGCTCAATGTTTTGAATACTAACAAATGCAATTGTTTCAGTCGATATGTGAGAGTTGGCTATGTTCTGGTGTCGAGTAATCCGTCTTTGGCGGTAGTTTTTCCTGATTTTTTGAAAGAAAACTAGCAAACAGATTGTGGATCACAGTTGTTCCAAAAAACAGGCAATGTCAGAGACGTGTTTCAAAGCACAGCTATCATATTTTTTTAATATTTCTTCCAACTAATCGATATGACCCTTTTTTGAGTGATGTGGAATTCAAAGTGAAAAAAGTTGTTCATATTTTCATGCAATATTGAATATATGCCGATCCAATTAATGCTTATAGTTGCCTCCATCTCACGATAGGCCACAAGACGAACTGGCAACATAGTTTCTAGAACAACAGCTAATTTCGAGCTTAACGAAATCCATCTCGGAGTGATCTTTACCCTCTATTTAACTCACCATACCATCGATAAACACTTGGTTGCTGAGTTAATCTACGTCGAAAGTTGTAAAAAATAATTGCACGAAAATATTCATAGTTTATTTTAATATATTTTATTGCAAGCAACGCAAATAGCGGTCGTATGTGAAAATATTCTGAGAATGAACAACATCAAAAATGTCAAACTTTATGATAAAGTTGTGAGTTGTCAGATTGCAACACTAGTCTTGCAAATGCATTATGAAATCCTTATATACCAGTTTATGTTTGGTTGCATTCGAGAACACATTTTTAATTTAAAGACTGAGTGGCATTTCCAGATTTAATTCAATTTCTGTTGAAGGTTGATTGGACCACATATGGTACCCTATGTCCTTAAAATCAATTTCCTCAAATCACACGAAAAAATCGCTAGAAAAAAATCAACAACACAGAAGTTTGGTATACTGAAAATTTATGTATTTGAATAATATATGTAAATCTGTGAGTAAATGACGCAAAATATGAGAAAACAAAAAAAAAAAAACAGAAGAAATATGGTCAAAAATAGATTGGCTAGTAACATTAAAAGATTTGAGGTGAAATCCTATTAAGTGTACATATTATTATAAGAAAGCTTATACCCGAAAAAGTCCCTAAAAATTTTCACACGCCCTCTTTTTCAAGAAGAACAAAATTTCATGCCGAAATTTTGCTTCAAAGATAGCAAAGAAAATCAGTTTTACTTCGTGATAATTCGATGGTAATGAAAAATGGATTTATTTTAAGAATTTTAAATGGAGAAAATCATGGGTTAATCTGGAACAATCATCAACATCGATATCAAAAACAGATCGATTCAGTAAGAAGGCAATGCTCTGTGTTTTATGAGATCAGAAGTGTGTGGTATATAATGAGCTCCAAAAACCTGTTGAAACTGTTAATACTAATAGTTATAGACAACAAATGATCAATTTAAACCATGTAAGCGGTACCCAAAGCAAAATCGGTTTTGTATATAATCAAAGTACTTGGCCGCCGTACTCACCAGACTTGGTCCCTACCGATTGCCGTTTCTGTTATTATTATTATGGAAAATTAGTATTTGAATATTCAAAAAAAGAAAAAAAAACATTTAATTCCGGTACACCGGTATCTGTTTGGAGACGTCTTCGAAAAGCAAATCCGTATTAGTGGTGAACTTGTACAAATGTGATATTAACGGGGCCAGCTAGATAATCTCTGAAGATTATCCAATCATAATTAATTATGTATGTCACTCAAGAATATTCTTTTTCAATCTGCATGCTTGAAAACAAAAAATCCATACATATATACTACTGTGCACAAAAAATAAGACATTGCATTTATTTGAAAATTTTTTGTTTATTCTTCCAAATCAATTTCATTCCCTTCAAAGTAATCCCCTCCCGATGTAATGCACTTATGCCAACGGATTTTCCAATCTTCCAAACACTGGTTGTAGTCACTTTCAGGAATGGCCTTTAGTTCCGTCTTCGCTGCGGCTTGAATCTCCTCTATCGTATAAAACTGGTGTCCCCGAAGCGGTCTTTGGAACTTGTTGAACAGCCAGAAGTCGCACGGCGCCAGATCAGGTGAATACGGTGGTTGCGGAACGATATGGGTTGAGTTTTTGGCGAAAAGATCACGAATTACGAGAGCAGTATGGGATGGTGCATTATCGTGGTGTAAAAACCAAAAATAGTCTTTCCACAATTCCGGCTTTTTAATAAAATAATATTTCTTGTTCACTGTTTGACCGGTTGGAAGGAATTCATAATGCACAACACCACGATAATCGAAGAAAACGGTCAACATGACCTTGATTTTTGAGCGACTTTGGCGCGATTTTTTTGGTCTCGGCTCTCTTTTGGCACGATATTCGCTCGATTGATCGGTTGTTTCGGGGTCGTAAGCATAAATTCAAGTCTCATCGCCAGCTATAATGCATTTCATGACACCCTGGTAATCGGAAAGCATCGTTTCACACACTTCAACGCGACGCCTTTTTTCCAAAAAATTCAATATTTTCGGTACCAGTTGAGATTTGACGCGCTTGAGGCCCAAAACATCTTTCAAAATGGTATTGGCTAAGCCTTTCATATGTCAACTTCATCAGCAAGGTCTCTAATTGTTAATCGATGGTTTTTTAACACTAAATCTTTGATTTGTTGAACGTGAGCTTCGTCGGTTGAGGTTGATGGTCGCCCTGGACGCTCTTCGTCTTCGACACGTTCACGAACGGCTTGGAACTCACTATACCATTTGTAAACATTTTTTTTAGACATAGCCTCATGACCAAAGGCTTTTTGCACCATCCTCAACGTATCTGCAGCAGAAAATTGATTCCGTAAACAAAATTTAATGCAAATTCTTTGCTCAACAAATTTCGACATCGCAAAAAACGAAAATCTCACTCTTAGCAGCTCACAAAACGACACGTATCTCAAACACTAATCAATATTTTGATATGAAATTTAATACAAATGTGACTGACAGTACTACGAACCTAAAAAAGATATAATTCTTCAAATCCTTTGACGCGCGCAGTTTAAATTCAAATGTCAAATGCTTTATTTTGTGGACAAAGAAGTACATACATATATCGTACGTCCAATCAGCTCATAAAAAAACTCTTTTTTTTTAACAACTTTAAGAGCAAACATCTGACAAATGTTGATATCTGATCAGTTCATAATAAATGGTTTTTCTAATTTGAGTCAAATTTATAGCAAGTCATGCCTTCTAAAATCCAGAATTGATTGCTTTGGATAGTTTTCATTTATGATCTCTCAGGACACAGATTTTTGCTGTGGAAAAAAATATAGTTGGTTTCGTACACCACTGAAATTTTGAAAGTGTTGAACTGTGTTTTTAGAGATTAAGGAGTTGAACCCTTCAAAAAGCTCTAACTTTGGCAAATTATATTTGAAGTAAGCAAAACAGAATCGAGAGTTTTAATAGGGACTACTTCGCATAATCTTATATACAGATATCAGCCGAAAATTGATCAGCTCGTCACGCTGATCCTTAATATACTACATATACTTTATCGGGTCTCCGACAATAGGTACTCTTCTACCAAATGAATAATGTTTTGAAGAATTCCTTAGTTAACTTTAAGTCATAAACAAAAAGACCTGTTTTTTGGTATTCTGAAAGCTTTTTCGACAAGCTCAACCTACTGTAAAAATTGGTGACACTTTGCAAGCGCAACTTATGTGCGTATTAGTTATTTTGCCGTGGAGACCTCACAAATCGCTTGTCACTAATTGCGATTTGCACTTGGTATAACACCGCCAAGAATCCGTTTCCTCCCCCCATTTCTTTGCATTGCATATTTATGCTTATGTATATTCTATATAATTATGCATGTATGTGGTATGAATATGAACAGAAATTTTAGCACTTGCTGCCGCCTCACCGTCAACATCGTGGCTGCCACATGACATTTTCGTAATTAGTCAAGCGTATTGCATGCATTTGCTGCACGGTTGCATTAATGTGATTTGCGATGGTGCGATTGTCACGCCCCGCATATGTTGTTGATGGTGTTGCTGATGTGGTTGGTCGCCATGCATTCGCGCATTGCCACTTTGGAACATTGCCGAGCATTGCAAGTTGTTGATGACTATCGTCATTATTGCTGGCCTATGTGTGGAGTGCGTGCTCATGCTATGGCTACGAAATCTACACATATTTGTTGTTATTTGCAATCGGATGATACTTAATGCAAACAATATTTGTTATTCTATTAACATATAAACTATTTGTATATCAGAAGAGCTGAAAAGTTCATATAAAAAATAGAATTTTTTTTGCAAAATTTTGTTATTCAGTATAATTATTAAAGATCGTTTTAAGTATCATGCGATCTTCCAATTTTAGATACTCATACACATTATAATTCTATAGCCTAGTTATATTCGATTTTGCCGAGTATATTGTCAATTATTTTAGGATATTGTAAACAACCGTTAATTGAACAAAACATTACACGTGTAAAATATTGAGACCGTATAGACATTTGTTGTCTGCCTTCTTTTTACTTACTACCCAACAACAAATAACACTATAAATAAGATAAGTATTCGTTCTGTAATAAAACTGACAATAAATTTTGTGAAGAACATTTGTGATAGGTTGAATAAACGCGAGGGACAAACATTTTTCTTCGTCAACTGAAGTGCAAAATGATGAATTGCGCTATTGATTGGAGGTGGTATATGGAGTTTGTGATATGATATGTATGTGTTTGCAAGTATGGATCATATGTATTTACATGTATTTAAATCTCGCGAGTATTTCTCTGTATGGGTAAGGTATGGAAATCAAAGCACGAAATAATGGGTGGTCGGGCAAAAACTATAGTACAACAGTTGGTGTTTGAACAGTGGTTGCTTGCCAAGCGAGTGCAATACAACACAACTGCAGAAATTTATGGCCTTTGATTAAAGTAAATAAAACTAACAAGAAAACAAAAAGAAAGGAAAGTTCGGATGCAACCGAACATTTTATACTTTCGCAATTTGCAAGGATTTGCAAACAGGTTTTGGTAAACCTTTATGTTAAAAAAACTCATTCTATATTTCTATATCGATGAAACCGTGAATTATGTATTTGGTATCTTATTAATTTATATTATAAGTTTAAAGAGACGTCTCATTAATTTGTTTCTCTTCGTGTTCGAGAGATTTGTAGTTACAAGGTGGCGCAAACATAACCCTCCGTTGTTTTTTGGCTGTAATTTAAAAAAAAAAACTTTGATTATGCTAGTAGATTATTTTTATTTGGTCTTTTAAATTTTTTTACGTAAGTTGAGAACATGATATCATGCAAATGGCCGGCGCCACAGTTGATTGTCATTTGAGCATTTTCCATCACTTTGGCCAGAACTTCCGGCGATAGGACCTCACATTCTTGACGGATACTGTCTCTAAGAGCTGTAAGAGTCTAAGGCTTGTTGACGTAAAACCGAAACTTCAAAAAGCCCCACAAAAATAAGTCTGGCGCGGTCAAATCAGGTGATCTTGCTGGACAGAAACACCAAAACGGGAGATTAGACGCCCAGGAAATGCATCCTTCAGCATATCAGTTATGGCACGTGTAGTGTGTGCCGTTGCACCGTCCTGTTGGAACCACATGTTCTCCAATCGCAATTCATCAAGTTGCGGCAAAAAGAACTCGTTGATCATTGCTCTGTGGCGCTCACCACTCACAGTAATCGTTTGGCCCGCGACGTCTTTGAAGAAAAAAGGTACGATGACTCCTCCAGCGAAAACAGCACACCATACAGTAACTTTGAGCGGGTGTAATAACTCTTCGTGGGTTACATGCGGATTTTCAGTGCCCCAAAAACGTAAATTTTGCTTATTTACGTACCCCCTAAGATGGAAATGGGCCTCATAAGTCATGATTATTTTTGGTGAAAAATCATCTTTCTCTTGGTGGTCATTAAGGATGGCTTGAACGTATGTTAGACGCGATTGGCGGTCAGCAGCTAACAGTTGATGCATCGTCTGGAATTTGTACGGAAACATCTTAAAATCTTGTATCAAAATTCGCTGTAAACACCGTCGACTGATACCCAATTGCGTGGCACGTCGTTTGGTCGACGGCGCTTCCATGATATTCTCGGCAACAGCAGCAATATTCTCTGCAGAAGGGCTCGTGCTGTGCCAGTCTCTTCGAGGCGAGCGACTAAACTTCACAGTGTTTCTCCAGTAGACGTCGGACGGCCAGGAATTATGCGACGAAATTCACGTTGTGCTAAAGTCACCGAACGATTATTGGTCAAATAAACAGTCACCAATAACCCGCGTTCTGGAACAGTGTAGCGTACCATTCTTTATTTACGTGTTATATATTTCGCATGTGTTTACGATACAAATGTCAAAACAGAACTGACATTAGAGGTCAATTGCAAAATTTATAGCATCTTCTGATAGGAGAATTACTTTTACGCCAATCTCAAATCAAACACAAGTTATTATATTTTGCTATAGAGGCACTTCTACATATAAAAGATAAATTACGCATTTTAGTGGTAACCTCTGGGCAGGGCAGGTAAACTCGATTCCGATTCTACTCGAGAATCGACTCTTCTCGTAAAATAATCGATTTTTCGGAATCGATCTTCAGAAGTCGAAGTCGACTAAGAATCGATTCTTGACAATCGACTTTACTATTTATTAAGTGACTAATTTCAAGTTATACATACTACATAAAACTTGCGATTCTCAATTCTTGACGATAAATTTTTTAAAATGGCGCCTAGCGCTGTATGGATTTACTTTAAAAAAATAAACAACGGGTCAAATGTTCAGTGTCACCAATGTGGAAAGCAATTAAAATATAATAATAGTACGTCTAGCTTAATCAAACATCTCGAAAAATCACATAAACTTTCCTTAACTGCTTTTAATCCTAATCAAAATCGCACATTGAGTGAAAAAGTGAGTGAAGATGAAATAATAAGTGTCTCACAACCTAAAAAGGTAAATATAGAGGGTGTTTAAACAACTTGAATTATTTTGAAAAATTTTATATGAAATGTAATTTTCTTGGTACATTATTTATAGACAAAAAATATAATTGTTTTTAACTATTTTTGTGTTTTATTTAATTGATTTGAATTATTCATTCAATTTATGCCTCGTGATTTGATAATAAATTAATTTTTGTCCTTTTTATTTAAAATCGATTAAAATCGAAAGAATCGATTCTTGCGCTCGAATAATTGATTTTTAGAATCAAAAAATATAAAAAAATAAAATCGAGAATCGATTCTGTAAACATTCTTTCCATCCCTACCTCTGGGCAATCTCCTAGCTCAGAAAAACTTTAAAAAATTCCGAGAAAACAACTAATTAAGCATGAATCTCTATGGACAAAGGTATTGAGGATAACTATCATGTGGTAAGAAATCACAAAGCCATTAATCATTAAGCAGCACAGCATTAGGCGAGAAAAAGATTGTTACTGGTGGCAAATATCTGGACTTTACCGTTCACGAATTTCTTTAAGGATACAATATGATAACTAATCTTCTCACAGACAAAATAATTCAGGTTAGGGTGTCACATGCAGCAGGGGGGAGTATTGTCGATTGAATATTGGCGGATGTGGAACATCAGGGCGGAAGTAGTGGAGACATTGTAGCTTAGTTGCCTAAGGGGATAAGCGAAGTTATTGGAACGATTTATTCGTTACTGGTTTTTCTCCTTGAGCTTATATGGAATGACTTGATGTAAGAGGCTAGGTCAAATTTAATCACGTTCATAGAGGTGAATCCCCCACTTAATTCTTCGACCTCTCACATCTGGTTATTAATTTGTCATTGTTGTTATTATATATTAGTTACGATAATTATTTTTAAGTCTTAAACTCGAATAGATAATTCTTAAAACCAGCCTAAGAATCGATCATATGCCTTATGAAGGCAGCTTAAAACTTGAACAGGAAAACATTGACAAATTTGTGTGTTGGAAATTCATACTTACCCTGATCTCTTTAAACAATAATATAATACGTGCAGTTTATTTTTAATATTTTATATTTGACGTGGTTTTATTGTTTCTTTGATGATGACTTAATTGAATCTTAAAGTATGTTTATTTGTAATTTTATTACATTTGTGGTTTACACTTTAAAATATACAACAACGCTGCTTCGACTTACAATTTGACATTTGGATTATACATACATACAATTTATGCTTTATTTATTATATTTACTTTCATAAAAGTTTCAATTAGTTTAGTTAATAAAATAAATAGTTCTTCTTTTGTTTATTGCAAACGCTCTTTACCATTATGATAATTACTTTAATTATTTTATTATAATTGCATGCAGCACAAATATCAGCATGCTTTATTTTATACATATGTACAGCTCATATGCATACATATTTATGTACATAACACACGTAGAACAATTTACATCACTAGCACTTTACGCGTTCCATGACTCGCGTCTCCTACATTTACAAAAAAATTTCCCCAGAAGTGGGGTATTATCAGCGTGAGGACATTCAATGTCGAAATTGACTGAAGATATTAAGAATATGTGTAGTATTCATTCAGCAAACCGTGGCCACTTATTTCAAATGCGTTCTGTAGACATCGCGCGTTCTACCACTACCAGCCTCCTACTATGGATGGGAGGAGCCCATACGCGGCGGTCCGTAGAGAGAATAGGGCGCAAAGTATTGCGCTAGCGCCGGATGTGGTGGCATGGGTAGACCACCCAAAGCGCCGGCCGCAGATGCTAGCGGCGGCGGTAGCATGGAGGGTTTACCGTAGGGATGATAGCGAGCGGCGGACAGTGGACTCAATGGTGGCGTAGGGTAGGTGCGTTGAAACAGTGGATGCGTTGGTGGTATACCGCCTGCTGCGGCAGCGCTCAGCACTGAATCCGGCAGCGATGCAGTATGCGTACGCAAATGTTGGAACAGTTCATCGGAGGTGCCGAAACGCTTGCCACAATACGCCGCATCTGCGCTGATCCACGAACAGACGTACGGCATTTGTGAGGCGGCGGCCAGCGCAGCCAATTGTGCATGATATGACGAAGCAGCTGCTGCGGCGACTGCAGCTGCTGCCGAAGAACCACCACCGCCCAACGACGATGCTTTGCTCGAGTTGCTATCGCATTGTGGGCAACCTGCCGGACAAGGTTGGCCGGCGGCTTTGTTGAGAAAATGTGGCGAGGATGGACAGCCGGTGCAGTAGGGATCACGACAGATGTTCGGTGTCATTAAAGCGGCCGGATCGATGCCCTTCAGGCGAGCATAATTCAAGTAGGGATGCATTGCGGCCGCCTTGAACATGGGATGATGTTGTGACATAAGCGCACTAGCTGTCATCACGTCCATGGGATAGGACAAGCCGCTCGTCGGATTGCCGCTCGGATAGCCAGCATAGTAAGCGGTACTGTTTGGTAGCGAACCGGCGCTCGTTGTGGGCACACCTGCTGCCACGGCGGCAGCATGCAATGCCTTCACATAGTTCGCCTCTTTGGCTGCAGCTATAGCTGAATCCGTAGCCGACTGCAGACGTGATTGGCTGGCAGCAGCTGCCGCAGCCGCAGCGCTAGGACTAATTTGTGTGCTGCTAATACCATGACTTAACGCTGCCGATTCTTTAGATGATGCACGTTGCTGGGGACTACTACTATTACTGATGCGTTGCTGCATATCCATAACTGCGCTAGCGGTACCTATTGGTGAACTCTTTCGCAAACCGTTGATGCCGGTCGCGGGCGAGTCTCGTTGTGAGGTGGCACTTTGGTTTGAGTCACAACGTTGTTGTTGCAGTTGTGCAGCATGCTGCTGGCCATTCAATAGCATTATGCCACCGCTGCCATTACTCTTTGGTGTACGCACTCGGCTGCCATTGCCGATGAGATTTAAACTGTTCGTCGACGCACTGGTGCTTAAGTTTGTGGCGCGCTCTGTTTCGGCTTCAAGTCTATCTCGCATATGATTGTTGTTGATTAAATTATTATTCGACTCATACGGCTTAAAGCTGGATTTGATGTGTTCGACGGAGCCGGTTGATACGGACGATGATTGACTGCTCACTGGTGAGGATTTATCACGTCCATCAGCACCGCTGGACTTCAATGTCGATTTGGTAGATTTCTCAATGTTGGCAGCAAGCAGTTTTGGATTGGTTGTATCCGCACCGATTGCGCTGCACGTCTGCGCTAGCAAAGCTAACGGGCTGCTTTTGGCGTCCAGCTAGAGGTAGGATGAGAGGGAGAAAAGAATCACAAATTAATAAACATAATCATAAGTGAATTGAATTCATATGTTTGAGTTTGAGTAATATTGAAGTTAGACTTAGTTTAGGTTGTAAGTTACTGATGTAGAGCTTACCGACACTAAGAAAATATGTAAGGTAATGAAGTTCATGATCATACTTATTTGAATTTTTTTAATTTAGTCAAACAAACAAAGTTCTCATGAAAGTTCTTTATTCAAAATGAAACAAATCCGATAGAGAGCAGGTGTGGAGAGTACAGAAACTTTCTCTACCATATATAGATCCCATCTGATTCGGAACCAGTTTAATAGACTAATTTTGGAAGCTATATAATACTTGAAAAACTTATATCTGAATCAATTTTGTTGTATAAGTTTTATCAAGCGAGCAAATTATTGTTCTTTTGGCCAGTTCTTAAAGGTCAACGAGGCTGTATTAGAAGAGATCAAAGTTACTCCCCTCGATTTATTATAGAATGAGGAATCCATTGGCTTACCAAACGAATCAGAGTCCATGAATTACTTATAAGGAATCAGTAGCTCAGGAAGTGATGTTATATTTTTTGATGTTTGATGTTTTTGAAGAAGCAGCCCAAAACACTCTACATATATTTCTTGGAAACAATCGCCCTTAGTGGCTATAAATCTTAGTGTTAGTGGGTCCGTCTGGCATTTGAGCAATACAATTTACTCAAAGTCTTATCAGTTGCTGACTCTGTGAGAAGTATTTTTTCTACTATTATTCAGTCCGCGCGAAATGATCCAAATTATACAGTATACTAGAGATCTTCAAGACACACTCAAATACTTTCTTAATGCTTCTTAAAGCACAAAACGTCTTGAAGTTCCCTAAAGATTTTTAGTACTAATTGCCACAGGGTGGGAAAGGTATAGTTAAGATTTTGCCATAAGCAAGTTGCAAGTGACGTAAAAATTAACGACATAAATTCTAAAGATAAACTAAATAAAAACGGAAGTAAATCGAGTGCTGTAAGACGTCAACACACACACAAACAACAGCATATCTACTGAAATATTTATGGGCAAGACATCGTTACCGCGCCAGACTGTAAAAACGATCAAAAGGGGGAACATTTTAATGCGTAATGCATGCGTTTTCGCATCAGATAAGCAAAGAAGCAATAAAGCCGGAAAGTAAATGTCGGAAACTCACTTGCTGTTATATATGTATGTATGTGCGAGCATGTTCGTACTAACAGCATATAAAAACCACATAAAAATTGCACATTGTGGTTTGTTTGAAGACGACAACAAAAATGCCATAAAATAAACATGCGAGAACATGTACAGGGTGACCAAATTGAAATGAGTAATTTAAAAGTTGTATTATATTGTTAGTCGCAAATATGAGTAGAAGAACAAAACGGTTTAAACGCGGATGAAAACTTTAACTTCTAGAATAAAACGCGCTCAACCTCGTTTGATATTCTTTTGTGGTAAAGGATGGTTCATGGTTTATCTCATATGTAATATAAGAAATTTTTCCACGCGATCAATATCTTGGCTTCATTAATTCACAAATTATATGGTGTTTAGTGTTTGAAAAGTATTTCGATCCACTTTTCCTGTACAGACCGTTTTATTCCTTCAATAATACATCTTACAATATAAAAAAGATTGGCTTCCAACTAAACAATTATAGCTGATTTATTAATAGAACCATTGGATTTACCTAATTCCACCATAAGAACTCAAACGGAGTGGTATCACATAACCAAACCTGATCATTTATGGATGAAAATCTCGTTTTCATGTTTGTTAAAGCTTGCAGCAGTATCTTGTTGAAGCCATTTACCACTGAGACTATTAATTTTGACGTTCTGAAGAGAAAAATCTCCAACTATCTGCAAGTAGCGCTCACTATTGCCATCTTTCTTTAAAGTATGTAACTGGTAAAAAGAAAACCTAGATAACTTTATCTAATATAGATAATTTACTGCAAGTTGGATATTTTTCAATAAAAGTTTCTTAGAAATGGGATTGATACGTCCTGACCCGCCCTCACTAAAGGAATGTCAACAATCCTTGGGCCTACTAACGAGTTTAAAACCCCGACAGCCAGAAATCCGCGAGCAAGTAAAGCACAATGCAGGGAAATAAGGATGTATAGGATAAAACTGTCACTTGGCATTCCTCAAAATACAGTCTGGACTATACATAAAAAATAGTTTACAGAGGATTCACCAGAACGTGGTTTGATAGGAAAAGTGAATAACAAAGATGAAAAAAGAATAGCGAATCTGTTTTCGCGGAATCCAGCTTTAACACTGCCGCAAGGACAAGCACAATTAATATCAAAAGGTTTAGATATATCCTATGAAACTATCCGAACCCTTCTTCATATTCATGATCTGAAATGGCGCAACACAATGAATAAGCCTCTGCTGACTGAAAAACTTGTGACAAAGCGACTCGCTTGGGCGCATGAGAATATTGATAGAGATTTTGAAAATGCCATTTTTTACTGATGAATGTTCTATTTGGGCACGTTCTGTTCTCACGCGAGACTGGTTAACTTCTACTAATAGGCTTGTTCAGCAGACTGTAAAACATTGAATAAAAGTGCATTTTTGTGGCTGCTTCTCAAAGCAGGGATTCGGCACTTTGTACCTCTTTACTGACAACCTGACTGCCGAGAAAATTATAAAAATCTACAAAAAGGCTTTACTGCCATCTGCTTAACGATGGTTCATCAGGAAAAGTGAAGATTGGATTCTGCAAGAGGACAATGATCTTAAACACCGAAGCAAGCCAAGAATGATAGAGAAGGGCTCTGGCTTGGCTCTGTGATTTGTGGTAGCGAGCTCTGTACTCAGTGGCATCGTTACATTGGGTTGACCGTAGCAGTCGCCCGATGCAAAACCCTATTGAAAATGTTCGGGCATATATTAAACAGGAGCTTCGTGGAAGACGCACATACACTTTGAAGGAGTTGTCTTACGAAATTTGTCGGATCTACAGGATCCTTGCCACTAGAATACGCCGTCAAATTAGTAGAAAGCATGCCTCGGAGATGCCAGGCAATTATCGACGCTGGTGGTCAATGGACATATTATTGACCAAATTTTATCATTGTTTGTAATGTATACAATGTATATACATATAAATATGAAAGTTTCATAAAATAATTTTTTTTTTATAAATTAACACGACCACTTTCTTACTTTGTGTACTGTAAAAGTGCACATATAGTAAGTATTTAATAGTGTATATTAAGAACACTATATTTAGTGATATATTTATTTAATCAAGCCAGAAAACTAACTAAGTATTCATCTTTTTTGGGAGTCTGCTCTTGGCCATTTTTTCTTGGACACTTTTTCAGCATAAATTTCAAATACATACATGAATTTCTTCAACTTTGAATTAATGTAAACCAACCAACAGGCCCTATAAAGACCTATGAACTCTTCCGGACCGCAAAGCCACCAAAAAGATGCCCGATAGTATTGACTAAAACAATCGCCTGCTCTTCCTGAGTTAAGCTTTCCAATATGTGCATGAATTTGTTTTTTTTTTATAAACAAAAAGTCTATACAATCAAGGCCAGCCATTCATATAGGCAAGTTAGACTATTGCAAAAGGCGCAAGAATTTTAAGGCAGCATAAAGGCTAATTTTCCTCAGAAAATGGATATAGATGCTGCAGAATTAGGTACAAACTATGATCAGAAAAATTGCTCGTGGAAGCACACCACTGGACGTTAATTTAATATATATTTGGGTTGATACGGACCTACGCTCTATAATTACTCAATAAAGACTAGCAGGCTTATCAATTGAAAATGAAGGGGCAGAAACTCTTAATAAGAAAACAGTTGCCTGATTTTTGTAAATTAAAGGCACGAAAATATTCGAATTATTTATTGTATATATTTAATTTTTAAATGATTTTCAAAATTTATACATTTTGTTTTTATGGCAAAATAAGCTCAGAAGCGAAAGAGTATTTGGCATTTGCCTAAGACGATAAGTTGTCTAATACATTATTTTGCCGCATAGATCTGCCCATACCGTCAGTAGGGAGGTAACCCCTAATGTACCGTTGTCTTGGATAATAATCTATACCGAATTTCATAAAGATAATTTGTGAAATAAGAAAGTCTTCCATACAAGAACTTGATTTAGAGTGGTTAGCATCTATGACAGCTACAATGGTATAGTGATCCCATATCAGCGATTCCGAGATTTTCTTTTATAAAAAAGAAGGAGTAAAAAAATTTAATACAATATCTCTAAAACTGAGAGACGAATACATACGATACGATATATACAGACGGACATGGCTAAATCATTTCGATCATTTAGATATGTGTGTATAGTTATTTTATAGAGTATCCGACATTTCCTTCTGGATATTAGGGTAAAAAAGTAGTAAATTAATGAAAAGTAAAGGAAACTGGTGTAATAGGTCGAAAAGGGGAATATATGTCAACTGAAAAATGTCAAAGTTTTCTTATATTATATATATTCTGCATAGGAATACTTTAACCAAAAGACGCCTAGCCCACGATAGAATTATATTTACGCCTAAAGGCAATTTTAAAATAAGTCGTCTTTCTTAATATATTATTTTACTACAATTCATTCTACTTGTATCGATTTTTTTCTTAAACAACTTTAAGAAATTTAAGCTGTAAGTTGACTTGAGTTATACGTTTATAGCATTTAAGTATTCTCTAGACATTCTGCTTCCTTATATTGTATATGTAAGTACCAACTATAGTTCCTTTATGCACCGAGACTGAGCTTCATATAGGGTACGTAAAGTGAGTAAATTCTATTTTACGAGTCAGCATCTTAAGTGACAGAACGTGACTTTGCTAATCGACATATTTGTATCCTGAAAACGTGGCAAATAAAATATAAACAAAGGAATATGCGTGCTCGTGAAGTAAAATAGGAGAACTGGATGACAGGGCGTACGTTCCTTTAATTCAAGTCATTTAGCTAAATGACAATTGCAATACAACAAATGGTTGCGCAATGAAAAATACACAAGATGACTATAAAAAGGAAAGAGGCCGGTTAATAAAAGAATCCATATGAGTGTGTGGTAAAAGTGAACAGAGGAAGTGAACTCAGTAAGTAATAAGTCAACATAATGTTTATGACTTTAACATTTTCGGTGTTACCAACACCAACGAATGCTTTTTATGACCGTAACTACACACATACACACTATGTATTAAATATACACTGGCGCTCAACAGAAAAGGTTCAAATAAAGTTTTGAATGTAAGAAGTAAATTAAATGTTAAACTGCTGTAAATAAAAAAAAAAAAAAACATAAAAATGTAATAAGAACAAGAAAAAAGTAAACTTCGGCTGCACCGAAGCTAATATACCCTTCTTAGGTGCATTTCTTTTAATAACTAGGTGTTCAAATTGTATGGAAACTATATGCTATAGTGAGCCGATCTGAACAATTTTTTCGGATATTATATGATTTCTATAAACAATAACTCATACCAAATTTCGTGAAGATATATCATCAAATGCACAAGTTTTTCATACAAGCCCTTGATTCCGATCATTTGGTTTGTATGGCAGCTATATGCTATAGTTAACCGAATGAGCAGCTGCTTGAAGAGAAAATGACGTTTGAAAAATAAAATGATTGAAAACTGAGGGACTAGTTCGTATATATACAGATGTACAGACAGATAGACAGACATATGTATATACTTTATAGAGTCTGCGACGCTTCCTTCTGGGTGTTACAACCGTGGCAAACTTGGATTTTGAAAAAAAAAAAAACGATTTTTTTTTTGCATATTTTGATAGTTTAGACTTTCAAAAATATGACCTTGGAAGGATTTTTCAAAATTCGAATTATTTTCGGAGATACAGCCGATTTTGTGACGTGGCGTCCGTGTTCACTAGAATTGTCTCCTAAACTGTAAACGCGTTTTTCTTGAAACTGACTTTTTCGGAACGATATCCACAATTTTTCAGGTTCTGCTGGACCGATTTACTTGAAATTTTTATAGAGTCTTTTTTATAGGCTTGTCTATGGTTAGAACTAGCCCCATTCCCAAATTTTTATTTTTATTATTTTTAAAAAATTCGAAATAGTCAGAAAAAGGACCCAAAAAAGCTTTTTTTCAGGCAGTCGCTATTTTGTGAAAAATTTTTTTCCCACTTTTCCTTAGTTCCGGCCATTGCGACATTATTCTACATTAATAACTTTTTTTTTTGGTTTCAGATAACTAGGAGGGTGGCAATTATGGATATGGTCACGTGGAAATTTTTAGAGACCCTCCACTTCGTCAGCTCATAATTTTTGAAATTTTTTACTTTTTTCAGTTTTTAATTTTTTTCTGTAATCTGCTAAAACTAACAAAAAAAAAATAGTAAAAAATACGCCTCAGGGTATAATAACGGGATCTATAGAAAACACCTCTACTTTCATTTTTTGCTGAATTTAATTCAATTCAATTCTACCGCTGTACCTATTCAGTTGAACCGTAGTGTAGTGTTTCGGCAGAGAGCAATGAGAAACTGCCGCTGCTACTGCCTGCAATTGCCGCAATGTGCTGCTCATTGCTCTTATATAATTGCTTACCGTCATCGTCATGTGTTTTACGCAATATTCATTGTCATCTAAGAAAGCTCGTTGTCTTTCTTGTTTTCGTTACGGCTGTGAGATGCGATAAGAATTTATGATTTTGTTAATGTCTTTTTAGTTTCCTTTTTTGCTCCTTCTCGCTTTGGCGATTTTGAATTTCTTGCTTTGTTCACATTTTGGTTTTTATTTATTTGCTTTATTTATTTATGAGTTCGGGTTTTTTGCTTGCGCAAATTTTTAATGTTACCACATTTGTTTGCACATTTGTGCATACTTAGGGATGTGGCATGCAATCTGCAGCAGGCCGGCCGCCACAAAGATAAGATATTTACGAGTGTTCATTGCGTTTCATAAGCTTTCGCGTTGGCAAATCTCATTTGCTGCATATAATTCTTCTTTAATGTCTTTGGTGTTGCAAATTTCGTTTTGTTTTTGTTTTTGTTTTTGCTTTTGCATTTTTATTGCCCACAATTGCTAGAGGCGTAGAAACGCGCTGCCGCCACATTAGCGGTTGTGCCGCTGCCGGTTCTTTGCCGCCACATTGGGTGGCGCGCAATATTATTTTGGCTAATTTATGACGCTATTATTCTTGCAGAGTGTTGAATGTTGTGGATATTCATAAAAATCTACAAATGTTTGCTTGTTTAAGATTGCGCGCTTATTTGGCCTGCTTTTTAGTGCCCATTTTCGCCTCATTAGAGTGTGCAAATAGACATCATGAAGTACTGCTAAGATTTTGCACTTTCGCTTTTGTTGGCGAAAGCTAGAAAATATGTGCATTTGGGTCGTTGGAGACCACATTATTTCTAAGAAACGTTTAAATTTAAAATGCTTTAGAGTTTCCGTGAACTAAATTGTAGCAACATATTGCACAAGAGCGAGAAAATGTGGCGGTAAGCTTCACCCAGTACTCCTACCATCTCAATATTATACGAGTATCAGCTGACTGATTGAAAAGGTAGGAGCGCCTGAACGCAATCTTCCGCACTTAAGCCACCATTTGGCCAATTGTTCTTTTTGCTGGTAAATAATTACACTCTATTTGAAGCATAGTAGATTTGATTAAAAAAAATATGGTTTTTCTACCTAGCTGCCCAATATATTTTATGTTGGAACACTGCAAGCCGTGCAAGAAATCGTATCTTAACCGTAGACATGTACATCAAAAAGTTAGTATTTTAGTGGCACATACTCTACTGCTTTACCAATATTCTGAAATTAGAAATTGACCTGTGATGACTTCTACAAAGTCACTTGTACTTACTTTTACCAAAAAGAGCTAACTTTTTTGGTTTTACCGCCATTAACCTTACCCTAATCAACTTTTGTGGTATGCCTGGTGTTATAAAAGTTGCAAGACTATCGTATAAGTAAATAATTTTATTTATTTTATTAAATTCTACAACATCCGTAGAATATTGTCCTAAATTTTCCAGTTGATCCGAAAAATAGTTTCGCAAATACAACCTTGAGAACTAGTGCACTAGAGGCTTTCTAGGCTGCACCGTGTTTAAGGGCTCTGTAGGGTAATCTTTTTTAAACAAATGTTTTATTTTTGCATTTTCTGCTTCCTTATACTCTTAGAATTTATGTAGATACCTACTTTATCATTTGAAGGTTTCGAAAAAGGCTCAAAAATAATAATGCCGATCGACGTTCGAGGTACTCGGAGTGCACACCTCAAACATTAAACGCGTTTTTCTCAAAACACGCTTTTTTAAACTGGCGAACATGATTCCTGTCGAACTACTCAACCGATTTGTTTTTTTAAATGTTCACAAAACGCCTGGCTATTAATTGTCAATAAATTAAAAAAAAAAAAAACAAATATAGGGACGATATTAAAAAAAAAAAACAAATATAGGGACGATATTTGTTTTTTTTTTTTAATTTATTGACAATGTTATGGCAAAATTTATATAAAAAAAAAAACAAGAGGAAAAAGACGTTAATTACTTTTATCAACATTTTTTCATGATTTTTTTAGGGACGTTAATCATTCACGTACTTTTTAGGAATAAATTGGGTTTTTGTGTTTCAGATGACTCAAGCATGAGAAATCGTGTCCGCTAGTGAAAAAAACGCATCTCATTCACCCAGCCATATCTCCGGCAGAAGTCATCAAAAAATTCCAAAAAAATTATTTGTGCACTCCACGATATACCTCATGATATGTGGAAAAAGTTCTATTGTAGAATAAAAATTTCTATGAAAAAAAATGTCGAAAAAAACAAGCCAAATTACCCTACTGACCCCGTAAGCGTGTTTTTTTCAAAATTGTGTTTTTGGAGTTAGTTGGCAAGATTTCTCGAGAACTACTTATTCGATCTACATGAAATTTTACATAAGTTTCTGATTCTGATTCAATTCTTAAAGACGAGGGACTTTTTTTCGATTACAACTATTTGAAAAAAAAAAAACTGTTGCGAAATTTTCATTTTTTCATTTTTTTAAATGTTTGTCAAAAATCTAATTTTCATTTTATTTTTATTTTTACTCTAAATTTTTTAAAGTTCTACGTTAAGATTTTAACTAAAGCAATTATTTTTTCACTTTAGATGACCCTGTAAGGAGTTATTTTGCCAAGGCGGGCATCCTTTTACCGATTGGGCACCGGAAATGGCGTCGCAATGGTCGAGTATAAAATATATGTTTCCGAAAATTTCAGAATTTCTGTGTTAATAGTGTACATATGTTTGTGACAACTAAAATTTTAATAAAATATTTAGTTTTTTGTATGAGAAAAAATTGTTGAGAAAACAGCTGTTTTTTTACCTGAGGAAACCCATGTAACCACTTACATAAGTGACCTTTAACAAAAATGTTGATGAAGACAGAAAAATTTTAACTCGTTTATATGTCAGTGGATAAATATTAAATAGTTTTGTCATTTGACTGATAATCCAGTCATTTAAGCTTAAATTAGGTAAGAATCTCGGAATTCGATATACCTATTTATATGTCTGTATTTACTATAATGACTGGACTATGACGCAGTTTTGGTATCAACATCGTGCTTGTTCGGTTCGAAAATACCTAAAATATACTTGGCGGTTAGTAGTTTTATCCAAACTTCACAACAATTCAACAAAAAGTTTCTGGGAGTCTGATGTTCCCACCAGAGACTTGATACGTAAAGGGCACCTCAACAATCCTCGGATTGTTAAAGAGCTTGAATGTCAAATATATGATTTTACTTTGACAGTTGTTTTGACAGTTATCTCTGAAAGAAATTCTGTACCTAAATAAATATACCAGCAAAATAACGATCTTGGAACTAAAGAATATTATTTTAAACAAAATACATATTTAATTCAATAGAATATACCACTGAAAAGGTTAATTTAGGAATTAGTCCTTAAGAAGGTATTCTAGTCTAGAAGCATGAATTTCAGGTAATTTTTAAACTGTCGTAAAAAAAAAGCAATTAATATTTTTACTATTTTTTTTTATTAGTTAGTTGTTAATTTTAGAAGAGTAGAGAAAAAAAAATTAAAAACTAAAAAAAGTAAAAAATTTCAAAAATTATGAGCTGACGAAGTGGGGGGTCTCTAAAAATTTCCACGTGACCATACCCATGATTTCAACCCTCCTAAACCTCCCTGAAACCAAAAAGAAAAAAAGATTATTAATCTAGAATAATGTCGCAATGGCTGGAACTACGGAAAAGTGGGGAAAAAAATGTTTCACAAAATGGCGACTGCCTAAAAAAAAGTTTTTTGGATCACTTATTCTGACTATTTTGAACTTTTTAAAAATAATAAAAATAAAAATTTGGGGATAGGGCTCGTTCCAACCATAGACAAGCCTATAAAGAAGAATTAAAAAAAAATTTCAAGTAAATCAGTCCAGTAGAATCTGAGAAATCGTGGGTATCGTTCCGAAAAAGTCAGTTTTGAGAAAAACGCGTTTAAAATTTCGCGTTCCGGCCGAACCAGTTTGGACGCCGGGTCAGAAAAATGCCTATATCTCCGATAATAATTTTAATTTTGAAAAATCCTCTTGTACACATATTCTTGAATAGTTAAACTTTGAAAATATAAAAAAAAAATTAGATTTTTTTGTTTTAATTTCTAAACTAGAATACCCCCTTAAAATGCGCTAGAAAAAACCAAAACAATATTTTGGTAAATTTTACACTCTCTGAAAAAAAGTAAAATACTTCTAAAGTTTTCTGTATATTTCCATATAATAGATATCTCGAAAAAAAAACACAATTTAAGAATTGCCCATATAAAATTTACAAGCGGCTAAAAATAGACGCCACTGCTGTATCAACTTCAAAGTTATATAATGCAACTTGCCGACACTGATTTTGCAAGGCGTCGTAAATTTCCATAGTTGATGCGAGCGCCAATAAAATATTTTATGAGGTTATTGCTTGGCTAATTTTAATAGGCGTTTTCGAATTCGCGAAGCATTGAAAGTGCACGGAAGACTTCAGCAAACCAATTAGTGGTACAATATGTACACAATATACAACATCTGATATACATATTTACATATGTGTGTATTTGTGAGTGTTTGTGCTCAGCTGTGAAATGCTTTGTTTGTATGTGTGTAATTACTCATAAATAACTCGTCATAACGATTTGGCTCATAAAAAGCAACAGTAAAATTCAATCATAAATTTAATTACAAAATTGCATGCAATTTAGGTCATAAATGTGAAACTGATATTGGCACGAAGCAAAATTGCCTTAAACGGGCATGTACATATATGTACAGACATATATGTTCTTATATAAGCATGCGATATTATCCGCATTTTGTGAGAAACCCGCATTTATTATTTCTGCCTTGCTAGTAATTGAAAATAGGTTAGGTTATCTTTTGTGAAACATATATATACCCTTCGTACTAACTTATACAATATTGTCATATCAAATACAACTAAATATAATAGTTTTAAGATTATCTCTTTCAAATGTTGGCCATGGCTAAGCTGCAGCTGGTCCATCCGTTGAGTCCAATTTTCGATAACTCGTTCGAGCATTTCAACTGGGAACTGGTGAACAACACGTGTGATGTTTTTCCCCAAGGCATGAATCGAAGCGGTAACGCTGCATAGGCTTTAGACTTTACATACTCAAGAAAAAGCCTAACACACGATCTAAGTGGCCAATCGATCGGCCTAAAACGTGAAATTATCTGCTCACCGAAGTATTCTCTCAATAAATTCATTGACCGCTGGGATGTGTGGGAAGTTGTGCCGTTTTATTAAAACCAAATGTCGCCGAGATCACGAGCTTCCATTTCAGGCATCAAATAGTCGCTTATTATGGCGCGATAACTTTCGCCATTGACGGTTACATTTTCACCCACATCATTTTAAAAGAAATATGGACCGTAGCTTCCATCGGCTCACAAACCACACCAAATCGTTGTTTTTTCTGAATAAAATGTTAGCTCTTGAATATCTTCAGGTTGCACTTCGTCCCAAATGTGGCAATTTCGTTTGTTTACATACCCATTGAGACTCATCCGTGAATAAAATTTGGTGCTCGAAAACGTGGGATCAGTTTGGAACTTATCAACAACACATAGAGCGTAGCAATGTCGCTTGAGAAGGTCAGATGTCTGCAGTTCTTGCCTGAACAATTTGTTCGGAGGTTAACCGATGCCTTGTGTAATAATCTCTGCAGCATTTCGTCTCATCAAATTAAAAAGTTTTCTATCCAAGCTTTTGTTTCCGACCGTGTCCGTGACCTTGGCAATAATCCATATCAAATGTCTTAAGGATAGTTCCTCAAATGAATTTTCAATACAAGTATTTGATACCGAGCTATACGCTAAAATGACATTACTGATTCCAAAAGACCAGCGAATCATCTTGGGGAGAAAAGGACGTGAACTAATTTCGATCGATATCTCAGATCGCATTTGTACGATTTTTGGAATAAACTGAACGTTTTGTGTCCGAAAAATAATGTATTTTTATTTGATTTAAAGTACTTGTTTTTCTCTCTTTGTTTTGAATTAATATCGACAGAAGAACCTAACTTTCAATAGAACTACTAACATTAAATTTAATCAAAAATTCTCTCCACAAAATATCTTAATTTTAAAGTAAGTCGTTTTCCCATTGAAATCAATACCTTTTGATGATGTAAAACATATTTTAGTAAATTTTTTCATAAATAAATTTAAAAAAGATCTCACTGAATGATTCGAAGTTAGTCATATTCGTTCCGGAAATCGAAATTAAAAGTTTTTGCGCTGAAACACCCAACTTCCTTTCCATATCTTAACTTCACGTTGGACATAAATTATTTAATTTTGCTTTAATTCTACCTTTAGAATTGTATAGAACGTTGGAGTCTTATTAATTAATAGAAAATTTATGGTAAAAGTGGGAGATTTCATATCTGATGAACGACAGATAAGGGCTGGTGTACCCCAGGGCAGTGCTTAAGGCCCAACACTCTACAACATATATAGAGAAAATCTTCCAAATCTTCTAATAATGTAGTAACTTCAACTTTTTCGGACGATACAGCTTTAGTGAGCCGTAACAAATGCCACATTTTAGCATCACGAATATTAGCGAATCATTTAAGTTCTGTCGAAGAGTGGCTAGCGAACTGGCGTATAAACGAAGTGTAAGCATATTACATTTTCGCTTAGACCAAAGATGTGCCCGGCAGTAAAAATAAACAATATTTTAGTATCCCAAGCGAGCGAAGTAACATATCTTGGTATTCACCTAGATAAAAGGCTCACATGGAGAAAACACATCTCTAGTAAAATAACATGCATGAAGTTTAGAGCTGCAAATTTAAATTGGCTTTTAAATAAAAACTCTAAACTTAGCCTAGACAACAAAGTGCTTTTATATAATGCGGTCATAAAGCCGATTTGGATATATGGCATTCAACTGTGGGGTACAACATGTGCAACTAATATTGATATATTACAAAGGTCAATCAATCACAAATGCTTTGAACAATCACGTGTTCACCATGGCACATGCGTAACGAAAATGTCTATAAAGACCTTGGTATCCCTATGGACGGCAGAATTAAATATATATCTGAACTCCGAGATCACATCACCCAAACCTTTTGGCTAATGCCTTGGTACATTTCTGCGATCAAACACGACTTAAAAAAAGATATATGCCTGCATATTAAAGAGCGACGTATGACCAAAACAGCTTAATCACTTGCTTGAGCCTGTCTAGTTTTTAATTAAATTTAAGATTTTATAACTTATTGTTGGGCTTTAAGAAAAAGCAGATCCAATAAATAAAATAATTTTGAAAAACAAAAAATTAAAAAAAAATTTGCTTACATTCACTTACTTTTCTACAATGAGTCGACACCCGTTTTGCCATTTTCAAATGCTTCATGATAATTAAAAAAAAATAGCTTAATACCTCATCAACCGATTAAACCAGTACAAAAATTTTCAAATATTGATTCCAATTTAATATATCTAACAACTTACTTATTGAAACAGACCGACTTAAAAATAGATGTCATATTGAAAATCTTTATAGCACCTTCATATTTACATACTTACATGTATGTACTCTATGGTTTGAAATTGAGTCTTTGCTTTGTCGACTCAAAGATGGTGAAGATTCGAAGACGGCAATTATTAGTATTTTAAATTAAAATTTATTACACTTTTGTCAGTAAACGTCAAACTATATTGCCATTGTAAATATATTTCACATTGTCATATTCAACTATTTTGTGGGTATTTTTATACTTGTAAAATTTCAATCATTATATTGAATCTCTTATAATCGGACTCTTACCGTCTTAGTATATATATATTTTTCTGATTAAGTAGATAATTGTTAAAAAATTCAATTTTGTGTTTTATTAGTTGTTATTTTCTCGTTGTTCTTGACATTTTGGTTATTTAAAAAATATGTATGTAATAATATTATATTCATTGTGAGAAGTTGGTATTTTGTTTCACTTCTCGCAGAACTTTTTAGAACAAAAATTGTTCTATAGAAACTGCTAGGGTTTCAAAAGGATATCTTAGGAGTTGTCAATTTTAAAACTTTTACCTGAAAATAATCATTTTAATGCTAATTCAAAATGTATATCTAAATGTTGAGTTCAATTTATGACCTCGAGAACAATTTTCATCTAGTTCAGGTTCTTTTCTGGAACCAACTTTCTCAAAATGTTGTGTAATTTCAAATTTTAAAGAATTAAAAGTGATGTTAGGAAGCCGTGGACCCATTTTGAACATGTTAGTATACTCTATCCATATGATTAGGTAATTCGTTACTCATGCAGACTCACTGTCTGTCTAGCGCAGCGAAACTTATATAAACATATGTATATAGTACATATGTTTACAATATTTTACAGCTTCATTTTCATTTTCTATTTAAGTTGATGCCATAAAGCCAGCTGCTGCAATAAAACCGATTTCGCCGCTTGCGATAAATTATACGATGTTATATGCCAAAATACACTCATAACTCATAGGTAGCATATTATAAAAACCGCCGAGAGATACAGCGCGCAGTTGGAGACGCGAAACGAAGAAGCGAATAGAGTGAGCGTTGAACGACTGGTTATACAAAACGTATCAGGGCATAACACAGTTAACGCGGCGAAATTTTTCAAGTGTCTACATGTAATAATTATGACGAGTGTGATATATGACACACATGAGCACCACTCATATATTTACTGGGTCTCATATATTTTTCGTAAAACCTAAGGCAACATTAGCTCACCTACCGCGTCACCCTTCCAACCACGGGACCAATTTAACAGCTCAAGAAACTAATAGTCACTGTCAAGCGACCACTCAGCCGATTCGTGAGGATTGCCATAAGTCATCACACTGGCGCAAATACATATGTTTGTATGTGTGTGTGTATGTATATATATTTGCGTTCTTTACGGCACACAATGGACTATTATAAATTAAATGGTGTGATATGGTAGTAGATTGCAGCGACAGCCGTCATAAAAAAGAATAGTGACCGTAATAAAAAATTCTTAAATCGTAGCCGTAAACAAGTTTGCGAAATTCATCACGTAAATATGTGTATACTCATATTTTTCTGGCTAAATTGTCAAATAAAGTAATTTAGTTATAAATATCACTGCGGACAGCCTGTATATATGCATATACTAAATTTTCGTACACTTCACTTTTGACTGAAAATTAGTTATGATATGTGAATAACGGGCATAAATTTATTTCTACGCTAACGTAATGCCTACTTATAAAATGGAATATTTTTTGTTGCAATTAAAAAATTAATTTCGTTGAAATAAACAATTTTGACGAAATATTATATAAATTTGATGGGTTCACTTGTCAGTGGTATGTTTCCATTTGATTTTTGAGAGCTGGAATGAGTAGTGAGATGGAATGCGTTCGATATAACAGCTTTTCGACCACCCAGACTTATCGTCACTAAGACCGAAGGTTGAGGGTACATCGAATGATAAACCTATCAACCAATATTTTATTCTAGCTATGAGTCACTTTTAAGTAGTTTTTAAACACCGTAAAGGCTATATTTATCAAAGAAGATGGTCATCCACTTTCTCCAATAGTAGTGATTATTGACGAAATTATCAAAAAATTCACAAAATTCTTTCGAATGAGTGTATTAGCATTGACAGACGGCAGTATTAATCCGGATTAATTGCATTAATCTGAATGAACTGCATTAATCTGGATTAACTCCGGAGTTAGTGAAGATAACTTCGTTGCTAAATCCCATTTAATCCTCAAAATTTTAAAGAGTTAGCTGCATTTTCGTTGGCAACATTGTGATTGAAAAACAAGCAACACTGACAGCTGTTTTTCAAATTTTCTATAATAAAGCAAGCAGTTTTTCATTATGATGCAGTTATAAAAATAAAGTGTTGATATGTTTTTGTAACAAAAAAATGGTTTTGTAAAAATTGCGAACAACCGCAATATTTATCTTGACAATCAGCTGTTTACGAAAGTTTCAAACTCTCATAGCTGCCGTCTGTCACCAATTAATCCGGATTAACGCTGCAGTCTGTCAAGGCTATAATATTGAGTTGGTCGAAATAGCTGAGACTCTAAATATATCAGATATATCATTCATGGATATTTGGGTATGAGAAAAAAAAAAGAAAACTCTTACCGAATGTTAGCTTCAGAAGCTCTATGAAACAAGACGAGGTTGAAATATTCCAACATTTCTTTCTAGATTATACCGTGTTTGGGAGATCAATACTTAAACTCTTCGAAACTCATACTGATATCCACGAAGTAATACTTTACCGGTGGTTCCGTCAGTTAGTTTTTAGTTGGGAGTAGTTTAGGTTTGACGGCTTAAAGTCTTGCATTTCGGCTTACTATGCTTCGCTCTACTGTATAAGAATTTAAAAAAATCTACCGACTTGTTGGAAATGGAAACTAACTGCATGAGAAAATTGAATGTAATTTACAAATACAAAACGAGACAATTGTATAAATGACGAAATAAGAGTTATTGGAAACAAATAGGGAACAGAAGTGAACTCGACTCGTTGAAGGGTAAAATAATACACAATGGCTGTGTTCGATTCGAAAATAACACTGGTAATCACATAATTTATGACATGAAAACTCTTAGTTGTTTCTAACGCAGTTTGATACCCTGAAGTCATATTTGAAAGCATAATTTTCTTATCATCTACAGATATTCTGTAACCTTTGGCTTTAGCATTATATTGCACAGTTTTATATTTTCCTACGTTCAGGGATTTATCCGGTTCTAGGAATGCAACTAGGATATACGAAATATTGTTGCTTCCTTTGCGATTGGGACAGCCGTGCGAGAGACTGTGTTTATGTACAGAAGCAGTACCCAGTACGCCAGCCTCACTCACTCACTCCGGTACAAAAAAACTTTAACAGTGAACTTCTAGTTGATCCCGCTTTTGCATATTCAATTCGTTTTAATGAAAAATTTTGTTAAGGCAATGTACAGAAATGTAAGCGACATTTTGTATCTGAAACAAAAATTTCCAAGAGTCAGTGAAACAAAAATTAAGGAGGGCATATTTGTGGGTCCGCAAATAAGAGAACTAATGAAAGATGAAACATTTAAGGAAATGCTCAATGAAACTGATATACTAGCCTGGAGTGCCTTTGAAAGCGTTGTTAGAAATTTTCTTGAAAATTAGAAAGCTGTCAATTACAAAGATCCTGTGACTGAACTACTTACTGCCTATAAAAAAAAGCGGCTTGCAACATGTCCCTTAAAATTCACTTTCTGGCTTTTTTCCCTGAAAATTTAGGGGGCGTAAGTGACAAATATGGGGAACGGTTCCACCAAGACATCTCTGCTATGGAGAAACGATACCAAAGCAAGTGGAGCGCCAGTTTGCTTGCCGATTACTGCTGGACATTATTAAGGGGTTAGGTGTAGTCAGAGGCACGAAAAAATGAGAATTTATTTTTTTTTTTGCTATTAAATCGTGTTATTTTACAAAAGTAGTAATATCTCATTATTATATAATGTGTTGACTTTAAGTCACGAAAATTTTATTTCCAAAGTTATAGTTGTTCTTGTTGACCCAGTTCCAAAAAAAAGTACTTGCGGTGACAACTAACTATAAGTCCTTGGTGATGCATCTTAACAAAATGACGGCCTCAGGAAATTTTTTTCTAAATTTTTGAAAACAAAAAATTCTTCGATCAGGTCCGAGTTTATTATGTATCCTAAAAGCTGTATACCGTCACCGTTTCAAAAAACATAGTTTTGCGAAAAACGCGCTTAAAGTTTCACACTAGCGCTTTGAAGTGCCCGAGCTCTCTTTCTTATTTGTTGAATAACTCAAAAACTAATTATCGGATCAACGTGGAATTTTCAGAGAATATTTTTAAGGTATTACACTCAACGTTAATGTAAAAAAAAATATATGTTTTTTGGAAATTGTAACTACCCCTAACTCTTTAAGGGATACTCCAAAAACAATATATGGCCGAAAAACCGAGATAGTAACATTTTAAGGTACACTTTGGTTAATAAAATAATATTGCAATAATATATCTATCACTGTTTTTCTTTAAGTAAAAAACCTCATAGCAAAAAAAAACTATATGAGATAGAAGAAATATATGAGATAGTAGATATTTTCTGCATTTGTGGCAATTTTTAAACAATAAAGAATTTTTCTGTTCATTTCACAAAAAAATAAGGGGTTTCTGTTTACTAGTGTAATTTGTCAGCTAAGTTTATGCTTTTTGGTAAAAAATTTTCATGGAAAAAGTAATCAAGTTGAATGCACTACGGAGTTCTGCAGATACTACAAGGTGATTTATGATAACCACTCTCTACTTTGACTATATTTGATATGCTAAGCCATTTAGTTTATAAAAGTTGTTTGTTCCATTCCATTCAACTAGTATTTGTAAAATAAATAAAAAAAATCTCTAAATTTTTCAAAATTCAAATATTAATGGGAACCTAATTATATATTTGCGAGAAACTTTTTCCTTACAAGTTCAACGAAATGGGGGGTTTCAATTTGTGAGTTTATGAAACAAAGATTCGTATATAAATTTTATTGAGTTATGGAATACTGAAATTGTACTATGCTACAGTTCTCACATTCCTTTCACCACATCCACCCGCCACGATAATCCATTCCAATTTGTTACACTCTCACAAATAATATGAAAACTTTCGTATGTGTTGGCAACAAATTTAATTTCATATGCATTTGCATAAAAAAGAGATGTGCGAACGAGAGACGCGCTATAAAGAAATAATGCTGGAAAATACAATAATAATAAAAATGAAGAAATACAAGCCAACATGCGCATTTATGCAAAAATATTTGGCATAATCAAAATCATAAATGCCATTAAATTTCCATAAACGATTTTGTCTGCGAGAGTCAAGGCAAAAACGAGATGGTGAGCGCGCACACAGCGCTGCAAAAAGAACGCCCAACTAGTAATGCGCTCGCCGGCTATGCGACGGTTAAAATATGAAAACATTTTTTACGACATATTCACACGCATGCATACATATACATATGTATATATTTATGTGCATGTATTTATAATTTTATTTCTATTTTTTTATGAGTGAAATTGTTTTTCGCTTTTCATACGGTCGGTCACCACCCCACACGGCACGGTCCTGACACAGCCGCCAACGTTCGTTGCAATTTCACTCTTTTAATGCGATTTTATCGGTTATTCTATAATTCCAACTCAGTTTTTTGCACTGCGGAAGCGGAACGTCGAAAATAAAACCGTATACATAAAAGCGCTATCGTCTGAGCTTAAAAAGGGAGTTTATGGGCGCGTCTCCTTGAGGTCGCTGGAAATAGCGGTGACAAGGGCATGTGTGAGTTAACTTCGGCGTGTCTTCAAGGGTGTTCTACACATACAAATGTGTGTATGTGTGTGGAAAAGTATATGTAAAGAAATGCGCAATAACGCTGCTACTCCTTCAAGTCCCAACGAAAGCACGCGAGCGTGTGAGTGTGCGACTTGTTTATATCGTTGCAGATATTTAAAGACACAATTTCCGTTTTTATGCTTATCCTGTAATTCATATTTATAGCAGCCATTTTTTGCGATAATGTAACACCCACACCAACCTGCAACCACCCACACTGTTCTGACAGCATCAGCACTTTTTTGCATTTCTTAATCTGCTTTTTATCCGTTCGCAGCAACTAGTCGCAAGAAAGTAAGGCTTTCGGCGGCGGTGTTTTGCATAGGACTTCGAAATTTCAAAAAAAAGCATACAAATGCAGATTAAATGTTGTTGTTTATTTGTATGTTTGCACAAATATTTGAATCTTAAAATTTTATGATTAGTTTTATTAGCTGTTCGAGTTTTTTATGGAGCAGACAGTGGCAGTAAACGAAAATAGATATATGGACTAATATTTCATGAATTTTATGATGTTACACAGGTATTTTTATACCAGGAAAAATTTCTGAGAACGTATTGGATAATATAATATATATTTCAGTTGCTGTCTTCACCATTAATTCACTTTAGGTTGAACGCATATCAATAGAAGCGTACACACTTTATGGCGCTATTCTCATCTCATGCCTTAGACAAAATATTGAAGAAAAGTTGAAAAAAATATTAGACAGTTTATGTTTATAATCTTAAAATTTTCTCTAAATTTACCTGATTGTTATATCTTAATCGAGGCAATCAATGAATCGATCTGTGTGAGCCCCGAAAAATACCGCCTAAAATATCCCACAAGATCGTTGCGTTTTCTGAAATCGGTACTTGACCTTTGAGTATGGTGGACTAGACTTACAGTAGCACTTCTTGAAACATAGCTTTGCATCAATCGAATCATCAATCAATCATCATCATCTTTTTCCCATCAAAATACAATTTTATTTTAGAACACGAAATTCACTTTTTATTTCTAAAAAATCAGGGGTATCTTCATTTAACAAACAATGTTGTGAATATTATTAAACTATGATGATCTGTGGTAATATTAGAAAAAAAATGTTTTTTTTTTTGAAATTTCCGTTCCCTATACCCTTACATTTAATGTAGAAACCCACTTTACCATTGGAAGGTTTCGAAAAAGGCCCAAAAATAATAATACCGCTCGACATTCGGAACGCTCGAAGTGCACACTTTTTTCTCAAAACACACTTTTTTAAACTGTCGAACTACTCAATCGATTTGCTTAACTTTTTCTTTTTAAATGTTCACAAAACGCCTGGCTTTAGTCCCTATAGTTTTTATAATTTATTGACAAAGTTATGACAAAATTTATGTAAAAAAACATGGTAAAAATTTAAAACAAAAAAAAAAAAAACAAAAAATAAACATTTCTTCATGATTCTAGTAGAGACGATAACCATTCATGTATTTTCTAAGAATAAATTGGGTTTTTGTGTTTCAGATGATCCGAACATGAGAAATCGTGTCCGCCAGTAAAAACACGCATCTCATTCACCCAGCCATTTCTCCGACAGATGTCACCAAAAAATTCCGAAAAAAATTTGTTTATACACTCCACGATATATGTATGTACCTCAAGATATGTGAAAAAAGTTCAATTGTAGAATAAAAATTTCTATGAAAAAAAAAATTTCAACAAAATAGGTCCGATTACCCTACTGACCCCTTAAGTAAAATCTCTCGTATGAATAGACATTTTTTGTTTATGGAAATTGCTCGGTCAAACCAAGCACTTTTCTTTTTTATTCATGCCGAACCCTGTTTTAGGTTACGCTAGATTATACTGGCAAAAATAGTAAGATTTTGTTCATAATTTTAATATTCTTAATTCATTCTTCAAAATCTATGTCGTCCCCATCGAAGTAATCCATCTTGGCAACAATGCACTTGTGTCAACGCGTTTCCCAATCTTCGAAACAGTTGTTAAAGTCAATTTCCGGAACAGCCATCAATACACGTAGCGATTCACGTTAATGTTTTCCATTGACTCGAAACGGTTTCCACGGAGCGTTCATTTGAGTTTTCTCAATAGTCAGAAGTCGCATGGAGCTCAGGCGAACACGCTGGCACGATACTACTTGAAAATTCGGCGAAAAACTCATACACTACGTGACGGTGTTTTATAGGGTGCCAAAACCAAGATTTGTCGACCCGTAAACCCGACCTCTTGTTACGAATAGCCTCACGTAGACGACGCATAACACTTAAATACTATTCCTTGTTTACAGTTTGGCCCGTCGAAAGGAATACGGAGAGTAGCATACCGCGATAATCAAAGACAACTGTAAATATAACCTTGATTTTCGAACTGCTTTGACATGTTTTTTTTTTTGGCTTCGATATCTCTTGCCAAAATATTCGTCACCGATCTAAGACTCATCGCTAGTAATAATACGTTTTATGACATCCTGGTAGTCGGAAAGCATTATTTCAGTCAGTATTTTTCGAAAAAAATTAGTGATTTTGGAACCAATCGTGCTTTTACTTTCTCTAGGCCCAAATGATTCTTCAAAATGGTTTTCAGTGATCTTTCCGATATTCCAACGCTGTCAGTAAGAACTCTGACATAGATGTCTCTGACAGTCATACCAACCTAGAACAAAAATATTTCGACGAATGGGTTCTCCCGCGAAATGTAATTTAAAATGTCTTACTATTTGTTGTTCACAGTTTTTTAAAGTCGATGGACACGATTTCTCGAAAAATTATGGCTTTAATTCGAATTGTGTACACGTCTTTAAAACAAAATTATCACGTTACTGAAACCATGAGTTTTTTATTTCATTAGAACTTATTTTTTAAGTCAATAAATGTCGAAATTTTCAACAAAAAATTTGATTTTATGCTCAAGGTCAGGGAAAAAATTAATTGATTATTTGTTCAAAGTTTGAGAAAAAATTAAAATTTAATATTTTTTTCTTCAAACGCGAGATTTATATACGAGTATGTACTAACCGCATATGTTTGATTTTTTTAATTTTCGATGAACCAATATTAAGTTATGCTGTCCACGGCGAGAACACTTTTTTGTGAGACACCTAGAGAGATAAGGTTTCAACGGCTGAATTTCCAACATTTTTATATCAAATTTTCAGCAAACATTGTTTAAATATGTACCTTCGGTATGCCATATTATATATTTCAAATATATGATTGCCTATATTAAAAAAATAATTATTAAAGTCGTAAAAATACCGTTTTTTATACCGCTGAAACCCACCTAACCCCTTAAGATACTTCATTAAGTCCCTTGAATTCAAAAATTTCTTTAAGTCGAGGCTTAAACAGCACTTTAAAGCGAAATTATCACTTCAATAGTATCTCTAGTTTCATTATCGCCAAGGAACTGCGTTAATATTGAATGAAACAATGTTCGATTTCCAATTAATGTTAGATTAGTTGGACATGCTATGTAAAAAACCTTTTCCAGAAATCGCCGTTGACAGAATCTCAGACATACGAGTGTGTAGACATACGAGCGAATGCATAGAAAAGTTTCTAGCTGACCAGACGTATTGAGTCGAGCTGTCAATTTGACAGCACTATTTCAACTTTAAAATCAACTAGTTTTTACGCCATTGCTTGTTTTATATATGTATGTAGGTATGTTGTATTGCTTGCGTTAGATAGTTGACTTTACTTCAACGTTTCCACTGAAATTCAATCCAATTAACCACTTCAGTTGTCATTCAATTTGCCATAAGTATTTGCATAACATTTCCACATGTCAAAAGTGTCAAAGTGCAGAGCCGTAAAAGCAACGCAGTGCTTTTTGTTGAGTCGGAGCGCTGTTTTAACATTTTGCTGTTTTGGCGGCGCGTTTCTTTTCGATGTGTCACTTAATCACTCATATTGACAGCAGGCAGAAAACTGCGTGCACTGACCGATAAAGCGTAAAACATAAACGGAGTGCAATTTTTTCAAGTATGGTTTAGTTGTTGTTGGCATTTTGTCTCGCCTATGAATTTGTACATATTTAATTTTCTGCTATTGATTCGATTGAATAAATACATATTACTCCCATGCAAAGATTTGCGCAATATATTCGTTATTATAATATATACTGGCTTGTTGTTGGTTTATCATAATTTCCTTTATTTTTGTTTGATATCTACTAACAAAGGTGCCGCCAACATCGAAACGTCAGCCTTAGAAACTGTCAGTTACTCAGTAAATTTGACGTGCGAAGATATTCACTTGAGAAATCATTCGTTGGCGGTCGAATTGAAAAATAAACGAAAACATCTGTAATGACAAAACAACTTGTTTAAAGTTGCTCGCTAACAAATTGACCAACAATCTTCATTTTATAACAGACAGCTCATTGCAACAACATTCGGCGATGGAAGCGAGAATGACTCAGCTCAACAGGCTAAGTGCACATGAAATGCAAGCCAATGGAACGCGGTTGGGCGTTCGAGTGAGCATGTGTATGTGGTATTTCGCACTTTCAATTGATTGATTTTTCGTTTGATCTTAAATTTTTTCCGCACTGATTTATATCAACATTAAATTATTTGAATACTTTGGAAAACGGATTGTCGAAAATTCGAACGTTTCTTATTAATAAAATTATTCTGCTTTAAAAAAATACATATGGTACTTTTCCAGTTCAAAATCTGAATCTATCGATATGTAGATCAAGCAAATGAGTTTTAGAAAGCTTATGGTTGAAAATATTTTTATATTAAATTTGTCTTAAAAAATTAGAATAGAATAAAGCAAAGCCATATTTAATGGTATCAAGATGAAAATGATGAGTCAATTTTTTTGTTTAACCTCGCGAAAGGTATAGATATAGTTCAAAGATTGCAACATCTGTTTAGATATCAGTTTTTTAACAAAGTGTGTAGGTATGTACATATAACGGTTTCTACATATATATATAAATCCTATTTGAAACTTAACTTAGCATTCTTTAAAGATGATAAAAACATTATTTTCATGTCATTGCAACTGTTTATGCTCTAATAATGATCTGATAATTGCTCAACTTCTTGTCGAACTTAATTTGCGGTAAGCTTTTTTCGAGCTTTCAAGGTCGAGATCATTAGCTTTTGTGTTTATTTATTATGTTTGTTTGAGTTGTGGTTTAACTTTGCTATGAAAATCATACCAAATCATTATATAGTATATTAAGCAAATATTTTTTTCAAACCATTTTTTATGATAATTATTTTAACTAGTCCCTTACTGGCAATCCAAAACATTAATAAAAGAACATATTAAAATTTTAAAAACATACAAAAAAGTACCCCGAAATTACAACTTAAATTCCACGGGTAAATGATATTTCAAAAAATGTTTAGTATATTTCTAAGTTGGCAGTACTGTCCTTATTTCCTATGTCAAATATGAGCGCGATCTGTCAACCAGTTTGTTCTCAGAAGCTGCTATATAATAGCTGAAACAGCGAACAAGGTAAACCCGCAGCCCAAATCAGCTGACACGACCAAGCTTATGAGAGCGCAATGTAAATGATTAGATTAAAACACCGTTTCAACCGCCTGCTTTACCGTACGATATCGTAGAATTTCCCACGATTTGAATTTTTCCCGTAGAAACGAGTCAGCTGGTTGCTCTCTCACAACGCAGGGTTGCCAGTCTCGATATATTGTAGTAATTATAAAAATTCTCTTCAATTTGTTTGAAATTTTCTTAAACTAACAGAAAATCAGAGTTGAATGCTATTATTTATAAATATATAAACTATTTTTTAATAGTTTGATTTCATTTTTAATATTTTATATTACGAAAAACTGTAATTGAAAAATTAGATGTGTACAAAACTATGCGTATTGAGTAATGGCAACATTGTTCAAATGAAAACAAAGGATAATAGCAGATTTCTACATTGCTCCTTGACCAATTTTGTTCGCTATGAGTTGTAACTAAAGAAGCAGGACCGGAATTCGCTGTTTGCGTTATAAGTCGTTACAACTCAGTAGTGCGTTGCGATTTTTACAATGGAATAAAATATCGAACAAAGAATTGGTCTCGAATTTTGTATTTTTAACAAAATTTCGTGTGCAGAATCATTACAAATGTTGGAAACGCTTACGGTTCAGTTTTATCAAAAACACAAACCGTCAAATCGAGATAGTTGAAGATATGCTCCGTTCTGGACAATCTATTCAACGGCCTATTCAACTGATGAAAGCATTGAAAAAGTGAAGGATATGGTGATTGAAAATCATCAGACAAGTGTTAGAGAGATGGAAAGAGAGCTAGACATCTCTAGCGAGTCGGTTCGAATGATTTTGGCATAAGTGGATTACATTTGATGGGGATTACTTTCAAAGCGACAAAATAAATATTATTAAATAATTAAATATTTAGAGTTTTATTTACAATTTCCGGGTACTATTTTGTCACAATGTTTATAGTGTTAATGTAAATAAGTATTACTGTTAGTCTTAAGGTTTTAGGGGTAGTCAGAGGCACGAAAACGTGAAAGTTTTCAGTATTTTTTTTTTGCTACTAAATTATGATATTTTACAAAAGTAGTAATATGGCATTATTATGGTATGTGTTGACTTGAAGTCACGAAAATTTCAAAAAAAAAAAAAATTTATTTCCAAAGTTATAGTTGTTTGTGTTGACCTTATTCCAAAAAAAGGTACTTGCGGTGACAAGCATACGTCCTTGGAGATTTATTTAAAAACAATCGGTAAAAAAAATTGTTTGATTTTTTTTCTTCAAAATTAACAAAATGGCGACCTCAGGAAATTTTTTTCTAAATTTTTGCGAAAAAATCAAGAGTTAATTGGTCTTAAAAAATCGTAATTTTCTAAAAAGTAAAAATCCTTCTATCAGGCCCGAGTTTATTATGTAAACGTTGTATAAATTTCATTAAAATCTACTGAGCGGTTTTCGGGTTATAGTTGTCACCGATTCGAAAATCATAGTTTTGAGAAAAACGCACTTAAAGTTTCACACTAGCGCTTGGATCTCTTTCTTATTTCTCGAATAACTCAAAAAGTAATTATCGAATCAACATGAAATTTTCAGGTAGTATTTTTAAGATATTACACTTAACGAAAATGCAAAAAAAAATATTTTTTGAAAATTCTAACTAGCCCTAACCCCTTAAAGTATAACATATATAAAAAAAAAATTATTTTCAAGTTTTTGAATAGTAAACAAAGGCTTCTCGCTCGCTTATGCTGTTGCTTGTTTATTGAAAACATGAAAAAGTATTGCCTGTTCGTAGTATTTTTTTTTAATTAAGATTTTTATTAGGAATTAACTCTTGCTTTTTCCCCGAAAATCTGAAAAAAACAATATCTGAGGCCACCAGTTTCTTAATTAAAAAAGCTTCATTCTGACACTAGTTTGAACATAAATAAATTTTATTTTTTTGTGATTGATTTCAGATGGATGTGAACGGGGTCAACACAAAGAGCCATTACTTTAAAAATCATTAAGTTTTTTTTCCAAATTTCTGCAAAATCAACAATGAAACCTTGTTTAACGATTTTTTTTGCTTTTATTAAATGAAGTATTTTTCTGGCTAAAAGATGATTTAAAATTATAATTTTTTCATGCGTCTGACTATATCTAACACCTACCTAACCTACCCATAACCAATCTACAATGTTAAACATCTTCTAACGTCAGTTAAACAAAACTTGATAGCATCGGTAATTGCGGTTAAAGCCCTTTAATGGCATAACCGCTTACTCACTTGTATCAAATATAACTTCCAAACTTTGCTCCTGTTTAACATCTTGCGCATTTGTCCCCCATTGGCAAGCATATGGGGTTCCAACAGTATGATGCACTGGAGCATCGATAGTGAGGACGTAGCTTCTGTTAAAATTTGTTTAAATTTGGTTAAAATTTGCGTCAAGCTCAGGCATCCTAAAGCATGACTACTACTCTTGGACTTAGCAATTGAACTCCATCTAGTATCGCAAAGTACCAAACTGGTCCATGCGTGGCTTATTGGCCTACCAGATTAACCTAACCTAACTTAACCTACATTTAAAAAGAGCAGCAAAAAAAAAAAAAAATATAGTGAAATATTGACTCAATGACGTTTATTATTAGAGTCTAGAATGATACAGGTATGCAATAATCTACATAGCTAACTAGTCGTCTTATGCCTTGAATTTGTTTGTGCTCCAAATTTAAATACTAACTTAAATAGAACCCATTGGCGGTTGTATGACCTAACCTTCTTTATTTAGTGAGTATTATAGAATATGTTTTCATTTGAACAAATTAAATACATCGCTTACCTAACCAAAACAATTCCACCAGCCATAATAGCTAATATTTGCGTCTTAACTCAAATTTAGGCAGCTGCAATTTCCGAGTTAAGACATAACATTTATTTTCAGCGCAAATATTATAAGTTATTGACATACAAGTAATTTGTTTATTTTATTGAATAAACTCGGCTTTGTTGCGGTTCAGCACACTTTTGTATTCATAAACACTTGTGTACACAATTAATTTTAAATAATTTCCAAATTTGTATTACCAAGGCTTAAATAATCAGTAAAGTCGCTTTGAAATTTTTATACATTTGTGTTACTTAACCATTTTTCGAAAGAGCGCTCATTGCTGCTAATCAACAGCTTAATATAATTGGTAAATACCAGCTATTAGGAAATCATTTAATTAAATAAAGCGCTTTAATTACAATTATAAATAACAGTAAAGACCCGTGTAAAGTCGACAACTAAATAAGTGCCATAAAATGTGTAAAAAAAAAAAAGTTTTTCACTCGACCGTAATAATGTCAAAAGTAAATATGTACACGGTTAAGCGTACATACATAAGTGTACAATTGTGTATATAATTTTATTTATTTTTATGATTTTTATTTTTCATTTTCAGCGCAATTCAGGCACTTGAGCATGGAATAAATACAAACTGTGCAAATAGCAAAACAAACTAATTGTCATAAGTTGACTAAGAAGAAAAGCAGCAGAGTTGAGGAGGCCATATCTACAAAGAATGCAAATAACTAAATAAACAAAATGTATGTATGAAAGTGGGGGAGTAAGTGTAGAAGAAAGACATGGATCGCTAAAGGAAACAACACAATTTAAATAGAGCTTGAGCAAATAAACGAGCTGCCTACCTGCGCGGTGGTGCCGCTGCTGATAAGTTTTTATATACATACATACATACATACACCTACTATATAAGGTATAAATGATTTTATATCACAATAGTGGATTGTGCTAAAAATAAATATGATAATTCAATTAATGCCTGAAGTACAATCGTTTCCTTCAGAGCTCCATGAAACTGCATAGATGGGCACCAAAGCGAATGTCAATGCATGAAATGATGGGAAAGCTTTTAAAAATTATAAAAGCACTGAAGTATAAACGATCAGAATCAACAAAATTGTGAAAAAAGATCAGATTTGATAGTTTAGTAAAGTCTAAAATGATTTAAATACCTTTTTTTTGTGGGATTCAGGGTAGTAAGCGGGTAGTTTACCACATGAAAAAGGATTACCAACTGTTGTAAGTGACAATAAATAAATAAGGCAAAGTAGCTACTAAAACATTTGGTTTTTCAATTGAAAAATTAAAAAACAAAGTTTGTGTATTCGGATAAATTAATATGTTAAGTTATTACGCTTCAACCAACTTCAATTGCATAAAATTGCCTTGACATTTTTATTTTACCATGTGAAAATGGCTTATAGCGAAACACAACTGCGCATAATTTCCATAAAACGCAATTTTTATTTTCCTGAAACTCTTTTAATTAACAGTATAAACATCAAGGATCAGTAAAGATATTGGAATAAAATAATGCGCAAATAGTATCTTCAAGATATGTCATCTCAGGCCTAAAAAGTGAAAGCGAATCGTAACTTTGCATGCCGCAGATATAGAATATATAGAACTTCTTTTCCTGAAAACATCTCCATTTACGAAATTTAAAGAGAATTTTTTTTAATAATAATTTAGTGCTGAAATCGGGCAAATACTTTCCCTAACCTCATATTAATATCACATATAAAGTTTTATAAACCCCCCTTTTGATTTTAAACCGTAAAACTGCTCAAGATGTGAGAAATTTTAAAGAAATTCAGTTATCATTTCTAACATATCTAATAACAGTGTGGCTTTATGTCTAAAATGGATAAATATCGGGTCACATACATAATACATATAAGGACTTTGAAATATCCGCTTGACCTTGTATATTGACCTTTCTTTATAAAACTCAGAGATCAATTTTTTTTTGGTAATATTACGTCGTGATACCAAAACCGGATAAAATCTCGTTAATACCATCCCTAACAATCTAAATATATAAGTATCATACTTATTATTTCAAACTTTCGTTTTTCTTTATACCAAAAATATCGGTTAATATGCAAGATACGTAGGGAAATTAGGTGAACAAGCATACATATTCCCCCCATGTCCTATATACCTGTACTACATATAATGATTTCCATTAGTCTTAGACTTTACGACCAATATAATGATCTGAGCGTGCTTATCTTCAAAAAATTGCGAGAAAACATGCTATCGATTATACTTGAGTAATGCCAACCGTGGATTTAGTTATGTGTAGAAGTTCACGCAAGTGAGGAAAGTTTTCTGATTGTCATTCACTTGGAAGTGACCAGAAACTATTCTGTTACATACGGCAGGTCATGGCTTCCGGTCCCAGACCAAGTATCCTTTGGGTAGCCAAATAATATCCATTTGAAAGCGAGAAGGCGAAACATTCCCTCTACAGGGTTGTGCGCCGAGTTTGCACCCGTCACGTAAAAAACCCCACCAATAAATAGCCATCAGTCTTGGAAGAGAAACCCAATTTTTGAAGATGACCACAGCAAACGTAATAAGGATTATGATTTAAAGGCATGCACCTGGAATGACCTGCCCAGCTGGTTGATGTTCTTGTTAGAGTAAAGGCTGACATCACCACCGTCTAAAAAATGCGATGGATGGGACGAGGACTGAGGCGAGTAGATCCTTGTGTCATTTACTACAGTGGCCATGTAAAGGAGCACGAATTCGGTGTGGCATTCGTGGTAGGAGAACGACTCCGACGGATATGTAAACGACCGTGGAAGGGGCCTCTTCGAGCTGTTTGATAACAAACGAGGTGTCAGAGAAGGTGACTCCCTTTCATTCGACTTCTTCAGTCTTCTTCTGGAGAAAATAATTCGAGCTGCAGAACTGAATAGAAAAGGTTTCATCTTCTATAAGGGCGTACGCCGATGATATCGATATCATTGGCCTTAACAACCGCACCGTTAGTTCTGCTTTCTCCAGAATGGATAAAGAAGCGAAGCAAATGGCTGCTACTTCAGACTGAGAAGGCAACTGAGAAGTAAAGTCCTCTCTCTTCGAATAAAAACCAAACTCTATATGTCACTAATTATTTCCGTCCTACTATATAGGGGAGAGGCTTGGACGATAAAAACATCTGATGAGACGACAGCATGAGTTTCGAGAGAAAGCGAAAGATTTATAAATCTCCGCGCATTGGCAACGGCGAATATCGCATTCGATGGAACGATAAAGCTATTAGTCTAGATTTTCCTTAGACCCAATGTACATGATTGATTTCCATGCATTTGGACTTAGGTAGTTTATATTGGTGAAAAACTCTATTTCATTTATTATTATTATTTCACTTTGACTGAACCAACTTTTATTATTGTGAAAAATTGGATAAAAAAAGAAAGAATTTCGTGTGTTGATAAAATATTGATTTTTGAAGGAGGAAATACAGTTGAAGCAAAAAGTAGGTGCCAGCAAAGTCAACCATCTAGGATAGGTGTGCTAAGTTTAGGCGCAGATAAAGGAACACCGAAGAGGGAGAACGCAGTGGACCTCCAAAAGAGGTGATTGCCGCCGAGAATAACAAAAACGTCCATGAAATAATTTTAGATAAGCGCAAAGTGAAGTTGTTCAAGATAGCAGGCACTCTAAAGATATCAACTGAACGTGTACATCATTTGGGTATGAGAAAAGTGGGGACCATGCGAGCCCACTTTTGACCAAAAGCAATGACGAGTTGATGACTCGGAGCAATGTTTAGAGCAGTGCAAGCGCCATGATTTCACTGACAAGTCCACTCGACAATCATCCCACACGATATGGTATCTGTATAATGGAATTCGCATGGAATATTTTTTTTTTGACTACCTTGAGAAAGGAAGGAAGGATCATCATACACAGCGTTGTTTGACATTCTAAAATACCAAATCGCAGAAAAATGGTCGCATTTGAAGAAACAGAAAGTGCTATTTGACCAAGACAATGCACCGTGTCACAATTAAGTGAAAGAGATATAAAGAATCGAAGATTTGGGCTTCGAATTGCCAGCATCTGTCGTATTTTCCAGATCTGGCACCCAGCTATTAAAAGTTGTTTTACTATATTAGGCCGGGTACTTTTCAATTGACGTGTCTCATGCCACATTCACGAAAATCGTCACGTTTAACACGATCGCACCTTTCGTTCCTCGAAAAGGCCTAAAATAAATACAAATTAATGCATGTAAATACAATAAAGTGTAATAACAACAAATGTGCGCAACAATAATAAAATAAGGCAAACTAATAAAAGCAGCAAATAAGCCAAGTCGTAGAACACACGTTGCGCAAATAGTAAACGGCTAAGTGCCAACAATAAACCGACGCATATGAGTAGTGGCAAGTGCGACTTAAGAGCTAAATAAGCGTCGCGAGGCATACACGCATAAACAAATATGAATATGTGTGCGTGTGTGTGCATTTATATTTATGTGTTTGCCGTACAAATTAAAACTCCGGCAATAACTGCTTGCGCAAACAATGACACAGCCAATGTACAATTTATACACATACATACACTATATATGTGTGTGTGTTCTTGCGTGTCGTAACTCATAAAGGCGCTGAGATGCCGCAGCCCAACAATAAATAGCAGCAACACTCAATACAGCAGCGGTAAACAACACGCTGTCAGCTTATTTGGCATTTAGGCGCGCCACACCATATTTCCCCCCTTGTTGTTGCAACTTTTTTTCTGCATGTGTTTGTTGTTTTTTGCGCTTCATCTTGGTAGTCGCTAGCATCCATCAAATATGCTGACAATGACATATTTTGACAGTGACAGCATGACATGGCATATGCCGCTGTGACAGTTACACGACTTCACTTCACTTCGCTTCGCTGGATGGCTCTATGTTGGCGGAGCACAAGCGTCAAACTAACTACAGGTATGTACTTGTGTGTATAATCAATAGATTGGTGGCGGCGAAATCATTAGCAACCCACATTTGGTATGATTTTCGTGTTAACGCCAATATTTGCTAATGTTATTGCATTGTCATTTCCCTTGAATGACAATGTGTTTTCTATTTATTTCGAAATTTGTTACTGTTTAGTTAGAATTCATATTAGCAGCTATTAGCGTGTTACTAATAAGAGGTTTCGTAAATGACTTACTTGAGTTATCACAGCGTTTGCTGTTTTCAGCGCGAAGTTCACGAAGTTTACGCTAACGATTAGCATTACCTACAAAAGAGCGGCTAAAAATATTTTTGTTATACCTAATTTATTTCAAAAAGGGCGTATTTGTTCAAATGAGTCTCGTTCAAAATATTTGTTTTACTGGTTTCCGAAATTGATGTCTGTAGACTTGGAAAAATAAACCTTTTCGAAATTAAATAAATAATATTTATATTATAGTTTTTTTGAAAGCGCGTGACATAAAAAAGGTATTCGAGAGTCGAACAGTAAGCACTAATGATTAGGGACAATACCATGATATGTCACTTATATCTATCGTAGAATGACAACTGTATCACTAAATGTTTACAAATTAAACAAAGTCCTTGAAGCGAAATATAATGTGATTTGAGGTGGTGAAAAAAACTTTAAACTTTTTTCTTTAGAGAGAAAGAAATTATTATCCGAAATGACGAAAAAATTGCTTATAAAGTTTTTATATATTGGGTTGTCGAAAAAATCTTGCGGTATTTTTATTGAATCAATTCGTGTGGCACCCATACATCGAGCTTCTTAGTGCCTCCAAACTTCTTCAAATGATTTATAACGGTTTGGTGACCACTATGACGGTCTCTTTCGACCAATTCAGCGATTTTATCGCAATTTTCGACGACAGACCTTCCGGAGCGTGGCGCATCTTTGACCACCTCTACACCAGAACGAAAACGTTGAAATCATCGTTGTGCGGTGGAAATGGAAACTGTGTCGGGTCCATAAACTGCACAAATTTTATTGGCGGCTTGAGATGCATTTTTGCCTTTATCGTAGTAGTACTGTAAAATATGCCGTATTTTCTCTTTATTTTGCTCCATGTTTGCGACGCTATAACTCACGAACGACTTAAAAGAAACGACAATCAATCAAACGCGTGTTAGCGCGTGAAATGAGCTTTCCAAAAAGGTATAGTATGGCCCGATGTGACGAATAAAACTAGAACTACGCGCTTTCAGCGCCAACTAGCGAAAATAAAAAGTGGTAAAAATTATTTTTTACAACTTAAGGGGCTATTATACCAGTGTGACACTTTCAAAAAAAAAAAAAAAAAAAAAATTATTTGTTTTTTCGTTAGCTTATATTTTCATAAATATCGTGTGAAATCGCAAAGGTCGTATCTTAAATAGTTTTTGGCTACAAGCGCTCTAATGAGCGACCGCTCGGAGGTGCAAACATGTCTAAATGAAACTTTAAATGCGTTTTTCTCGAAAGGACATTTTTCAAAATTGCTGGCATCATAACTCAATGAGAAACCGATTGACTTTAAAGTAAAACTAAGTATTGTTGAGTACATTTGCTATACAATGACGTACGATATTTTTGATTGATTGAAAATTGACAATTTCGCATTAAAAGAACGACCATTTTTTACCTAAAAAAAAAACGATTTTTTTTTCCAAAATTTGCCATTTTGTTAATTTTTGATATTTTTCAAAGATCATAAGTCATTGTATAGGAAATATCTTTAAGTTTAATAAACTTTTCATATTATTTTGTTTCATCAACTTATTTGGCCGGAATCATGCCAGCAGTTGGGGAACTTTTTTTTGGCACCTCCAAAGTCAAGTTAATTTTCAACATTTTTGTAAAAAAAAAAATCTTAAAATATAGCAAAGAAGTTTGAAATATTCAATATCGTACTTTCTCTTAAAAAAATACACGAAAATCGCCTAATTTTTCATGCGTCATAGTATAGCCCCAAAAGGTTACGTTTTGACCTGGTAAACGTTTTGAACGTTGAAACGTTTTTTTGACTTAACAAAAAATCAGAACAGCCCTTGGTTGCAGATCGACAGATTCCTTACAAGAATAACTTTACATTTTCACTTAACAATAATTTGTTTAATTAGACTAAACATCAAAAGAAAATGAGAATATATTCCAGTGTACTTTATGTGTTGGGATATCACATTGCGCTTTCTTTTAATAGTAATTTTAAGAGCTCAAACTCCAACAGAATATTTTTAAACCAAATTATTGAACAATATTTTCAGCCGTCTTGGATTCCCTGATCATTGCTTCAGTTACGCTCTCTTGATAAACATATTTCTATATGCACACTAAAGCGCCTATCAGCGCCAATAACAGAAATCAAAAAGAGAGAGTAGAGAAAGAAGAGCGTAATTATATGGCAGCAATGGTGGGAAACCTCAATCAAAGGACGGTGGACTCACAGACTTATACCTGACATCCATTCCTGGATAACTAGACAAGATGGGGACCTGGCTTTCCACCTAACCCAAATATTAAGCGGGCATGGGTGCTTCAGAGGATGTCTTTACAAATTTCAAAATAACGCCAGGTCATATTTTTCGATGTATACGGAGTTCATAAAATACCCTGAAAATTTGTTTTTCCATAGTCCTCGGTTTCTAAGCAAAAGGGAGAAGTTAGAAACAGTATGAAGTGGTAGTTTGACGGTGGAAAATTTGATTGCACTTATGTGTCAGTGCTCTGATAATTGAAAAGCTGTTCTCGAAGCTGCAACTGCCATCATGACCAAGCTAAGACAGCTACAGCAGACTAGGCGTTAGTTCGGGAGTGGTTTAGGTTTAGGGGATTAAAGCTCCACACTCCGGCTAACGATGCTTCCGCCTACTATAAAAACAAAAAAATAAAAAAAAAAAAAAATAAAAATAAAAATAAAAAAAATAAAAATAAAAAAGTAGTAAAAAGGTGGCTTAGAAGAGTCAAATTTGGTGCTCCATCAAAATGCTGTCCTCTTTCTACCATACGTAGGTTGGCTTTTATATTTCGGGATTTGGCAACTCTAGTGTTGCAATCTGGAAACTCACAAATTTATCGTAAAGTTTGACATTTTTGATGTTATAGATTTTCAGAACATTTTGACACACTATTTGCGTTGTTTACAGTAACTTAAAATATTCATCTCGGAAAAAACTTGAATTAAATTAATATATTTACGATTATTTTTTACAATTTTCGACGTGAATTAACTCATCAAGATTGCATAGGTGAACATATTTCAATTTTGGCGATGAAGCGTAATGACGGACCAGTGTTTATAGAAGGTATGGTGAATTCAATCGAGGTCGTAGATTACATCAAGACAGATTCGTGCAGGTCGTTCAAAATCAGTTGTTGTTCCAGAGACTATTGATGCTGTGCTCAAACTGATATTGCCAGATCGTAATGTGGCCTATCGAGAGATAAAGGCAACTATAGGCAGTAATAAGATTAGCATCCTGGCATGAACTTTTCATTGTAAAAAAATTGTTGCACGTTGAATCTCACACAAGTTGTCAATTGCTCAAAAAATAAGGCTCGTTTCAATTGGTCGAGAGAAATGTTAACAAAATACGATAGCGATGCTTCGAAAAACGGCTATGAAAACGCGAGAGATGATGAAACGTGGATTTAAGCATATGCGTCCGGAAACAGCAGTCGACTGCATGGGTGTTTCAAGATGAGCCGAATCCAACAAAAGTTGTTTGCGCACGAAGCACTTCCAAGCAAATGATTGTTTGGAACAATACCATATTTTTTGAGAAATAACTTAATCTTAATATCGACAGTTTGCATGTACTATAATTTCATATATCATTTCATATATATTATTTATGACAACCATATGGAAACCTTCTTGTACCATAGATATGTGATACAGCCCAAGTTATCAAACATATTTTTACTTTCCACTCTTGCTGTCGCACAACCATTAATCAAACCTATCACAAGGCTAAAAACCAATATTTTTCTTTTATTATTTATTGTTGAAAAAAGAGAGCCCACATATCAAACGAAATGACATTCGAACATAGGAAAACAAATATTCAATGAAATATGTCAAAAACACTAGGCTAAAAGCAACAAATCAACGCAGAGCCAAGCAAAACCAAACACACAATCACACAACAACAACAACAATAACAGTAAGTAAATACTGTAAATCTACACTTATGGATACACGATTGTATTATATATAGTACATCAATTTCGTATAACCGATGACGTACGCGTGTATGTCCCGTTGTGAGCGGCAACAACGATTGCAAGGCAAACGAAATCTAGCAGCTATGCTGAATAAAATGCAAAAATAACAAAAGCACACACAGTCATAGCCGCTGACATACCTCAAACTGACAAGTGAAAAGTGCAAAAACATCACATCAATCAGCCAACAAATGAAAATGGAAATGAAAATAAAAATGAAATGACGGCAAAAGCGCTGAAATAAATCGATGAGAGGGCAGCAAAGGTACCACACACACACCAGCACATACTATATACATACAAACGCCAACAGTGTTGATGTAAATTTTAGCAACAAAATATTGCTACAGCTTTATTATTTTGTTTTTGTTTTGTGCCTTTTATGCCACGGCTCGTATTTCATGCGCGTGCAAAGAAATTGCTAAACATATTTCTTCGTCTTATTATAGCGACGCGTGCAATTGTTGTTGTAGTCTGCGCTGTAAATAGTCGCTAACTGGCGGGTATGTGTGCATTTGTGAAAAAATATTGCTTTGGAAAAAATGAATTACTGCCGCGAAAAAATTCGTACATTGATAAATGGCATCATGAAAATATTGAAAATAAAATGCAAACCGTCCAACTGACAGACGGCGAAAAGAACAAGCATTAATAATAGCCCAAAAAGCAGCAGCAGCTGACATACAAGTGAGTGATTGAAAGGTCACTGCAGCGACAGAGATGAGCGGCAAGTCGGTTTGTAGTGATGGCACTGCAACAAGGTAAATGCCCAGCTGCATGAAGGTTGTTCGAGTCAATGTGCTGTGCGAAGTTTCAACAGACGTAAGACGTTAGCGGAGACGACGACAAGACAAGAAACAATACAATAGTGTAGGAAGAAGCGGAAATGTCACAAAGTTAACAGACACCTAGTTGACGTCTGAAGAAACAAATTGGAAAAAAATAGTTGAAAGGTGTGAATTGAAAATGTACAAATGAAAGTACAGGTATATGGAAATAGAGCGGTGGCAAGAATTCAACATTTCCGCTGTGTTGGCGTGGCATAATAAACACATCTCTATGGAATAAAATATTATATCGTTCATGTGGAGACGACTACAGCGCAGATTTATTTTAATTTCTGAAATATTGGAACGAAAAAGTATTTTTTTTCTTGTTTAAACGAAGCTTAAAATCTCAGCTCTCCAACACTATACGATATGGCAAAATGTGATTGGTAACACTGGAGATATGCGACTGCGATGTCATATTGACAAAATACGAAGAGACTTTTTCGACTACACAATATTATGTGTCTTATAATATAATATTGAACTCTAAAAGCTTGTCTCGTTTTTAAAACGTCTTAATTTTTTTTATTCATGCATTCTAATACTTTATATGTAGCATAAGTACTCGTATTGTATGACGCAGAAAAGAGTACTGTTGGACAGGGCGTATGAGCAACTTTTTGGCGAAAATTGCGCCGACGTGATTTGTAGATTATTTGTATCGCTTAACAGTGGTACATATTTGAACAACTAAAAACATAAAATACTTGTTGGCTTTATGTACTTGTATCTAGCTTGAGGATTCTTGCTTCTGTGGATTTTTTATTACATACCATCTATGAAAATTCCATAAAGCCTTACTTAAAAAGGCGAATGCCTCGAGAAGTATTAATGGTAGTGATTTTGCGTGCGATTTTTTGTAGCAAATAAAATTTCTTACAAGTTTGTCATGAAAATTTTTTCTGTAGCTCTTCTTATTTACGAGGTAAATTAAAATGAAAAAAGCGAATTTCGTGGAAAAATCAGATTTAGAGCGCCGTACTACCTCGCCGGTGTGAGTAACGACTTTGTTGCTCAGGCGCAATTCTGAAGAATATGCCTCTTAATCAATGGGATGCCATAAAATACCTTTGAGATACAGAAGTTTAAAGATACAAAATCACGAATGTCGTGTATTTTCAATGAACAATTTTGACATGGCTGGATCCAGTCCTTAATGTTAATATTAAGGGGTCAAATTTTCAGAGAATTTTTTAGGGTATTTCCAAGGAAAATTCACAGGATTGAAAAAATTAATAGTTCAAAAAAAAAAAAAAAAAACAAAAAAAACAATTACCCTATGTATATAGTATATTATAATATAATCATCACTTTTTCTGCGATAATTTTGTTAGTCAAAGTACATAGTTGTAGTATTTGCTTTTGGCCTTTATTAATTTGGCAAGTGTGAAGAGCAAATAGAAACATGTGCAATTTAATAATTTATTTGCTTTTGCATATGACACATGTCAACACAGCAAGGTTGACGGCTGTCAAACGGACTGACCTTCAGACTGCTGAGTGGTAAATTGCGTTTTGCGGCTAATAAAAAAATGCGGTTTTCATAGTTGGCTTGATGGTCGTCCTTACGCAAAAAACAATTATATTTATTTATTTTGCATTGTATATGTATTAGTGTCTGTATAAAAATAATATACCTATGTGTATTTAGCTTTTTTGCCACTTATAAGAAAAAACTGGTGTAAATGAATAATGGCTGCTCATTTTGCTTTCAATCATGCATAGATTAGTCACATGATGTTTTGTTACTGTCACAATACCGTTTGATGACAGCTAAAAAATACATAATAGATTAAACAATGGTGTTTGCGTAACAATTAAATGATTGATGTATTGATAATTTTTTGGGCAACCGGTTTTTGTATGCACGTATAATAAGCTTCAATGAATGATGGGACACATTTGATCCTAAAAGTATGCTTTTTAGTGATCAAAAAATTTTAAATATTAACATAAGTAATTTGGAAATTTTTTCATATATATTTTGGCTTTGAAAACGTTCAGAAATTGTATTGTTGAACACAACAACTTACTTATTTCTAACAATAATTTATAATATTTTTTGTATTACTTTGAACATTAATCTGGGCTAAATTTCCTCACGATATTTTGTGAAGTAAAAAAAGTTTTCTATAGAAATTTTGGTTTTGATTATTCAGTTGTTGAATTGAATTGAAAATTTTTCATTTTTGAAATTTTGACAATTTTTTTTTTTAAATAAATAAAACAAAAATCGGCCCTCTCCGGGATTAGCAGGAATAGTTGTCAAATTAATTGAAGTTTTTTTAGGAAAAAAAAAAACAAAAATGGCGAACTTCCAAAAAATTACGAAAAAACCGATTATTTTATATAATTGATCGTGTTAAATTTTTTTCGTGTATTTTTTCGAAAAGTTCATTCAAAAACAAAAATTTAGAAAAAAAAATGGTCCCCAAAAGTCAATTTCTACAAAAGTTATGGCTATTTGAAAATAAAAAAGCCATTTTTTTTGAAAAATTCATAACTTTTTTGAAGTTGGACAAAAAATTTTGAAAAAATTCTCAAAAATGTTTTTCAAAGAGTAGAAAAGGATGGATAAGTTTCAGCAAAATCTAAAGGGGTCGGGTTCAAAAGTGGTCGATTTGGTATGGAATACCCCATATGCTTTCTAGGGTCTCTGATCATATTTCTGGGTGTTATAAGCTTCGAGTCAAACTTAGTATACTCTGTTCATGGTATAAAAGAATCTCTTAACAGCCACACCAAACCTGCTGAGAAGTGCGTATGAGAGATTTTGTTACAAAATTGTGATGCTGATTCCAAAAAGCGACTTAATGACTGAAAATTTCATTAAAACCTCACGTACACCTAATACCATGATTGTAGGGGACATTCAAAATAGAATGTTAGACCAAAAATATTCATAAAATTATAGTTTTTATATGAAGTTCCGTGGCTGCTGATACTCTAAACATACAATTAAGTAATGAGACTGATTCCATAAAAACCGTATATTTGAAAATTATTCTACAACTCTGTCATCCCCTTCAAAGTAGTCCCCTTGGGTATAGCTGCCCAGCGATTCCAGCATTTTCCATGCTTCGTAACATTTTGGAACCCTTAAACTGGAATGCTGCGAGTACCCTCGTCACGGCCGCCTGGATGTCCGTAATCGACTCAAAATGGGTTCCTTTGACCACCGATTTTGTTTTAGGAAACAAAAAAAGTCACAGGGTGACATGTCGGGCGAATAAGGCGGCTGTTGCAACACGGCGATCCCTTTAGAGGCCAAATACTGGGACACGTCGAGGGCGGTGTGGCACGGCGCGTTGTCGTGATGAAGGATCCAGTTACGAGCGATGTCTGGGCGCACCCTGTTGACTCGTTTTCGCAATCTTTCGAGTACTTGGCAATAGTAGACTTGATTCACAGTTTTCCCCGGTGGAACGAATTCTTTATGGACGTTTCTACGGCTATCAAAAAAGGCAATAATCATCGTTTTCACCTTCGACTTGCTCATGCGAGCTTTTTTCGGGCGGGGGCGCGCCGAAACCATTGTGAGCTTTGGCGACTAAGAGCATTACCACCATACACTCTTACAATTTTAGCTACGTTTCCGAAGCTTTTCGCCCAATCACCAAAATTTTATCGCGACGCGTTGCTCTTGTTTCGTTTTTCCATTTCGTGACGAGCACTATAAACACACGTCACTCAATTTGACGCAGCAGGTGAACTAAATGCTAAAGCGATGGTACATATATCAATAGAGAGGGGAGGAATGCCGGAAAAAGAGAAAGGGAATTTTAGGGTCCCAGGTTTACCACAAGCGCGGAAATAAAATCAGTCTCATTACTTAATTGTCAAACCTCGTATGGTATCAAAGGAACATGTTAGATACATCTTTTGAATATTTGGATATGTGTTAAAATTTTTTGAGAATCAGTGGCGAACGGGCTTATAATCCACCGAGTCACAATTTAATGAAAAACGGTGGCTAAGTGTCCTGAATGAGGCTCAGAATTATTTTTATTATTCATTATTTTCATGCACAATACCTTTTAAACTGGTCACCAGGAAAATCCTCTGCTAAACCTCAAGCGAATAGTTGTTGGAAAGAGAGTGCTTATATAGTACAGAGGTCAAAAGATCACTTATAGCACAAAAGAGTTATTGACAAGTTTGAAGATTGCTATAATCTGCTTAATGTTCTCGATAGTAAGCTGTATCAATCTGATTAAAGTCAAAAATCTTCATTTCTTCTCTTTATCCCTGTTTTTTAAACTGCGCTGCTTCTGCTTGCTAAATTTGGCTATAATCTTATAGTTACACTTATAGCTACATAAACTGTCTTTGCGATTTTCGACTTGTGCCACTTTTGCGGTTAGCTAGTGACGTATTGTTAACGCTGATGTTATGTTCGTATGTAAATGTGCTATTTGCTCGTAGGTGCTAGACTTCAAATCATGCGAGTTGCAAACGCATTGTCTCCTTGTCAATTCATTTACGTTGATTGACAATTCAAAAGAATTCGCTGACAACTTGTATATTGCTTTTGTTCTCTGTGCCGCCATGTGCCGTATTTGCGGGGGTATTGTGTATGTGTTGCGATTTGTCTAACGGTTGGCTGCGCTTCTAAGTTACAGACCGTCAGAAGAAATGAACAGGTATGCAGAGGTATATATTTAGGAACATATGTACATATATACATGTATGTATGTATGTATGTATGTGTGAATGTATGTTTTTATTTGTTTGCAAGTGTTTTGCATGCTTCTGTTTGTATTATATTTCATGTGCGCTAAAGAAAAAGCAATTTAATGGTGTTGGCGCCGTTTTGACAGCGCGTGGAAATCGTGTGCTTTGAAGTTGTGCAAATATAGGTAAGGTGAGCGCACCTTGACAAGGTGAGGAAAACAGAAACACAAGGAAATAAACGTTTGAAATTTTGCTAGAAATAGCTACAAAGCAGCAAATTGTTTAGTAAATTATATTGGTTGTATTTTTCAAATTGAATAATATGGCAATTTCTGCTCTGACAGCGGTTGTGCGCAAAGCAATTCGTTGTGGGTGAACATTTTACCATATATTATATAATTCTTAATTTTTTTGTTGTCTGCCAAAAAAGTCTTTGCTTCTTTTTCAAAAATTATTTAATTGATTGCAGACAATATTGAACATGCATAATTACTTTTGATTGATATTGACGCGCTTGGTTGTTACGCCAGCGCAAAAGTTGTCAAGCTAAACACATTTCACAATACACTTTTTTTTTTTTTTTTTTTTGTAAACAAAAACATTTAGTTGTACATATGTTTCCATCGCATATTGCATATATATACAGACACGAGTTGTTAATTCGTTGATTTGTGTTTTGTTCAGAATTTTTGTCATTACTCAAAGCTGTCAAACACACTCGTTTTGACGTAATTACTCGTTAGTTCGTAAACTTGGTCTTTTATAAAAGTAGGTACTACCATACATATGTATGTATGTATGTATATATGCATGTTGCAAATAATGTACATTTGTGTATGCAAAAACCTACGCAGTCATGTGTTTGAGGGGCAAATTGACATGACATGCCAGCTGTCTGGCGCGTCTGTCAAAATTGCACAAGCCGCATAAAAATGTCATGGCGTTTCCTTGATTAGACAATTGAGCGTTGCTGTCGCATATTTCAGCTTACTGTTTTATATGGTACTCATATGTACATTTATACATATATATAGTCTATTTGAGTCAGCATACAACTTGGCAAATAATGAAGTGCATAATTAACATGCAAAAGCGGTTGTTTTGTCTAAGCAACTGGCACTGAATTGTAAGCGTGTCATTTAACCCCACTGCCCTGCTAATATGAGAATTTATCTACTTTACTTGTACATATTATTGCTATATGTTATTAACACTTTTTTTAAATGGCACGTCACTTTTAATTACAGTTAAATTTTACGCCACAGTTGGAAACTTTCATTTGCATATATACGCCTTAAGGAAGGCAGTAAATTATGTGGCAGTGACAACGGTAGAAATAAACTAGTTTAAATGGCTATTAACCACTTGTTCATCTGTCAATTTCACCACGTGTATATGCCATTAGCAGCCGTTTACAGTACTGCATAAAATTGGCTGCTATCTTTGAAGGTTACTAGTTAGCAAGGCTGAGGAAAATGTATATATTTTACGATATGCAGTATCCGACAATATTTTCAAAAAGAAGAGAGAGAGTGAAAAGATAAACTATATGGCAGCAGTGGTGGCAAAACTTACTCAAAGAACGGTGGACCTACAGACTCATACCGGATATCCATTCCTGGATCGACAGACGACATGGGGACCTAGATTTCCACCTAACCCATGTCCACTTAGGACATGGATGCTTTAGAAGCTATCTGTACAGATTACAGCACGACTTTAGTCTGAATTGTCTGTCGTGTTCAGAGTGCTGTAAAGACTCTTAGCATGTTTTCTTTCATTGCCCGCGCTTTAGAAGTGAAAGGGAAAAACTTAAATCTACACTCGGTTGTAGAGTTACGGTGGAAAATTTGACGACACTCATGTGTCAGTCCACTGAGAACTGTTAGCGGAGCGGCAGCCTCAATCATAAGAAAACCCAGACATATAGACCAGAGTAGGCGTCCGTCAGTCCGTGCCATAGAAGAGACTTAAATGTATTATCACTCTCACGAAGTAATACTTAATCAGGTGGTTCCTTTGGAGAGTCTGGAGTTGGGAGTAGGTTAGGTTTAGCGGATTAAAGTTCTGCACTCCGGCTTTTGATGCTTCCCCCTACTTTAAAGAAAAAAAAAATTTTTTAATTTCAAATATGATGACGCCTTTGATTGCTTGAGACCTGCTTGAGACTTTTAAAAAATTTTGTATATGTACAGCTGTTGACAGCTAATTAGAAACGCCACATAGTTAGAAGTAAATAATGTTATTTTTCATTAAACCACTTATTTTTATTGTTTTTTTCACTCATTTTATTGAAACTTAACTTAACCTCTGATAGTAAAAATTTTAATTAAAAATCTTTTTTTTTTGTAGATTTTAATAAAATCGTGTAGAATCAACACTTTGAGTGTGACAGCTAATTAGAAACGAAAATTTGTTATCAGCAAAAAATACTGTTGTTAAGACAAAATTGCTTACTTTCAGTTAGTATTTTGTTACTTAACCCGTATACTTTAATACTGCTTCACGTCGATTGCGAATAGACGTTATAAGACTCTGACAGCGCACCACTAGTGTTGCTTGCCACGCCGTTCTAATTTTATCAAAAAGTACATCCATATTTGTGATATTTTTGGTACTTACAGCTCTTTTGACTTCAACAGAAATGTGTTCTCTCCAGGCCACTCCAAAACATTCATGGAATTTTCAAAAAAACTTTTGTGGCATTTCCCCTATGCTTTGGATTATAATTTTTATGACGGAATGAAATTTTTTAGAATGTCGATGATTTTCTTTTGCATCAATTTTCTAAGGTTTAAAAAAAACCTGATTATTACACGTAAAAAAGAAAATTTCAATGTTCGATCCGTACATGCTTTGAGAGTTATAGACCATTTGGAATTAGGCGTTGACGGTAAATGGAAAGTTTCTTTTATTTGAAAATTCGTCTTAAGGGGTTTTATACATTAAGATTTTCAAAAAATCTTTTTTTTTTTTGCGTTTTCTTAATATACTACAAATATATCTGAGTATACACACAGAAAATTTCAAGTCGATCCGACGAATATTTTCGAAGTTATAGACACATTTGTGAAGGCGCGCCGCCTACATGTAAAGTGCTTTCAAAACTTTAAACTCGTTTTTCTCGAAACGGTGTTTTTAAAATCATTGAGCAAGATTTTTCAAAAAACGGTAAAATTTTTTTTTTTTTTGCTAATTCATTCGATCAATCACTAGATTATTTATTATAATAATGAAATTTATTTGGTTTTTTCATTTTACATGATCCTGTCTAGAGATATCGTGCTCACCGCAAGAGGCCTTTTTTTTGCGGACCTCTGCAAAATTGGCAATATCGACGTTCCCGATAATTATTTTTCGCAATACAAAATATGTGAATATAGTCTAAGGTTGTCATAATATACCTGCCAAGTCTTAAATCCATAAACCAAATAGTTTCCTTACAAACAATTTTTAAAAATGCCTTTTTTCGACCTCCTAACTGTATATAACCCCTTAAGTTTTATGTAGAATGTCAGTGGACCTCATTTTGGGGCCTCTTCGGGCGATGCCAGTAATTCAGCGATCTATTTCTGTTGAAGTTTTTACGACATTTTCTGTGTGTGTAACATTGGAAATAGGTTTAAAATTCTGTATATCCTTAGGGACATTGAAAACTATTTTTTGAGCTGATTCAAAATTTCTTTTGACCGTCTTTCCAGACTGACGAAGGTCAAAAATATAATCATGGTCGTCAAGGTCAAGTGTATAGCTGCAGGGTCTGATTTTCTTCCGCCGCGACTGTACTTCGAAACGTGCTCACACCGACTGGTTTCGGTAGAGGGCGTTCCTAGCTAACGAATGAGCGGCTGGTCAGTTGTCTCCGAGCACCTGGAGAGTCAGGACAAACCTTTTCGCGTGAAGTGTTTCTGTAAGTGGTGCAAGCCCAAAATGCAGCGTTCGTTAGAGCAGATCTACGCGATAAAATTCTTTGAGAAACTCGGTCAATCTGCGGCTTTCCCAGATGTTGCTTTAGCAAGAAGTGATGTATTTCGGTGGCTTTTTGGAAAACCAGGAAGAGGACGCTGATGAAGGCCATGCTGGGAGACCTGCGACTTTGACAAACACCGACAAAGAGACTCGTGTGTGCAAAGTCACCAACAGAGTCAGTTACCCGAGCAGTCATGGGTCGGTTTCGCATCATTTCTACGCTATTGCACAAAGATTTAGTCCAAGCGACATCGTGCACTAGAAATGAAAGTGTGTGCACCTACTTTGGAAGGATTTTGCTGCAGAATCTTGCTTTGCGGGCTTACAAAGTCCAGCTCGTGTAAGAATTGTAGCTGAAGAATGGTAGCTGAACGACCATCAACTGCGTCGCATATTTTGTGTATGTGCCGCCAATCCCGATTTGATAAGAAAATTTTGTTCAGCGATAAAGCTAACTTTTAGTTGAATGGGTATCTTAATAAACAAAATTGTTGCATTTGGAGTTAGGATAATCCACAAGCCATTGCTGAGTCCCCGTTATAACCTCGAAAAGCCATTGCTTTGTGTGCTCTATGTACCAAAGGAATAACTTGTTAGCATTCCTTCGAAAATGAGGCCATACTTTTACAGTCAAGAGGTAATGCAAGAGAGCCATTTTAAATGGCCATTTATTGTCTGAGTTGGAGGATGCCGATGGAGAAAATTGGGTAATTCGATTGGAATTTGTTCGAGCCAGCCCAAGATCAAATTTAAGAAACAATGGCAAACCCTTATGTTCATAATAAAGCTGAACTGAATAAAAAAAAAAAAAAAACACTCTTAGCATAAAATTAAGTAATCAATTTCATGATAAGTATGAGGAAGCTAAGTGAATTTGTTGAGACAATATGACTCCCCAATAGTATTTTCTGTTTTCCTGTAAATTAGCCAGATAGCTGCTGGCAATTCCTAAATATATTGATTTGTTCTATATAATTCACAAAAATGAAATCTCTTGGTTGTTGAATTTTGGATAAAATGTCTTTTTTTTAGAAGTTTCTGTATTACATGCTCTTCTCAATCTTACACTACCTCTCTCAGAATCCTGTACTCAAAGACTCAACATATGAATTATAAATAAATTCAGTCAAAAATCGTAGACAAGACATTTCCCAATATTTACACTTGCATTTGCATAATTAATACTTTAATTATTACAATTTAGTCTTAGCTTTAGCCGATTATGGATAACTGACAATATTTCAAACGAACTACTGTCAAACTAATCAAACGAGTTAAACGAACCGTGCACATTTATAAAAGCTAAGAGGCGAATAGACACTTCATACATGTCTTCCAATAGCAATTTCCATATATATGAATTTATACATACTATACATTTTCATATAAACTGGTGGTGCGTGTAAAAGTTTTTGCCTTAATTTTCCGCTATGGTTGTTGCTGTCCATTATATCTTACTGCTGTCTGTTGTCACCCAGACAAAACGTGGCACATTAATCAACCTCAAAATTTTGACAGCTGCAACTTTGCATGCGGCGGTAGCAAAATGTCAACAAAATTATGTAAAATTACTACAAACACTAGTATGTTGGGTGGTACACAGTGACCATGTAAGAAATTTTTGTATTTGTGATGAAATATTATGTTTGAACGCGGGTATTGGTGGTATTCGATGATTTGCTATTGCTGATTACTAGTGTGGGTTGTAATAATATTTCTGATATTATTTAACTTTTCATAAGATTTTTCTTTTTCAAACTTTTTTTTTAATTATTTGCAATTCGTTTGTTTCACATTTCCGAGTGGGTCGTTTTCATTTCAGCAACCATTTCACGTGGGCTTTTCTCCGTGTAAAGCTTGTCGCATGTCCACCGCCTTATGTGGTAGTTACTTAACATGAAGTTGACTGGTTAGTGTGTGCTGTTATTACTGATTTATAGAAGTCATAATTTATGCGGTGACAAATGTTGCTGCAAATGATTACAAATGTTGTCTAGGTACAAGCATATATAATTTGTGGAAAAAATGCTATCTTGTCAGTGCTGACTGACAGGTAGTTTTGCTGTAAATTACTATCATTAAAATGAGTCAATGTACCGTGCGGTATTTTGGAGAAATATGACGTGGTAGTGTCAAAAGAAAAAAATTATAAAATCAAGACTGCTTATTACTATTTCTAAGGAATAATTAATCTTTTGAAATATTAAAATTAATTTGCATACCATATTATAGATATATAGTATGTTCGTTTGATAACTACGAGTTGCAGTACTCAAATATGTGCCGAACATGTACAACGGGTTTAAAACGTATCACACATACATACCAACATTTTTATTGTATTTGAATTGAACTCACCTGGAAAGAGAGAAGAAAATTTAATAAATTTAGTGCTTAATGTTTGGCTGTGGGTTAAGAAATATAATTTATGTAAAATCTTATGGAATTAGTATTAGTTATTAGCAAAAAAAAGGGTTGTAAAATAAAAAGTTAGAGATAAAAAAAATTCTCGTTTGTTCCGACGAGAACTATAAGTGTGTAGAACAGCCCGTTAAAATTTGAAAGCAATCGGTTCAGTAGAAAAAAAGTTAGGACCCGGGTCGACCAGAAAAACAATGTTTTGAGAAAAACGCGTTTAAAGTTCAACAACTCCAAGAGAGGACTCCGAAGGGCTCTAGGAAACTCGCTATAACTCCCGAAGTATTTTCGAAATTTTCACAGTATATTCTCAAGACATTGTACTTTCAAATTAAGCCAAATAAAAATATTCGATTTTTTGAACCCAAGTTACCAGACTACCTTAAATACACCTACAAATATTTTGTGTAGCCAATTAAGTTACTCAAAATCATTCATATTCTTCCTAGAATCGAAATATTTAATAAGGATTGTTTTAGATACTTCCTACTAAATTTAAAATTGGGTACATACTCGATTACTCCTACAGGGTTTGTTCGGAAACTGATTTTCTTCCGCCACGACTGTACTTCGAGAGTATGCGCGCACATATTGTATTCGATAGAGGGCGCTCCTAGCTAACGAACGAGCGGCTGGCCAGTTGTCTCCGAGCACCTGGAGAGTCAGGACAAACATTCTCGCGCGACATGTTTCTGTGAGTGGGGCAAGCTCGGGTTCGACAAGATATTGCAGCCGATTGGAAGATGCACCACGACAACGCCCCGCACCACCTTTCTTATGAACAGCTACCTAGCCAAGGTCGGCATATCAACACTTCCGTAGCTATTTTACAGCCCAGATGTGGCCCCCTGGGTTTTTTGTTTTCCTGCCTGAAAAGGCCGTTAAAAGGCAAGCATTTTGAGGGGATCCAAGCAGCATGCACCTCGGCTATTGCTTGTGAAGCAGATTATCGACGAAGACCCAAAAGAATTCATGCGCCATTGCGCACCCGTCCGTTGCGTTTCAACTCGTGCAAGACCGTTAACTGCCATGCACGTTCGGTGAATGGATCCAAAACGAGATGGTCACCGATCCCGATAATCACAAGAAAATAAAACGATCAAATTGAAACGCCATTCCATCCTCAAAAGCCCACTTTTGCTGTGCTCTGTGGACAAAAAGAATTTCATTGGTCTATAACTCTTTGAAAATGAAGCCGTTACTTTCAATGGAGAGCATTATAGGGCCATGATGAATGAGGTTTTCATACCCGATTAAAAGGATGGGGATGGGAACGACCTTTGGTTACGACAAGAGGGCGTTACATGCAATATTGCCAACGAAACAATCAATATATAGAAGTAAACTTTTAGTGAGTACAATTTCTCGCGTCGTGGAACTGTTGTGTGGCCGACATGGTCGTGATGATACGACTGATTTTTTGGGGTAACACCAATTTTATCGAAATTTTTTTTAAGTAATGCGATTCTCGCCGAGCAGGAGGTGTATTTTTCGTCAAGTTTTCATGGTGCGCCCTGACTAACTCATTTTCTAAATAACTAGGAATATTTTGCTATTAGCTCAGTTGAGTCTTTTTGATTTGCAGCGAAAACAGTTCAGTAATAAAAATTTGGAAGAAGTATACAAGCCATATTACGTAGAGGAGATGATTACATCGGCCAACAGAAAAAATATTTTTTTTTTTGAGTTTCTGTTCTCATGCTTGAATTCTGATTCTAGACATTAAAAAACATTTAAATATTAATCTTTAGTTCTTTAAGTTTGCTTTGGGCTGATCTACATCGATAAGTATATTTTAATTTATTTCATAAATCTAAGATCGAAAAATTGCTCTAATTTCCACGAAAGCAAACTTTAACCGGAAAAAAAATTTTTTCCTTATTTTTGTCATAGAATAAATTAAAATTTAACATGTAGATGTCAGACCCAAAAATCGTGTTGTTTCTGTTGAAAAATCCGAAAGAAAAACTCTTACTACAGCGACATTTGAATACTAAGTAAATATTCACCAAGACCATTTAGATGGGGAGTAAATATGCTGTTGTGCCTTTACGCGTTTTTTTCGACTGTCTCTAACGAACCAATTCGTGCCTACTTTCAAAGATTTTAGATCAATGTAAACTGTGTAGCCTCACGAAGTTCTGTTATGGAAATAGCATTCAAAATGACTACAATAAAATATTATAATAACTTAGTCACATGCGTCTACCCACTTATTCTGCTAAAAACTTGTGACAAATTAATTCACACTTATTAACCAATAAATATTAAAAAAATAAAAATTCAATAGAAAAGTAAAAATAAATGCTAATGAAGCAATTAAATATACAATAACACATGTGAGTCCATACAAATATGAGTATAACTTCGATATACACAAATATATCTTCGATACACACAAATATATCTTCAATATACACAACAAAATACGCATTAACATATTTACATCGAAGTGTGCAACAGTTTAGGTGCTAATTTCGTCCAAATGCCATTATTGCGATCATAAATTTGTGTTAAATCGCCGCACCTCACATTTGTAATTGCCAATGCGCGACGCAACATTTTAGCTGGAGTGTCGCTTAGTCGCTTATTTGCGTATTTACGTGGCCTATTGAAATTGTCACTCAAATGGAAACATTAAATATTTGTGCATATTGACTTTTTAATTAGCTGTTAGCGCAACAATTGCGGCGAGCAGCTAAAGCGTTTTGTGGTCGCTTAACAAATAGACTTGCACATATTTATTTACTTGCCATAAATACAAGCTATTTACATATGAGTTACGGATTAGGCTCAACAGTAAATCGGATTATCTACAAACAGTTGACAAAGTAGACCGATTAGGAAGGGAAAAAATATTTGTAACTCCTGAACAGGGTGTGCTTAGTTTGCCATGAAATTTGTAACACACAGAAAGAAACGGGGGGAGCCCATACAATATATATATATATCTGTATATAAACAAAAAATGATCCGGGCGATGAGCTGAGTCGATTTAGATATGTCCGTCGGTAGATACGGGAACTAGACCCTCTGTTTTCGAGATATCGATTTAAAAAAACTGCATATATACTTTTCTTCGAAGCTGATTATTTGTCGGAACCGCTGATCTTAAATCACTATAGCAAATAGCTGTCATAAAAACTTGCCAAACAAAATCAATTATTGAAGCAAGTAACGTGGAAAATGGTTGTTATGCATTTCGAACAGATATAATGGTTTTAGTTTAAAAATTCTACCAAAAACGACGCTAATTCTTTCGATGACGAACGCCTACTACGTATATCCCGGCTTCACAGTGAGGCGATTCGTATTAGTAGTTCTAACGTTAATATAATATATTTAGATTTCAAAATTATAACTCAATCTATAAGCGTAGTAGTTGTCGATGTTGAGAAATCGACGAAATAAAATAGAACGCCCTGTGTTGTAATATCAGACTCACATGGTGTACAGATATGTTTATCTAAGAAGAAGCCAATCTAAGCTTAGAACTTGATTTACTTAATGTGTGTATAAAATAAGTAATTTTAAAGCAGTTAAAAAATTTTTTGAAGAACATCTTGATAGTCTAATTGAAATTATTGCCGATTTTATACGATAACCTTCGGAGTTAAGCGGACTTTAGGATAAATTAATTGGTTCCAAAAACCAACTCAGTTACTTATATATTCCATAGCAGATGATTTTGTATAGCCATCAAAATACTATATATGTAGGTTGTACTACAAGGAAGTAGGTTTATAAATCAAGTAAGTTCTGAATCGACATCCCTGGAGGAAATCATATCAGCAATAAAAGGCCTACAAAATAAGAACAACAAACATTAGAATCCATGCTGAAAATCTGAAAGTATGAGCAGAGCCCAAAGTATTTGAAAGGCGTTCAGTTCTAAAGGAAGCTTGTAGCTTTAATCACCGAAGACCATTTAAATCCAACGTTGTGTCAGTACTGTTTTGCGGATGTGAAACCTGGCTTGTAACAGACAAATGTACTGGGAGTGTTCAGAGCAACGACGAACCAAAAAATGCAATTCACAATCCACGACTTACTATATTAAATAGTGAAAATTGATATGGATAGGACACAAACTGCTAAAGGATGCTACAGAAGTTTGCCGGTCAGCTCAAGCTAGCAAAAAACAGCTGCAGATGGAAATGCTCCTTTGAGGCCCTATGCTCCTGCGGATATAGAGAAAATAATGATGCTGATGATGTCATAACAGTCCCTCAATTGGGCTTTTGGGCTTTGCTCTATTTTTATACCCTGAACAGGGTATGTTAAGTTTCCCACGAAGTTTGTAACACCCAAAAGGAAACGTCTGTATGTATATAAATGATCAGTATGTTGAACTGAGTCGATTGAGCCATGTCCGTCTGTCTGTATATATAGGAACTAGTCCCTCAGTTTTTTTTTAAGATATAATTTTACAAATTTTGCAAACGTCATTTTCTCTTCAAGAAGCGGCTCATTTGTCGGAACTGTCGATAGCGAACCACTATAACATATAGGTGCCATACAAAGTGAACAATCGGAATCTAGTGCTGGTATGGAAAACTTTCACATTTGACAATGTATCATCACGAAATTTGGTATGGATTATTTTCTAAGTCAGCAATGAAATCTCTGAAGAAATTGTTCAGATCGGCTCACTATAGCATATAGCTGGCATACAAACCGAACGATCGGAATCAAGGGCTTGTATGGAAAACTTATGCATTTGACATGGTATCTTCACCAAATTTGACATGGATTACTCCTTAAAGTAATAATATAATCTCCGAAAAAAAATTTTCAGATCGGATCACTATAGCATATAGCTGTCATACAAACTGAACACATAGTTGCTAAAAGAAATGCACCTGTGAAGGGTATATTATCTTCGGTGCAGCCGAAGTTGACGTTTCTTTCTTTTTAAATAATCTATAGTACATATGTATATAAAAGCATCTGTAAAGCCAGGAAGTTGAATCAGATACAGATAACCGATTAAAATGTTATATGATACCAACTTTAGTCTCATACATTATAGTTTTCAGTGCGATTCGATTGCGATTGACTGAAATGACAAATTAGAGACAAAATTACTTTGATAATTTTTTGTTATACATCAATTTAAATTTTAAAGTATTAATTTAAAACTGTCTTCTTGTTTTTTTCAATAATTTTCCATTTGTTTAACTTCAGAACTGCCAAATGGCATACTACTGTGATCAAATAGAAAGGTGAATTTTTAATTTATACTTCACGTGTTTTTCGAATCGGGGTTTTCTGTAAGTTGGTAGTACTGTTAGTGATATCTATGCTAAGATTCACATCAAAATATTCAATAGCATTTGAGATAAGCGTCGTTTTGTGAGGCTCTAAAAGTGAATTCTTCGATTTCGCATTGGTTATTCGTGATCATTTCGCCACATTTTCAACTAATAGAAAGAAAGTTCTTATCCATTGCTTCTACACTGTTCGAACAGCTGGTAAACGTGTTTTAATCGCTACTATCTAATGTTTTTGGTGAGCCAAACAAAATTTATGAAAGCTCCTGATTCTAATTTCTGGTATCTACCCATTTGATCTACTCGATAATGCTTACCTTTAGAATTCAGTCAAAGTATTTGTCATGCTAATAGCTAGCTCGCTGCAACACATGCAATAGAACAACAAATTAACCAATAAACTAATTGCCACTAAAAGTAATTTTTCAATGCTTTAGTTGTGATTGTTATAGCTGTCACAACGCGATTTAATAAATGCGAACATTTCCACTAATAAAGTGTCACGATTATTGATGTGTACAACAACAACACAATAAATAGCAATTATTTTTGTATAGCGACTGTAATGTGTATTCCCCAACCAACAAACCAATTTTGCATGCTAATTTCAATTTAATTTTCAAATTGATTTTCAAATCACAACATGCACACAAAAGCATTTCATTATTATAAATATATATACTTATACATATAGTAAGCACGTCAGCTGTATTCAGCAGAGATCGCACTGTTGGCGACACGATAAGCAAATTAATATAACCATTTTTTATATGTATACTACTCAACAATTGGCAGGCAGATAGTCAATTTGTGGTGTCCAATCTACTAGTTCGCATGTAAACAGGTGTGTGTGTGTGTGTGCGTGCGTGTGTTTATGTTCGGTCTGTGTTTTTGTTAGCTTAAATCTGCATGTGTTTAACGGTTCTGCTATGTGGCTATATTAATTTATGTATACATTTATAATATGCACAACGCATGCAAATTGAGGCGACAATCAACTGCTCAAATGGTGTTAAGGCGTCAAAGCTTGAAGGCATTGAGCGGCATTTAAGCGTTTTTGCGCTTAAAATCAATTCGCTTGGCGCGGCGCTGTTAAATCATTTAAATCGGTCGCGTTGCGGCTCTAATGGTGTCCATTATAGTTAAGTGGTTATTGCAGCTTTAATTATATTTGATACGCGAGTGCTAAATATAAGAGGCGTTAGTAAATTACTACTTTTTTGAAGGCTGATTCGAAGAGCTGTCATGTATATTTTTGCAGTTATGAAAGGAGTTTTTTAATTATGTTGTAAAGTTATCGTGGGTAGCACAATGAGTCTTATGATGGCATTAGGTTGGCCGGTTGTGGTTCGACTTTCTTTCGACCATCCGACCTTTCAACAACTACCAAACTTTACCTAGTAAAAACCGATTACGCTTTTCGACAAGATATTTTGTTAGATAGTAAATCGAAATAAATTTCCATGCGCTATTTATAGAGCAATATGAATATGCTTTTCGCTTAATATTGAGCTCAACTTACTTCAGTTTCCTGAAAATTGTGGAAATCCGAACCTTCAATTTTATTCAGTTATAATGCCTTATATAAAAAATTTAATTAAAATTTGAATTTTTTTAAGTAATCCCAAAAATCGTAATTTAAAATAGAGTTAAATTTTCTAATCCCAAATACAAATTGAACAAATAAAATAAATTTTTATCCTAAATATCCTATTAAAAAATAAAAAAATTAATTCCGCATATGAAAATTGAAGAAAAAATGATATACCAATGTTAAACATCCTAATTATAAATATAAAAAAAAATTGTTTTTGAATCTATAATTTTCGCGCTTTTCTGCTGGGTGTTCTACCATGTTGAACCAGGGCTTGAACATCATCATCGTATTCAATTCTTCAGAGCAATGGTTGACTTACACATTCAAACGATTTATGTCAGTCGGATTCAGAGGGGGGAAATAGGGGGCATTTGATGGATTTCAACTGAGTTTACTGCTTCCTGGAAAATATGTCCTTCGAAAACCAAGAAATGGAAAATCTTATTGACTGCTTGACAGATAGATTCAAAGGCCTTTGGGACAATGATAACCTCGTGCGACGATTGAAGCTCTAAGGTGAGCTTGATCACTGGCAGTACCAATGGGGGCAGAAGGAAAAGTCGACAACAAGTTACGGACAAGTTACCTACTACTGCATTGAAAGCATTAAAAAACTCTGGAGACCTATACCCCATAATTCGTATTTTTCTTCGTATATTCTGCATACTTCTTTTGACGAATGCGAGCACTGATTCTTTTTCGACACTTCACCATATAAAAACGTGGCTGAGGACGAACATGCTTATAGCTTATGTATGTGATAGATTGATAGGCCTGACTGCTGCACAAGCATCATGACATAGGAGTTACTGCAGAAGAACTTCTCGAAGGATTCCCAAAACTTGAACTTCTACTTCCTTTAGTAAAATTTGATATTAGAAGGTCGATTTTAAATGTTGCCTTCATGACATTAAACTGTATAAAAGCTACTAACGGGTAGGCCATATAAAATTTTAAATTTAAAAAGTTAATAAAAAAAAACGGCTTGATATTCAATATATATATATATATATATCAAAGGTCTAACATTTATTTAAAAGGTTGTTTTATGAAATTTATTTGTGGAAAACAATTTCGGACAAATGGCCAACACGGCTGAGTTTACAGTAGCTTATCCGATCCACCCAATTTTGGAGTACTTTCTCGATGGTTTCAGGCCTAATGGCAGCTACAGCAGCTTGAATTGTATCTAGATGGTTGGCGTAACATTTATCTTTAACAGCTCCCCACAGAAAATAGTCCAACGGAGTTAAATGGCAGCTTCTGGGAGCCAATACACATCATCTCTTTTGCTGGTTATGCGATTTTCGAAGATAGGGCGTAAAAGATTGAGTGTAGCGTTTTCTGTATGGCACGTAGCGCCGTCCTGCTGGAACCAAATGTTGTCCAAGTCTTCCTCTTCAATTTACTTGAAGAAAAATTCAATTAACATTGCGCGATATCGCTCACCATTGATGGTTACGGCGGTTCCTTCTTCATTTTCGAAGAAAAATGGGCCGATGATCCCATCAGACCAAAATCCGCCCCATAGAGTGATTCGTGCTGGGTGCATTGGCTTCTCGACGATTACGTGCGGTTTTTCTGTGCCCCAAATGCGACAATTCTGCTTGTTACCGTAACCATCGAGGTGGAAATGAGCCTCGTTCGAAAAGATGATTTTTCGATAAAATTGACCATCCACTTGACTCATCACTTAAGAAAAAAGTTTTCTATATTTCCCAGTTTTCTTCTCGTGAATAGCGACCCATTTTGTAAATTTTAGACTTTTTACTGAATATCTGTCACTTTCCGTATGGTATTTGACGTTTCCAATGTCGAAATATAGATAATTTAAATTTAAAACGTTAGCTGGCCCACCCGTTATATTTAATATAACAATCTTCATGTTTCAAGTAAATGCTTATTTAAAAAAACTATTTCTGTATCGCCCCTGTTTATGATAAATAAATTTTTCAAAATCGAGATTAAAAACTGTTACGAATAATATTTTTAAATATTTTTTTCCAAACGAAAAAAAAAACCGTGAAAAGTATCGAAATGGATGTTATCTGATATGATATTAAGCTTCCAACAACACCTCATTCAATGCCAAACTATTTTTTAGAGTGGCAACATTGAAAACCGTGTAAGACATTGCGCCTCACTCGGCTGTGCGTTGAATATGCACGAAGTTAATATTCTAACGATCCATCGGGATCATTTTTGTTGCCGAAGTTTTGCTCACTTTCCTGAAACTTCTGATCGTCATCTTTACTTTTACAAAGTAATCATGTTTTAAGGGCTGAGATGTTTCTCTATAACCAACCAAAAATTTGATGAATTTTATTCAGAGATACACTTTAGGTATTTAAGAGAAGATTTATTTGGATTAAAACAGTTCTGCAAACTAGTTCTATATAAATATTATCGTTTGGCTTTTTATGTTCGAGATTTATGCTAGCGAACCGGTTACCAGAAGACAGTAAGTATACAGTGCAGTATGTGAAAAAATATAATGTCTGGGTGTAATGATTGCACTTCTATCAACGCTTTGTGTTTATTACTTAAGAGTTGCTCACTAAGAGCACTTTAAGATTTTTTTCAAACTTTTACTATTTTTGAAAATACCTATGATTTTGCAAAATATTTCAAGCATTCCAACGACAAAATCATCTCAGTCATACATATATCCTACACAGAGCCTGTTTACATACGTAGAGGTATAACAGGAAATTTTTGATTACGTTATAAAATTTATTGTTACTACATTTCCGCAAAATGTCCGCACAACCTCGACACATATCAAAATAATTGCACACTCGCCGCTTTTGACGTTTGAAACTGTCAAACTACAAACACACATGCATACATAATAAATTGAAGGCGACACGATAAATTACAGTCGACAACTTTCTCTCACCCGTTGGAATGCAACGCTGTGACGTACAAAATTCCCACCATTCCTTCCGCGACAACTTGACACAGCTTTGCTGCCCGTTCCGTTCCGCTATTGCAACAACGGAAGTTGCCACTTTGTCTTGAGCGAAATAATGCAAATGGCAAACGCGTTGCGGAGTAAATAAATTGTTGCATTTCACGCTGAGCTTGTTGACATGATTATACGATGATTTTTTCCACCGGCCTTTGGTGTTGTGTTTGTTGTTGTTACACTCAACAACAACTCGAGGCGACAAATGAATGCGTAAACGAATGTAATTTTATTGCTGCAATTGCACATTTGCATTAACTTTTCATTTTCGCGAAAGATTTTTGACATTTACCACACCACGCCATTCCCACCCATCATCCAAGCTAGAGGCTGCCGTCTACGCTCCTTTCATTTAGCGCTGTTGTCGTTGTAGTTGTTGCTCTTGCATGTTGTTGCTGACATCAGTTGTCAACGCATGTGTTGTGCTTAATTATAAATAAAATGTAATTAACGCCTGGCACCCCGAAATGGGAGCAACCGCAACTGTCGTAGGCAGCCAAACGCACACATGGATGTGTGTGTGTCATATTTATACGAGCTGTAGCGACAGCGGCAGCAAATGTTGCAGCCGTGTTGACAAGTGGCAATTGCAAATTATGCATTGCTGATTTGTGCACGTTGAGTGCGTTGGCTGACAGTGAATATGCGCGGATTTGTCATGACTTAAGTAAAGACACACACACACCACGCACACACTGAAAATATTTACAACACATCGGCTGTCACTTAGGCTGGGATGTGAGTGTGCAAATACAAACGGGAGAAGTAAAGATGTGTTTCAAATAGGATTTGTGAAGATTTCCTCAACAGAGTGCTACAAACTTTTCGAGAGTGAAATCTTACAATCGATGCACCGTTCTCTATGCCAGCGAGTTTTTTTTTTTCACAGAGCCATTAGAACAACTTAGGAATATTGACTTTTTCATTTTTTATATTCTCAAATTTATGTCTAGTCTAGTATAATTTTCCATAACAGCTTTGTTATCAGCTCCCAAAACAAATTTATAGTACTTCATGGCTTTTATATTAATCAATAATGAAAAATTTAAATCATGCTACATTTTTATTTGCAAAATAAAATTAATTTCTCGCAAGCCATATTTTAGATAAAATTTCATTTCGAAGTTAGTTTATTTAAAAAGAAATTCAATAATTTAATGATAATATTTTCCCAGTGTGCAACAATAAATATTTTGCACCGTGAGATAGCCACAGAAATCAACGAAATACTATATACTTATACTATATCTTTAAACAAATAATTTCTTTTGTTTCAATGTTATGATGGCTTTGTTTGTTGAAAAAATTAGTTTGTACACTCCACGATATATGTACCTCATGATATGTGAAAAAAGATATATTGTAGATTACAAATGTCTATGAAAAAAAAAATATCAAAACAACAGGCCAGATTACCCTACTGACCCCTTAAAGCATAGACTTTGTCCACAAAATTTTTTACGGGTTGCTGTCTAAGATAAATCAAAATGAACAAATGGTTCTGATCTGAACTGTTATACAAACTGACTGATCAAAAATAAGTCCTTGCATGAAAAAAGTAGAATTATAGCTGTCATACGAATTGGCTTATCAAACTTAGCTTCTTATATGGAAAAATTATAAGATGGCTTTACAAAATTTGGCATAGATTATTACGCAAGGAAACGCTTCAAAATTCGAATAGAACCCAAGATATCTAAAGATAACCCTAGATGAGCAATCAACACAACATAAAGCCAGAAGAAAGTAGTTCAATTTAAAGCTCCAGAGAACAAACGGCTTTTTGGATACCGATTTCAGCTATAAGTATGAATTAAAATAATTTGCAAGATTACTCTCTAACTAACGGGTGATTTTTTAAGAGCTTGATAACTTTTAAAAAAAAAAAAACGCATAAAATTTGCAAAATCTCATCGGTTCTTTATTTGAAACGTTAGATTGGTTCATGACATTTACTTTTTGAAGATAATTTCATTTAAATGTTGACCGCGGCTGCGTCTTAGGTGGTCCATTCGGAAAGTCCAATTTTGGGCAACTTTTTCGAGCATTTCGGCCGGAATAGCCCGAATTTCTTCGGAAATGTTGTCTTCCAAAGCTGGAATAGTTGCTGGCTTATTTCTGTAGACTTTAGACTTGACGTAGCCCCACAAAAAATAGTCTAAAGGCGTTAAATCGCATGATCTTGGTGGCCAACTTACGGGTCCATTTCTTGAGATGAATTGTTGTCCGAAGTTTTCCCTCAAAATGGCCATAGAATCGCGAGCTGTGTGGCATGTAGCGCCATCTTGTTGAAACCACATGTCAACCAAGTTCAGTTCTTCCATTTTTGGCAACAAAAAGTTTGTTAGCATCGAACGATAGCGATCGCCATTCACCGTAACGTTGCGTCCAACAGCATCTTTGAAAAAATACGGTCCAATGATTCCACCAGCGTACAAACCACACCAAACAGTGCATTTTTCGGGATGCATGGGCAGTTCTTGAACGGCTTCTGGTTGCTCTTCACCCCAAATGCGGCAATTTTGCTTATTTACGTAGCCATTCAACCAGAAATGAGCCTCATCGCTCATCGGACACGGACGCGAAACACATTTCGAACCGAACACTGATTTTGGTAATAAAATTCAATGATTTGCAAGCGTTGCTCGTTAGTAAGTCTATTCATGATGAAATGTCAAAGCATACTGAGCATCTTTCTCTTTGACACCATGTCTGACATCCCACGTGATCTGTCAAATACTACTGCATGAAAATCCTAACCTCAAAAAAATCACCCGTTATTATGAACAAATGAGAGAGAGAGTTGGAACTGGCCCCTACTAAGTGAAAAATCGTATAATAGATGACGAGTGTGCTAAAACAACAATAATTTATAACCAAAAAGCTGTAGTATAATGTTTTTTTAAAAACATTGCCTCAAAATATATAATTTTCTGTTAAATCAAACTTTATTAGTGTCGCAATTGATTACATACAAACATCACCATTGATACAATATTTTAAGTTTTTTACCAAATTGATATTGATAGTGTTTGAAACAAAAAAAAAAAAGAAACATAACAGTAGGAGGAAACCTAATGCAAAAGGAAACTAAAATAAAAAAACCAAAGGAAATTCATTTTAGTGGTGATCTGAATTGGGAAATGATTTCAGGTGGTTTAATTTTTAAGGATTTTCACAGCTTAACTCGATCGATTTATATGGAATAAAGTTCTTGTTTATCGCACCATCACTCGTTAAAATGATACTGGTAGCATCGCAAAACGACATGGAGATGGTCATCAAAAGACTGCAACGTCACGTGAGATGGCTCGGAAAGTGAAGAAGCGACTTGACCGAATTCCACGACGAAGTGCCAATCAAATGGCTAAAAACTGAAAATATCAGACCGCAGCATCCGACGCATATTGAAAAATGAGCTCAAGGTCAAGCTTCACCAGTACCAAAAGGCCCATGATCTCACACCGAAGCAGCAACAAGTAAGACTTGAGGGAGAGAAGCAGTTGCTTCGCTTGGCCGAAAGTGGTCAAATTCCGAACATTGTGTTTTCTGGAAAAAAAAATTTGTCCAGTTGGGCAATTCGTAAACTCTCAAAACGATAGGGTTTACTTGACCGACCGTTTGTACGAGAATCTAAGTCATCGGTTGGCAACCAGGAGGCAGCACCCCCCACAAATAATGGTTTGGGCCACTGTCACCGCAGATGGGCGCTCCCCAATTGTTTTCACCGAGCCTGGCGTCAAAGTAAATGCGACGGGAAAGTGTTTTGGAGGATGCTTTGAAGCCGTGGGCAAACAAACATTTCGGTCGCAAACCATGGACGTTTCAACAAGACTCAGCACCGTCTCAAAGAGACCCGAGTGAACCAAGAATGGCTGAAAAACAACATTCCGAACTTCGTTAAGACCACATATTGGCTCTCGATTTCAACAGATACGAATCCAATGGATTATTCTCTCTGGGCCATTTTGGAGAGCAAGGTTCAAAGTAAAAAAAATGCTGAAAAAAGCCATTGTCTGTGAGTGGGCCAAAGTACCGGCAAGTCACATTCGGGCAGCTTGCGATTCGTTTTTTGACCGTCTCAAGGCCATAGTTAAGGTAAAAGATGGTGATATGGAGCAAAAGTGAATTGGTCCTGAATTTATAATTATTTTCACACATTTTGGTCATTAAAATAAATAATCATAATTTTCCAAACGCAATTTATGGCTTTTTAATTGGACTTCGGACCCTGTAGTGCATACACACCCTAATTATTCCAATTTCAAATATTTATTTCCTGTCCTTATATAAACTTAATATCTAAAGATCCTAATTTTCTATAGAAAATTTTGATGGTAAAATATCTGTTTGTTTTGTTTTTTTAAGTCGGCTGGGTTTTTCTTCATTAAAGTTTCTACTTCCTTCAGAAAATACAAAAAGAAAGACACTGAATGGCTCAAACATATTTTTGAAGGAGCTGCCAATTAAACAATGATTTTCAAAAATCATACTTACTATTTCGTTAACTTTTAACACATTTTTTTTAAAGCAGAAATGTCAGTAATCGCTTTTTGTTTGCATATTTATTTTCATAAAGGGTGATTTTTTAAGAGCTTGATAACTTTTTTTAAAAAAAAAACGCATAAAATTTGCAAAATCTCATCGGTTCTTTATTTGAAACGTTAGATTGGTTCATGACATTTACTTTTTGAAGATAATTTCATTTAAATGTTGACCGCGGCTGCGTCTTAGGTGGTCCATTCGGAAAGTCCAATTTTGGGCAACTTTTTCGAGCATTTCGGCCGGAATAGCCCGAATTTCTTCGGAAATGTTGTCTTCCAAAGCTGGAATAGTTGCTGGCTTATTTCTGTAGACTTTAGACTTGACGTAGCCGCACAAAAAATAGTCTAAAGGCGTTAAATCGCATGATCTTGGTGGCCAACTTACGGGTCCATTTCTTGAGATGAATTGTTGTCCGAAGTTTTCCCTCAAAATGGCAATAGAATCGCGAGCTGTGTGGCATGTAGCGCCATCTTGTTGAAACCACATGTCAACCAAGTTCAGTTCTTCCATTTTTGGCAACAAAAAGTTTGTTAGCATCGAACGATAGCGATCGCCATTCACCGTAACGTTGCGTCCAACAGCATCTTTGAAAAAATACGGTCCAATGATTCCACCAGCGTACAAACCACACCAAACAGTGCATTTTTCGGGATGCATGGGCAGTTCTTGAACGGCTTCTGGTTGCTCTTCACCCCAAATGCGGCAATTTTGCTTATTTACGTAGCCATTCAACCAGAAATGAGCCTCATCGCTGAACAAAATTTGTCGATAAAACACATTTCGAACCGAACACTGATTTTGGTAATAAAATTCAATGATTTGCAAGCGTTGCTCGTTAGTAAGTCTATTCATGATGAAATGTCAAAGCATACTGAGCATCTTTCTCTTTGACACCATGTCTGAAATCCCACGTAATCTGTCAAATACTAATGCATGAAAATCCTAACCTCAAAAAAATCACCCGTTATATGGTTATATATGGTTACAAACTAACAGGCTTTGTTTCTTAAGAGTGCGCTAATACGCTATACACACATTTTTTAGGCCACTTACTGCAGTTACTTGCTAAAAAAGTTTACCTAAAAACAATTGGGAACCGCTGCAACGACAACTCTCTATACACATACACATACTTGGATATTTCGGAATGTGTGCCTATCCGATAGACATGTTGGTGCTGGTAATTAACAGCATTTTTCGCACGTTGCAAGTGCCACTTCCCATAGCCGCCATAGTCATGCGCACGCATTTACATATTTTCGTGAAATTGCATTAACATAAGAAAAAGTCGCAGCAACCTTGTCAACGTGGAAGATGTGCAAATGTCATGCAATGCGCATGCAAGCAACAAAACGAAGCACAAACACACACGCACAAATACAAGCGAATTCGCATTCAATGCAGGAGGCAGGCCAGTCAGCCGTCAATTTAAATGAGTGGCGTGGATGGGTGAATAAGCGAAAGGCAGCCAGCAGTATAGCAAGTGACAGCATCTAAGGCAGCTGCAGCAACAACATAAAGCAACAGCAGCAACAACAACAACAACAAGTTAAGCGACAGTGGCAGTGGCGTGTACAGAATATTCATTAGCGTTGACAGTTGAAATGCTAATTATTGTCAAATTAATTTAGCCAGCTGTCAGCTTAAATGCATTAAGCGCACAAACGCGCGCAAGTGAAATGAATGCATTTAAATGCATGCGTATATATATATATGTGTGTGTGTGTATGCATGTATGCGCACTTGTGTGTTGGCGCGATATGCAAAGGGGCGAAATAAAATTCAATAAAATTGCTCGAACTCATATATAATTAAGTGAGCACACACAAGAAAATGAAATAAAATAACTAAATGCCAGCAATAAAATGTGCGAAATAATTGCAGCCAAGTGACTGCACTCAGAAAATATACACATAAGTATATAAGAATGTGCTGCCTTTTGGTTGGCGAATGACGGGCGTGGATACCCACGACTCTGTGACGCAGCTAAAAAAGATCAAGCTTGAAAATAAAAGAAAAATGTAAAAAATCAACATGCTCATAAGCGAGCTGTAGGGTGCGGTCGCTGGTCCGCTTGACTGCCATTTGACACGTTTCGCGCCAACTAACTGCAAATTAATGCAACTGACGAGCCGCCGCCGCAACACCGCACTAGCCGTGCACCGGAACTGTGGGCGGCGAAGTGAGCGGCAGCTTTTAAACGCATATGAGTGCTTTGTGACGCCAAACAGGAATTCACAAACAAATGTACAGTCATGTGCATGCTAATAGCCCTACGGATTGAGATATACTTCAATGCAAGAGACTGATCTATTTGGAAAAGCAAATAAGCTGTATGTTATTGTAGTCCGATCTGAACAATTTTTAGGAGATTACTAATATCTTTACAAAATTTGGTCCATATTATTGTGCAAGCAAATGCTTCAATCTTCGAAAAGAACGTAAGATATCTTGAAGTAACCCCAGATGAGCAAACAACAGCCAGAAGAGAGTAGCAGAAATTGAAGTTCCAGAAGAGAAGCGGCTTTTTGGATGCAGATTGTAGTTAAAATTGAGAACTAAAATCGATTGTAAGACTGTTCTCTAACCAGTATGGAAAAGCGAGATCCAACTGACCTCTAATCGCGCTACCAAGGTCAATAATCTATGCCAAATTTTGTAAAGATGCCTTGTCAAATAGACAGCTTTCCATGCAAAGACACGCATTTTAGCCATCAGACTGTATGACAACTATAGCTTATAGTGTTCCGATATCGACGGTTTCGAAAAACTGGATGACATGTGCGAAACACGAATGTATTTTTCGAATATACCCTTTCGATGTTCAAATGGCAAAATATTTTCTGCAAGGACGGAAATATGATACTCTTTGCATGTGGACCTCGAAACTACTGCGATATTACTCAGTATACTGTGAAACCGGAAAAAGCCTGTTTTCAATAATATTATAGTTTAAAGCTTCAAAGACTAATGATCAATATATTTTGGTAGTCGAAAAAGTCGTTTCGTATTTCTAATCAAACTTCAGCTTATTTTTTTATATTTATAATGAACTTTAATGAACCTAATTCTCAAATATGTACCATTTTGGTCGACCACTTTTTGCTATTTTTCCGCTGGAGACGTTTTTCCATCAGTGTAAAACTTTTCTGGTTTCTCGGCAAAAAAACTGCGACAAGTAATTTTCACAGGCTTCTCTTGAAGCCAACTTTACTCTATTAAGGAAGTTCTGCATTGACCGAAACAAATGATAGTCCGATGGTGCAAAGTCAGGGCTACATAGTCGATGTATCAAAACATCCCAGACAAGCTCTCTCAGTTTCTGCCGAGTCATCAAAGCTGTGTGGGGTCTAGTGTTATCCTGATGGAAGACGAAGTCCTTTCTGTTGTTCACTTCCGGCCGTTTTTTCGATTGCTTGCTTCAATCTCATAAGTTGTTGACAATAAAATGTAGAATCAATCGTTCGACCAGGCTGGAGCAGCTCATAGTGGATGATTACTTTCCAATCCCACCAAAAACTCAGCATAACCTTTCGAGGCCTCAATCCTGGCTTTGCGACCATTTAGTGAGCTTCAGCACGCTTTTACCAAAATCTTTTTCGCACATTACTGTCATATTTGATCCACTTTTCGTCTCCTGTTACCATTCGCTACAGAATTGGTTCGATATCATTAAATTTTTCACAGATTCAACATTGAATTCACATTAACATTAATTTGTTTTTATTTCTTTATTCTCAATGAGCTCAGTGCTATTTTTATTCACACAACTGTACGTATAAAGATTTGCTTGGCGGTGAATGCCGTAAATAATATCTCCGCCACACACATCAAGCGTTGACCGCATTTTGAGCGCGCACTCGTAAAAAACTAATCAAACGCCACTCCATGCTCCACACGGTTAACTAATGAATTTCATGTATGACAGGTACTACCTGCTGCCATGATTCCAACGCTTCGCTTTGTGCAGCTCAAGTGGGCGTTAATGAATGTTCAAACGTAAAATAGGTAGCTTAACGCCTTTTTTCATCTTTTGCGTTTGATTGAGTTGACAAGCTTAGCTTTTTAATAAGAACGATCAGTGGTTTTATAAATGATTTTAAATGTTGTGACACCTACGCAAGAGCTCTGAATAGCTTTTTGCGTTTGAACTTCATTAAACTTTGTTTGAGCTAAGTATTTTGCTCTGAGTGTTACTGTTTAGTTCAACCAACGGCTTTTTGTAACGGCATTAAAATATGAATATATTACCTATGAAATTAAACAATCGTGCGAAACTTGAGCGAGATGTTGCAAGACTAGGCAGACTGAATAGATACGAGTTTTTATGAGGATTGCCACTGTAATCTTTAGGTTTCTTTCAGAGTCTAGAGATCCTAAAAAATTTTTTTAATGCGTGTTACCTATTAGCCGTCGGTAACGTGAAAAAAGTTAAGAGAATCTTTCATGTCCTTAAAACTTAAAAAAAATTTTAACCTGGATGAAAGGCGAAGCGTACTAGTAGTTGTGTCTCAACTTGGCCCGAACTCGTTGAAACAAATGGCATATCATAAAAAGCAACTATTTTTGATTCGTCTTTTCTCGGCTTCCAATATCTGAGTACTTTTCTTTTCTCAAAATTTACACACGGTAGCGGTAATAAGGTTATGTAGTTGAATGCGGCTCAATATAGTTTCTGGGTATCTCATTAAACGGATATAACAACAATGTCACTTTTCAAGCCGAATAAAACACGGCAATTAATATTTCGCCCCTGGGTATTGTCGGATTTTCCAATTGATAATACATTCTTAAAAATATAAATTTACAAAACAAACAAATTTAAGCATTAATTCTGACTTCGTCCATTTTCCAAAAATTTTATGGCTGTTTCCTAAGGTGCCTATGATATTGACCTATGGTTAACTGCGCAGTCAAATGGATCAAAAAAGTCTTTATTTATAACAATATTATTTTAAAATACTAACATTTTTCTTTTTCGAATACTTCTCCAAGACGTCGTCGCAAGGAATGTACCAGAATAAGGTAGATAATAAATGAGGTTTGCGCCGCAACCTAAAGTCTATGGAATAGATTAACTTGAATGTGTCCTGTTGCAGATTTTACTAGCAAATCCTACGCTGGAGTAAATGCCTCATGATATCCTATATATTTGGGAAGTTGTAGAGCACCCAAAGCTACACTTTATTTCCGTCAATTTTTAGTGATAATATTCAACGAAGAAGTTCCTTGTCACGCGCAAGTATTTTTGATTGGTAAAAATTATTCAAAGAAGGTCGAGAAAGAAGAACGAAGAACGTCCAGAATAGCCATCAACATCAAATGCTGTTCAACAAGTCAAAAAATAAAGGAATTGGTGCTTGAGATTTGACGATTAATAGTCAGAGATCTAACGGGCATCGTTGGGATATTGGGAAGATCAGTGAAACCATTTTGAAATATATTATTTGGGTCTAAGAAAAGTGAAACCACTATTGGTTCCAAAATCATTAAATTTTTTCGAAAAACAGCGACTACCAAGATATCGTGAAATGTACGAGGTGTGTTCAAACTGTTCGACTTTTTGGTCAAAAACAACACACTAATGATGCCGCAGCTACCGTATTCCCCAGATCTGGCTCCCTGTGACTTTTTCTTTTTCCCTAAACTGGAGAGGCCCATGAAAGGACGACGTTACGCTTCTCTTGACGAGATAAAGACGGCATCGAAGGAGGAGCTGAAGAAGATAAAAAAAAAATATTTTTTGAAGTGCTTCGAAGATTGGAAAAACCGTTGGCACAAATGTATAATATCTCATGGGGATTACTTCGAAGGGGACAAAATAGATATTCATGAATAAATAAATAATTTTTGAAAAAACACAAAATTCGCGATACTTTTTGAACATACCACGTATTATTATTACGATGAGTCTTGGATCTATGCTTACTAACCGGAAAGAGGCCATCGATCGATCGGCCTAATCCACGATGGTTGAGACGAAGCTGAAAAACTCACGTCAAAGCAACAATGAATACTATTTGAGTGTTATGGACCGACAACTCTTGGTTTTTGCACCACGACAATGCACCGTCGCCTGATTTATCTGTGTGACTTCTGGCTATTCCGAAAACTCAAACCACCGCTCCGGGAAAACCATTTCAAGTTGAAGATATTATCATATTATGGTAAACGTGAAAACGTCCGCGAATTGAAAGCTATTCCGGAAATAGACTTTAAAAACTGTTTCGAGGATTGGAAAAAACGTTGGCACATGTATGTTGGAATTAAGAAATATTGCTTTGATGGGGACGACATAGATTCTGACGACAAATTAAGAATTTTAAAAACATGAAAGAAGTCTTTGCTCATAGTAGTATAAAAAGAAAAAATAGTCCGGTTAATCGAATGTAAAAAATTTATGCTCACGATAACATTATTTTTATGCATGTATGGCGACTTATTCTGTCAAGTTTATGTACTCACAAACAAGTAAATTATGCTACACTAAGCCATAAATATATCTAAACCTATACGCGTATGTCTTTTGCTCGAATCATTATTATTTTTTTTTTACAAGCACATATTTGTCATATGCAAATATACCATACATAAGTACATATTTTGCGGCACGAGCGACTCAGTAAGAGGTGAAAAATATTTTCTTAACATCCATCAAGTATGTCAACATAAAAAGTTTGCGTTAATGCGCACACAAAAGTTATGTTTTCATGATGAATGAATAAATGAATGATGTGTGGTAACAATCCAAAAAGCAAACATACATACAAATATATTTTACACATACTATATATTTTAACTGCAGATTCCACTGAGCAAAAATTCACAAAATGTTTACACTTGCCAGCGCGACATACTTCCATGCATACGTAGTTAGTAAGCACTATATATTATGTACACATATTTGTATAGTGGGTACTTATGTATATGTATATGCTGTATTTACATAAGGGTGGGCCATGAAACGGGAATGTCTTTTCGCTCGGTACTCAGAGAAATTGGTTGATAGACATGCATAAAAAGGCTCTTCAAGGATGATCTCTTAACAGGAAGGTTCTTCGCCTAACGGTTTTATTTTTCCGATGTATAATAATTGCTTTTCTTTGAGTTATAGAATTCATAGAATTTTTTTTCTTTAAAACCATTAAATTTTATTTAAGATATTATCTTATAAACGGTTAGGTTTACGAAAAATTTGTTTGGATCTTTTTTGAAGAGCATTCAATTTCCTAAAAGGGTTCACAGAATTAAATATTAAATATTTTAAAACAATCGGAAAGATACAAATTCTTCTGTCTAATAATAAAAACAAAATAGAAAACTGTTTGTCAGTAGTACTTCCCGTTACAATGAAAAGCCCATACTTATAGAGCCTTTCTTAGAGGTGTCTATCGATAATTTTTTTCTGAGTACGAAGCGGTAAAAACATATTCATTTCTTTTGACCCACCCTAATGTTCATACTTCTAGCAAATATGTTTTATGTTTTTTGCGCCATCACATTGGCATATTTTCACTGACAACAAGTTTGAATTTTCAACGCAAGCCATATTAGTTAAGAAAAAAGAAGCAAACACACTAAATAAACAAACAGGCCGGCGAGCAAATACACTCTGCCATTGCCACCCATTAACTGTCAACTCAATTTTAAATGGCACTTGCCACATTGACAAGTGACAGCATCATTTTGCTGTCACACCGAAAAAGACAATTATGTACACACACGCACACAAGCACATACAGGCACCAGCAAATACGAATGACAAAAGCGGCACAGAAAATGATGAATGCCGGAATATACCATAGCTATGTACATGCATACATACATATGTATGTATGTGTGTAGAGCACAAACAAAATGGTTGAATGACTGAAGTGAAATATGAAATGCACGAGGGAATGCGTGACTGGTTAAATACAATGAGATTTTCAGTTTTCAGACATACGTACATACTTATAATACATACATATATATCTAAAGTCCGTATGCCCAACGAAATAGTCACGAGTTTTCAGAAACTTAATAAGCCAAAAATTTATATTGCGGTAAGGTCCAATGGAAGCATTCGATGCCATTTTGCATGGAGATCCATTTCTTTTGTATGGCCACCAGAAGTCTTGCAGAAGTCCACACGCTGAACCCAATTTTCGACAGTTTTCAAGCATAAATCGGCCGATACTGCTGCAATTTCTTTAATCGTCACTGGCTTGTTGGCACAAATCACAGACTTGACGTAGCCCAACAGAAAATAGCCTCACGGCGTCAATTCGCACGACTGAGGGGGCCAAATCGTGAGATAACACGTTCACCAAACTTGGGTTTCAATAAATCTCTTGTAAAATTCGTTGTGTGGCGCCATCCGGTTGGATCCACATATTGTCCTAGTCAATATCCATCAATTCGAGGCAAAAATTTTTGGTTATCATTGAGCGGTGGCGATTCACGGAAGAGGCACGGTTCAATAACACCGTCGGCCCATAAAACCCAACCAAACCACCAAGCCGTATTTTTTTGCGAGATTCAGTGGTGACTCATGAAGTACGTGTGGATTGCTGCATGACCAATAAAGCATATTTTGCTTCTTAATGAAACCATTCCACCAGACCTCATCGCTGAAAATGATTTTTCGATGAAAATCCGCATAATTTTCAAGTTGTTGCCCAGTCCAATTCTGGTGGTAAAACGTTTCAGTTCTGGCATCAATTTTATCTTGTAAGGCTGTAGGTCAAGATCTTTGTTGTTTTTTGCGAAATTCGCCAAAACGACGTCACAGAGATGCCCAACGCTTGAGAACGACGTGTGAGAGACTGATTTGGGATTTCAATTGACGCGCTAGTGGCAGCAATATTGTCGACACTTCGGGCACTTCTTTGTCTCACTGGTACGGCAGCATTTTGTACTATGCCTGTGGATTACAGTTTTTCCACTAGAAGCTTCATAGTTGATCTGACAGGATGATTATGACGACCGTAAATTGGACGTAGCGCTCTTAAAGTTGAGTTGACTCCAAATTTCGATAGTGAATTTTATTAATTTCGACTCGTTGTTGGATCGTATCTCAATCCGTGATCACATCGAAAATCTTTCTGAAGAGAAATGTCAAAACACCGTGAAAAATATGACGTCGTTTACCATCGGTCTACTTTTGTAGCGCTCCCAATGAAAAATTCTTCACATAAGAACTAGATTTGAATCGGTCCGTTTGTATGGTAGATAAATCTTATGGTGGTGCGATATCAATGATACTGACAAATAAGCAGCTTCTTGGAGAGAAAAGAGCGTTAAAAAAATGCATAGTGATATCTCAAAACCTGAGGAACTAGTTCGTCTATAATACAGACTGATATGTCTAAATCGACTTAGCTCAGTACGCTGATCATTTATATACTTACTTATTAGATCTCGCACGTTTCCTTCTATAAAATCCTTGCCAAATTTAACAACGCCCACTTCAAGGTTTAAATACTTTCAAAAACTGATCTAGTTCGAGCCGTATCTTCCTAAGGCTTAGTCAGTAGAAGACTGTTAATAACAAAAAAATAAAAAAGAAGATGACGGTCTCCTAAATGTTCCAGCTGCTAATTTCTTATCAGAAACCAAACCTTTGTCTTTCAAATATTTCTGTTTTTGATTAATAATACTTACTACTCAATATTGGCTCAGTGTTATCAAATTTAAACTTCACAGAGGTAGGCTTGGAGCTTTGACCTTTGAACTTCATCATATTGTTTTATAATTAAAATGAAAACTTAAGAACTAAGCACTTCTAACAACTGTAAGAATTTACATTTGATAACTACATGGACTTATTTCGTTGACCGCTGGCGTACATTACATTCATAAATATGTACAACCATATGCAGTTAGACCTTTGCACTGTGCTGTTGAATAGGTGCGAGGTTAAATGAGTTCTGGAGTGATGAATTTGCGGTTGCATTCATTTGAATGTCAAATTGACATTTATAACCGTAATTATGTGTGTGAGGCTGACATAGCATATATGTATGCACGCATGCATTTAGCGGTGCAGTGACAAGTTAACACAGGGCTACTTTGTGCAACATGAGATAAAATCGACAAAAGTAAATAGTTAAAGGGGCATTTTGCAGTTTAAATGGTTGCTTGACATGCTCCTGTTAATGTGCGCTTATATACAAGGCGAACCCAAAGTAACAAAGTTTTGCTCTAAAAATATTGTCTTTGGTATATAGGCAATAATGATATTTAAGTAAGAGAGTGTCATGCCTCATATAGAAAATTAAAATGCTATTATAAGTTAATATTGCATTGAGTTAGGCTTGATTTTCTTGAATTACGCTGAAAATCCCCCTTATAGACAGTTCTCATAGCCGGACAAATCCCAAAACAGGAGAAATTTCATGAATCAATGTTTTCATGATTAAAAATAAGTTCCTATAACCGTACATGAAAACATTGCAATAACCAAACACGGACCTTATTTTGGAAACGAAATATTTCGTTCAAATTAACCCTGACAGATCAGAATTGGCCAACAGGAAGGGACGCCAAACCACACACTTCGTTGATGACACGTCAGATGCTATAGGAGCTCGGATGGGAGGTTTTATCGCATCCACCATATATGTAGCTCGGACATAGCGCCATTTGATTACCACCTGTTCCTGTCCATGGCGAACGCCCTTGTGGGTGTAAAGTTGAACTCAAAAGAGCCTTGTGAAAAGTGACTCTCCGAGTTCTTCGCAAATAAGGAGAGGGGCTTCTTCGAGGGGTTATTCTAAGTTGCCGTCTAGAAAACAGATTATCGAACAAAGTAGCGCATATTTGAACTAAATCTGATCACGGTAACAATTTTTATCAAGCATTGAGTGAAGAGCAAAAAAGCGGAAAGGAGATATTTGACAACCAAATAACATTGCTACGGTGTCCGGTTATGAGGAATTGTTCTGTTTATGGATATATCTACTTGTAGAACTAAAGATAGTTAGGCCCTTGGCATATATTACATAACATTTTTTTTTCTAATTTTGGTGATTTAAATTTCTTAAACTTTGCTATGAGTTAAGTCGAATTTAAAGTATACATATAGAATCTCCGCTCTCAAAAATTTAGAATTAAAAAAAATTTATTTTCGAAATAAATTTTGCAAAAAAATATATACTTCCTTTAGGACCACACTTTAAGCGCAAATTTACCTCAACACAATGTTGCAACAATGCAGAGCACCATTGCGAGCGTGTTATTATATGGTTAGCAAATGCTAGCTAAGAAACAGCAGTAACATTGCATGCAACAGAAGCGTCAACAATAACAATGAACTTGTGAATAATAGCGGCTGTGTCAATGCGGCAGTTAAACCCTTCACCAACAGACCAATCACACATATTTATACAAATGTATGTACATAAAATCGCCCTTTTAATATCAAGTCCCCATATTTTGCCACATAACTTCCCCGCCACCACTTAGTCTTCTGCATAATTACAGTGCAATTTTATTCTACTCGCACATTTCAACCGCCCACTCAGACCCCAGTCAATGTACCAAGCGGCCGAGTTCACAGGTACCTCTATCATTGTGTCGCTTATTTGTTATTTTTTTGACAGCTGCTTACATGCAGTGCCATTATTATTATTTTCATTGCAGTCGTATGCGTTGAGTGACATATTAATGTCATTTTCATATTTCAGTTGTCGTGTCGCGGGTCGCTCTCATGCCACTTAAAGGGTTAAATGCTTGTTAGTGACCACCATGTATGCACTGTTGTTGTCATGTATGAAAATATACACGAGTGTAATTGCGCACTTTTTGCTTTGCCAATTTATGGGTCACACAATGCTGACTTGTTGTTGAAGGAGTGTGATTTGACAGCTGTCAAATTAATTAATGTTTTGTATAGGCGAAACGTATTTTTTTCAATTGTCACACTTAGGGTGTATAGATTATGTATTATATACTTAACTATTTCCTATGTGATTATTTTATGGAGTTTTCGTTTCTCTCTAGGTTGTCAAGAATAATAGTTTCCTCTCTGGAAAAAGTATAAAAGCGAGAGAATTTTGGAGTGACTGTTTCTCTAATATATCTGTCATCCAAGGTGCTTAATTAAAAAAGAAAAACTGCCATATTTATATACAGATTAAGTTAGGTCGTTGGGTTGATCTAAAGGCGATGGCTCTCAGATCATCCTAAATGGACGAAACGTTTTGAGCTTACCAGAAATTTCTCAGAAACTTCGCTAGGTTCGCCAAAGAGGTACACACACATCTTATTTATGATATATATTTTTCAATCTGAACTCGGAAAAGCCGAGCGATGCAGGAGGAAGTGACAAGATAATTCCATTTGCAAAGTGCGCCTGATAGAATGGATAGTGTCCAGCCAAAACATTTACAATAGAAGTGAGATTGAGATTGTTAAGAGCCAGTAATTCGGTCGAATTCCTGCAGTTCACACAAAGGGAGACTCCACAATCTGCGCCAACTATCGTGGGATAAACCTCCGCAACGTCGCTTACAAGGTTCTATTGAACGCACTCTGTGAAGGATTAAAGTCCACCGTTAACAAACTGGTTGGATCATATTAGTGTGGCTTTAGGCCTGGAATGTCAACATCTGATTAGATATACACTATGCGTCAAAGCTACTTTTGCCACGTTGTCTGAATTTTGTATCCCCGCAAAACTAATATAACTGTGTGAACTGACGTTGAGCAATGCCAAAAGCTCCGGCAGGATCGGGAAGAACGTCTCCGAGCTGTTCAATACAAAACGAGGTTTCAAACAAGGTGACTCCCTATCGTGCAATTTTTTCGGCGAATTAGAAGGCAGCAGCTACTTTAGCTAGGTCATGTTGTTTGAAAGCGCTCCAGCTCTGAAAGTATTCGACGCAGTATCCGCCGGGGGAAGCAGAGGATGAAGGCTTCTACTCCGTTGGAAAGACCAGATGCAGAAGGACCTGAAATCTCCAATTGACGCCACCTTGCGAAAAGTAGAAACGACTGGCTATTGATCACTCGGCTCGGCGTAAGCGGTTACTACGCCAGTAAAGGAGAATATAATTCCAAAACTTTCAGTTTTTTCATAACTATAATTCTAATTATAAATTTTATTATTGAATAAATAATAAATAAATTTTATTATTGATCTAAGAAAAATTACAGAAAATCTTCAAAACAGGCAACTTGAGAATAGAACCCTTTCAACTCATGTACTACACACATACAAGTATTTCTGCAACAAATCCAATATAAAAAACCTTGTTTGAGAACTTTACCGACTAACATTTACCAGCAATCACTTTAGTTAGTACAAGTAACTGTAAACTACCATAATATGTATATAACATTTACCTACTCTAGCTTCAACTAAAGCTTACCAATTTCCTCACAGAAATGCCAGCATTACATAGAATCTTTTAATAGAAGTTTACTTCACTTTCTTTGGCATGTCTTTCAACTACATTTCAACTTGCTTGCTGCGCTAACTACCAACAGTAATTTCCTTTTCAAGTGTCAAATTTGTTGGTTTAACTGCAAATTGTACTGCACCACAAGAGGTGCCACTAAAGGTGAACCCAACGTGTGGCGCTTTGCGAATACAGACATCTTTTAAATACTTATCAGGCCCATCTAAACAGAGCTGTCTATCTGTCTGTCTGTCTGTCTATTTATCTATGTTGCATACTCGCTTTTGAATTACACTAGATTTCTTCGTTCCGGCTATGTACCCTACTAAAAAATTGCATTTTACTTTGTGCTAAGGTAAAGTGTACCATGTATGCAGATGAGTGAATGGCAGCCCAGTAGAAAAAATTATAGAAACATTGAATAAATGAAATGACATATGTATATTTCATTTAAAGGACAGTCGGGGATTCGGTTTATTTTAGATCAAAAAGTACACTAAAATTAGAAAATTGTAAAAAAGTATTTTCTACTTCGCTTCTTCTCAAAGTTTGCAACGTTTGTTAGAGCAGAGCTACGCGATAAAATTCTGTGTGAAACTCGGTAAATCTGCGGTCGAGACGTCTTATATGTACGGATTTAAGCAGGTTTACCCAGATGTTGCTTTAGCTAGATGTAGTGTGTTTCGGTGGCACCAGGCTTTTTTGGAGGACCAGGAAGAGGTCGCTGATGAAGGCCGAGCAGTGAGACCAGAGACTTCGACAAACACCTACAATGTGACTCGCGTGTGCAAACTTTTGAAGTTAGACCATCTACTTAGTCGATGTTTAATTGACCAGATGTTAAATTTATCAAAATGAGTCAATCCGATCCGACAAGATATCGCAGCAGATTGCAAGTTGCACCACGACAAGGCCCCAGCTCACACCGCCTTTCTTGTGAACAGCTACCTAGACAAGGCCGACATCTCAACGCTTCCGCAACCGTCCTGCAGCCTAGATGTGGCCCTCCCGGACTTTGTTTGTTTTCTTGCCTGAAAAGACCGATGAAAGGCAAGCATTTTGAGACGACAAAGAGGAGATCCAAGCAGCACGCACCTCGGTTCTCAAGGCTATTACGGATAAGGCCTTCCGTGACGCTATTTATGCTTTGAAATCGCGCTGGCAGCGCTGCATCGACACAGAAGGAGTCTATTGAAGGTTTTTGAAGACTTGTAACGATTGGTTCAATAATTATTTTTAAATCGACTAAGCACTATAACTTTCTGGGAAAACCCTGTATGAGTGAATAGCTTTTCAAAAAATCCGGAGACCTTCGTTGGAACCCTCAGACCCGTGTTCCAACGTGGCAAATAAAACATATAAATCTACGATGCCATTTTTCGTAACATTTTTAATATATTTGTAGTTGTAGCAATTTTACAGTTTCCCGTCGATAGTTAGTGTAGTAAGGCCGCTTGAGACTCTATGGTAAAAAAGCTGCAAAAAATCGAAACAGTATAGTCAAACTTGATACAATTTCAAAGAAACAAAAAACAAAGGAAAGAGTAATTTTCGATTTGAAGATTTGAAGCTTTTTAATAGCTGGGATAACCGGGAATGTTTTCATGAGATAGTTTGGCAATACTACTCAACTTTAGTGTTGAGTTGTTTAGTTGAAGAGACCGAAACCCATGTCGTCGTCTTCCTCGGACTTCGACTCTTACTTAAGCCCTCATGATACCTAAATGGAATACCAGGATCAAATTCAAACTAGTGTTGTCACTAGTTTTTCCACATTTTGGATTTTGTGAGTTTTCGCTTGGGTTTATAAATGCGCATACATATTTACTTGCATTTACATGGCTGTCAGTGACTGTATTGCATTAGAAAAGCCTCAACACAATAGCTTTTGAGAAGCAGCAAAATTGCCAAAAGATTCTTCACGCCGATAGGTGAGCTAAAGCGAGAAATGTATTACTCAAGGCGATATGGGTGAGCAAGAGCGATACATTTTTTTACCGAAGGCGAAATGGGTGAACAGATAGTGCTGGTGTGGCAACGTGAGGAGTGCGATTTTAAATTACAAGTTCAGAATTTGGTTTGAGGTAGCGCCAGCGCTGATGAGACAAAGGTGAAATGTATATACATGCAGGTGCTGCACACCGGGGAACGGCAGTCAGGCCAACACCTTGCAAGGTGTTGCTGTCCATTGATTATACGCTTTAGATAAGCTCGACATGGAAATGAATAGCGTTCAAAAGGAAAAGTGCAAACACTACGAGATAAAAACGAGAGTAAAAGAAATGCAGAAAGCAGAAAGAAAAAAGAAATGTGCAACCAAAAAGGAAATAAAACAGAGGTTGAGCACGGAAGGAAAGCGTCGGTTGCAACGGCAAATACGAAATTTAAATTGCAAATGCGAAGTGTATGCATACAAAAGAAAAGCCTTAAACACGTGTATGGTATACAAACATATATACTCTATGTATGTGTGCGTGCGCTTAACATACCGCTGGCAACAAAGTGGCAAAGCTTATACGATTGGGAAAACAAGTGGCAACACTGCTGCAGCAGTGCTATCGTAGGAAGTGCGGAGCGTGGTTATGAGTGTGTATGGAAAAATCGCTTCAATGGCTCCGCAGCACCCGCTTCGCTGCGCTTGTTGTGTTCTGTTTGATTGTGTTGTTGTTGCGGCTCGTTGCCTGCCGTTGGTAGTTGACGTTGTCGCTGGCGCGCAAGAAGTGCCGAGGTCACAAAAGCCCCCCCACTTCACACGTAAATCCTCATTCAATTCTCTGCGCTTGCCTTTCCGCGTCTGCCATCCCGTTCCAGCTATTGTTGCAGCGCTTACAAATTGCACTTTTGTTAATGCTACAACCGTATTGCAACGTTGTTGCCATATTACATTGTTGTTATTGTTGGCGCTTGCTTGCTGTTGCCACCAACGCCATTGTTGCCGTCATTGTTATACAGTTTGAAGTGTGTTGCAAATGAAAAGGAAGTTGCAATGCAATTTGCTGCTTTTGCTTTTACATTATTTGTTTTGTATTTCCTTTTTTTATTTTGAGTCTTCATTTGTGCATTTGCTTTATTTTTGCGCACCGTCTGTTGTTGTTGCGCTAACAGTTGGCAGCCGCATGTGTGTGCGCTGTTGTGTGGGTGTAGCGTGGCGCTGCGATAATTTCTACTCTGTGGCATTGAAGTTGAAGTGAAGTCGGTCGGCAGTGACTTCAAATGTGGTTTTCAACGCATAAATAGCGGAAGTGGGGCGTTAAAAGCAACACATTTATTCCGGCAACATCAAAGAGCACAAAAATTTGCCATTATTTGGCTGTAAATGGGTACATAATAGTACCTAAACACATACTGTTATGTATAATGTATACATTTCAAGTGCTCATATGTACAGTTATACACTTTTATCTGCACTCAAATTTGCAAATGAGTGTGGCGTGTCAAAATGAGCCATAAAAGCTGGTAATTAGAGGAAGTTTTTATTAAAGATAAGTTAAGGCAACTAAGCCAGTCGTTATGTAATAAAAACATACGCTATTAAGAAATGAGAAGTGATTCATTATAATTAAAAGCATCGCAATCCGTGATATCTTGAATACTTGAATAATAAAGTGGCGCTTTTAAATTATACAAGGCCGGACGATGTTTTCACGGTATCTAAGGAAAATTTTTTATTTTTTTTTGCAGAGTGTTATATATTGGGTAGTCGAAAAAGTCTTTTCGTACTTTGTCAATAAATGTCGTTGCAGTCGTATATATCCAGTGCTACCAATCAAATTGTGTCATATTTTATAGTGTTGGAAAGGTGAGATTTTAAGCTTTATTTAACTAAAAAAAATTTAACCAAAAATTAAATTTGGGAAAGTGTAAAAAAAGTTACAGCTGTTCAAAAATGAGTGAAAATAATGAAGAAATTCGCTATGTTTCGAAATTTTTGTATAAAAAAGTGAAGAATGCCACGCAAGCCACCAATGAAATTTCTGAAGCTTACGGAGACGATGCTGTATCAGTTCGTGTAGCACAACGATGATTCGCCCGCTTCTATTCCGGATTTCTATGTGAAAGATGCACCTCGCTCTGGTCGACCTATCGTTGAAAAAGTCGATGAAGTTATGGCAAAGATTGGCCAGGTTCATCACATAAGCAGCCATGACATCGCTAAGAAACTTAGCATTCATCATCAAACGGTTTTGAACCATTCAAAAAAAAAAAAAACTGGCAATAAAAAGAGGCTCGATGTTGTGGTAGCACATGAATTGTCTGTGAAAGATTTAATGAAATCGAACCATTTCTGTAACGAATGGTAAAAGATCATGGTCCAAGCGTAGTGAAGCTCAAAAAATAGTCGCAAAGCCAGGATTGACGCTTCGAAAGGTTATGCTGAGTGTTTGGTGGCATTGGAAAGGAATCATTCACTATTAGCTGCCCCAGCCTAGTCGAACTGTTGACCCTACATTTTAATGTCAACAACTGATGAGATTGAAGCAAGCAATCGGAAAAAACGGTCAGAGCTGATCAACAGAAAGGGCTTTGTCTTATATCAAGGCAACGCTGGACCACACACATCTATGATGACCCGGCAAAAACTGGGAGAGCTTGGCTGGGAAGTTTTGATGCATCCACCATTTAGCCTAGACTTTGCACCATTTATTTCGGTCAATGCAGAGCTATTGATGCATCCCTTAATAAGTGAATTGGTACAATAAAAGACACTTTTGGATGAAATTGTGGAGAAATACTTCGAAAAGTCTCCACATTGTTGCCAGTTCATAGCTACCAAGCTTAAAAAAAAAAAAATCGTCTTGACGTCGAATTTGAGTGAAATCTTTTTTTGCGAGGCACCTTGGAAAGAGAAAATAATCGTTGGAGGTTAAATGTCACTTTGAGACTAACAATATGGGAACGATTGAAAAGTTAAGGTAAGAAACGTCTATATGAGGTTGTATGTTTGTGTGATCTCCCGGTATTTCAAGGTCTATTCCATTGAACAAATAGTATCCGTGGATATTGACGGTAGGGACAATGTTGCGAAGGTCGTTCTTACGCTCAGGAAAGCGGGGTAAATAAAGGAGTCCAAACAGGAACGTGTCGAAATCGTGAACAGCTGTGTTGCAGAAGTTACTCTCTTTTGAATTTCGTCGAAGAATAAGCAGGTGAAGGTCAGTCGTTGGAGAAGAGGTGCAGTTCGCATTTTCACGATTGGATCCACAGAACCAGGATAGAAGGTTGGAGGTAGAGTTGTCTGTAAAGAGCTGTCATCAGGCCTAGTTTCGGGCGACCGGACTACTGCACTGATTTTCAAGCAGAAGAAGGTAGTAGTAGACATGCTGTTCCGAAAAAAAGTCTCTTTTAGGGAGATAAGCATCCATTCCTGGAGCAGGGCAGTAATACTAGCACTAAACTGGTTAAGCTTCTTGTAAGACAACGACTTCTAACACAACGAAAAGCTTCTGTACGATTTCGACTTAAAATAGAACACAGAAGATCTAATGAACTGCTTGCTCTTAGTTCATTTTGCCGCAATCGTTGAAGTTCTTACTTCACGTTGTCCAATAGATATTCATGCGCTAAGGAAACAATCTTGTCAGACGCAAATTGACAAAGTTGTATGGCTGGAGACATTTTGGTAGTCATATCTTCGTCGAATCATAAGCAGAAGCTAGCATTAACCGTCTCAACATACGTGATGGCCTTAAAGCGCTGTGTCGATTTATAAGGATATTTATCGTTGTTTAAGTGAGATCGACCTTTTAACATAACTCAACCTTACCTAGTATACTAAGAGCCAACCATCTTAAATTATATTTAACCTAATCCAATTATGGAATAATTTTGAAACAGCGAACCAGTCATAGTAAGGGGATCTGATGGGCCCCACAGTAGTTCGCTCGTTTTTCCCATGTATCTACAGAGGAATAAAGAAATAGAAATGATCGTTCTCCCGTTGGTCGAACCAATGCAACCATAAAAAATGTTCGGGAACGTATTCACAGAAATCTTCTAAGAAAATAGAAAAATTTGTCAAGGGATCAACCACTTGTTCGAGATAACGCGCTTGAAGGAAACTAGACTAAACAGATACAAGCGGTGACACGCAGTCAACGGCCATGAAATTATTTTTATGTTGCATATAAATATAAAATCTATGCATCTCTTATTCCAAGGGTTTAATGTGTCATCGTACAGCTGCAGTAATGGTTTGGTGGGGAGTCACCTAAAAAGTCGTTAAGTTCTGTGAAAAAGTTGTTAAAAGTTGGATAAAAGTATACCAGCAGTATGTTTCAGGTGACGTGGTAAAACAGTCAGGTAAAACAGTCTTTTCGATGGAGGCCGTTTAGTCTTCCAGAAAAATTATATTCCAGCACACAAGTCAAAAACCACCCAGCAATGGTATAAAAGCAATATTCCAGGATTCGTATCTGTAATTGATTGGCGTCTGGAAGCACTGATTTGAATCCATTGGACAATATTTTGTGATTAGAGTTAGACTATATGGACAGAATATTACACATAAATCTGGTGAGTCTGTGCGTGTAACTATTGATTAATGGCCGAACTAAGAATATTTTATACCCTGAACAGGGTATATTAAGTTTGACACGAAGTTTGTAACTTCCAGAAGGAAGTGTCGGAGACCCTATAAAGTATATATTTAAATGATCATAATGTTGAGCTGAGTAGATTAAGCCAAGTCCGTCTGTCTGTCTGTCCGTCTGTCTGTCTGCATATAAACGAACTAGTCTCTCAATTTTTAAAATGTCGTCTTGAAATTTTGCAAACGTCATTTTCTCTTCAAGAAGCTGCTCATTTGTCGGAACTGCCGATATCGACCATTATAACATATAGCTGCCATACAAACTGAACGACCGGAATCAAGGACTTTCGCATTTGACATAGTATCTTCACGAAATTTGACATGGATTCCAGCTTGAAGTAATAATATAATCTCCGAAAAATTTGTTCATATCGGATTACTATAGTATAAAGCAGCCATACAAACTGAACACATAGTTACTAAAAGAAATGCAACTGTGAAGGGTATATTAAGCTTCGGCGCAGCCGAAGTTAATGTTTTTTTATTTATTCTTATACCGATTAGCTGACTGATTTGGCGCCAGACTTTGTCTTCTTAAATATTATGGAGAAAATACAGAAACCTGTTAAAACACTATAAATGTTACTACTATGCATGTGTTGTACATTTTATAATTAAGCCGTTAACTCTTTAATTCTAAACTCTTTGTGGTATAAACATTTCTGTCTGTAGCACATTTTACCAACTTTTAAAACGTCTGCATTTTTTTACGCATCGCTTTAGTCATTGTTTGCGACCCTTGATCCACCAGCAAACCAAAAAAAACAAAAAAATAAAACGAAACACTCTCGTGACAGTGTCTTAACCCGTCTGAGTGAGCGCCAGCCATAATGGTGCTGCAATAAAACAAATGAGCGCTAATGCCTGACAGTGTGCAATCAACATCAACACAACCCGAGTGCAGTTAAAGCAACAAACAGTTAAAGCTTCGCACATAAGTTGTCATATATGAATGAGTATATATTATAATGGGTTCAAAAGTAGGTAAGTATGTGCAAACAACTGTTTTTATGGCTGTATGCGTGTGTTTGTGTGTGTGAATGAGCACAGTTTATAAATCGCGTGACAATGCAAACAGCAATTCCGTGGCTGGTTGCTGTCAGTTGAGGCATTAAAATCTTGCGCGATTCACACGGACGTGTGCATAGAGCAATACAAAAGCAACAATTACAATGAAAGTAAAATAATAATAATAATAGTACTATCAACAACAATCGTGAGTAGTAGCAAAAGTTCAACAATGCGACAATTTCCAGGCAGCTGTTTGCTACGTTGGGCTGCACGGGTATGCGTGAGTGTGTGTGTGTGTGTATAAGTGTGTGTAGATGTGGCTATGTAGGTTTGATAGCGCCGAGGACGGCGGCATGCAACACTGCAACGGACAGGTCGAGTGACACATGCACTACCAGTCGGCGACATGACATTAAAATATGGCAAGCTGTCATGGTGGCAACTTGTTGGCGGTTCCGAGTGTAATTAAGCAAAAAATAAAAATAAAATACGAAAATAATGTGTAAATGAGGAGGATTAAGGAGGGAGCCTACAGTGTTTGAACAAATAAAAAAATGGTATAGTTAAGCCCGTAAGCATGCTACTTTACATACTACTGAAAATATACACTACTCTGCTAATGAAGTCGGGCGGTATCAAATATTTGAGGTTCCAGCACCCTACAGACATATGTACTTATGGTATAAAAAGCACTAAATATGTTAAGATCTCAAACTCGAAAATATCTTGCGTAATAAGAGTCACATGAAAAGACGTTTGACAATTTCGATAATTATTTTAGTAATAATTTGTACCTATTTTGCCCACTGTCGATAGTTTTTTCTTCACTGCAGATCGTATAACGTTTTTAAAGGTTATATAATTGTTAAGTTAATAATTTTTGTAACAATATGTTTTTGGCTTAAGTTTAGCTGTTTTCTGAACAGGGTATACCAAGTTTGCATCTTTGTAACACCCAAAAAAAAAGCCGATTTAGCTTGTCCACCGTCTATCTGCCTTTACATTCTCGAAATAGTGTCTAGTATTTTTAGATATCGACCTGAAATTGGGCACACATTTTCTCGCAAAGAAGTTGTTCATTTGTGGAAACCGCCGATATCTGACACTATATCATACTTGTATAACTGGGGCCCTATTCCGTATCTCGATTCGCAGATGCATTTTATTCGAAATTCGGATCTACTTCATAATTATGCGAAAGTTGTACTACCCTGTGCCAAAATAAATACGTACAAATTTCGTTTTTGCTTTCTACAATTCAAAAGCTAACGCACTTTTTTCGAAAATTGGTTTGAAAATCCGAAAATCGAGTTACAGAATATAAAAATCCGAATTTGAGTAAAATTTTTTTCGAATCGAGTTACAGAATAGGCCCTCTGCCATACAATCTTACCGATCGAACTCAAGTCCTTGTATAGAGAACTTTTTCATTTGACAAGTTATGGTCACGAAATTTGGCATACATTATATTGTTCAAATCGGAGCACTATAGCATATAGCTGCCATACAAGATGACGGATCAAAATCAAGAAAAATATATTTTTGTACCCTGTTACGCTATAGACGCACCTTTGAAGTGCACCGCACCGAACTTATCGTTTTTCTTCTTCTTGTTTTTGACCTCATAATGCTTTTTAGACTTTCAAAATAATATTTTTTCAAAGCATAAGTTTATAACGTTTTTGATAACAGCATTCTGTTTCGATAGACTTTTTTAGTCTTAAAGTTTGCTTTTGGTTTGTTCCTTAATACTCAGACCGATTTCAATAATTCGAAGTTCTAATCGGTTATGTAAGTGCTTTTGTATTGAGAAACAAGAAATGAACTTTATTAAATTCCGTAAAGACAAGTATGGAAATAGAATAAATAGATCTAATTTGTAATTTCAAAAACAAAAAAAATATATATATATTTCAAAAACACCTGCCGAAATTTGAAGAGGCATCTTTCTCTTGACTTATTATGCAGCACTGATTTCTGAGGAAAGCGTGGACTATCTCTAAGTCTGGTTGGCCATCAATTATCAGTTAAGTGCTGGTTAAATTAACCAAGTATCCTTCTTTCGGTAAAGAATTTTTTTTTAACCAGAACTTAACCGACAGATGTCTGCTAACCAGACATTGAGAACGACCCTAATAATGATAACTTCAACATACATAATTTCGAAATTCGAACTTAAATATTTCGACTTTGGAGTTTAACTTTGAAAAAACGGAGAAAAAGCATTTCCACTTTTGACTGCTTTTCTCAGAAAAAAATTGGTTTGGTTTAATGCCCAGCCGAGTGTTATAAAAAGCTGTGACAAACAGATATCACGGTTACTATGAAGATATATGTATGTATGTCGTAGATATAAACGAGACTAAAAATATTTATGACTTCCATTCAAATGACGATCAATTCAAAATAGGGATTTGAAATTTTTTTTCCTATAGCTACCCGAGATAGAGAATAGCTTAAGTGTATTTCTAAAAAGCCAATAACTATTCGATGGTGTGAAGAATACATAGGTTACCTCATTTGTTAAATAAAATGTTGAGAACTTTTCAAAAATAATATTACTAAAATATTTGGAAGGTTGTTGCTACTACAAAAATATTACTTTATTAGCATACGTTATTTGTACCGATTTTTATACATTTATATAAATTATTTAGAATAAAAAGAAGCAAAAAAATACCAAGCAAAGCAGGAAAAACGAATTAAGAGGATATTCTGGTCTAGGATTTCGAAAAGTCGTTTTTTTTTGCATATTTTGCAAATTTAGACTTTAAAAAAATATAACCTTGAAAGGATTTTTCAAAATCCGACTATTTTCAAAGATACAGCCGACTTTGTGACGTGGCGTCCGTGTTCACTGGAATTGCCTCCTAAACCTTAAACACGTTTTTCTCGAAACTACTTTTTTTGAGGTGCTTGACATGATAACTCAAGTTCTACTGAATCGATTCCTTTGAAATTTGGTATATATCTTCTCTATACAATGCTCTATCGTGTCTGCTTTGGATTTCCAAAATTTTTGATTATAAGTATATTTAAAAAATTCGAAAAGGTCGAAAAAATCGAAAAAAAAATTTTCACGTCGACGCCATTTTTTTTTTTTTTTTTTGTTTGTTTTTGAAAATGACAACGACATTCTTATTAATGAAGAGTCTTCTTGTTGCCCCCACTATACCGGCCCGTACCTCGACGAATTTTGTTTTTTTTTTCTTGCAATTTTTTTTATATTATTTAAATGTCAATAAAAAAAACATATAAAAAAGTGGATAGTAAAAATGTTTTTAATTTTTTTATTTTAGTTTAAAAAATGCTTAAAATTCATGCGTCTAGACCAGAATACCCCCTTAAACTCCGAAAAAAAAATTTTGACAGTACAAATTTCAGCCAAGTATTATAGCGAAACAAATGGATTTTTCACGAAACTATTTTGCTTTATACACATTTTTTATTTTTCCCCCCAACCGCAAAGTTGTTGTTGCGTTTTTTTTTTTTGTTTTTTTCATTTTATGTAGTGTGCCACAAGCGCGCGCCCAACATTTCACGCTTTGCCACTGTCGTTGTCAGCAGCAGCAGCAGCAGCGTTGGCTGATGTCGCGCAGCTGTACACATTATTGTTGTGAGTGACGCGGCGACTGTCTGTGCAAAAAGACTGCAGCGACAAGTGCAAAAATGTGACTTCCGACACCGACGATATTGCGGCGAACGGTAACAAAGGCAAGCCAACAGCAGCAATAATAGCAACAAAAGAATTGTCTTTGGCAACAAAAAGCGCAGCAACGCGCGACAATAGCGGTGGCATGACAGCAAGCAGGACGCCGCTTGGTTTAGCGTGAACGACACGGACATGGACATGACAGGCGACAGCAAAAGTATTTTGCAATGCGCATTTAAAACTCTGATTGTCAGGGTCTTGCACTATTTTTCATAGCGTTTTGTCGACAGCATGTTTTTTTTATTTAACGCGCCAAGAGCGTGAGTGCAGTTGCTGTTCTTCATTTCTTATTTACATATTTATCATGGTGTTGCCACAGTGCATAAATGTATGTATGTATGAATGGAAGTGTGTTGGCGCTATTTGTAAGAGACATATTTTGTTTCTTCAAGCTGAGCATTTATTTTTGGTTCACTTTTTGGCTTGAGTCTTTTTAACGCCTTCTATTTGTGTAATTTGTTTTTGTTTTTGTTTTTTTTTTTTGTGCTTTGTTGTTGAGCGTAGTTGGCAACGCAGCGCCACGCGTTATCAATACTGCAAAAGTTGTCTTGAATCTCGTAAATTCACTACAGTCTTCAACTCGCTTGTGTGCCACTCACCACATTTCAACCCAACTCAGTTCATGCCTCATTTCAGCTCAGCTTTAACCACTCCGCCATGTTGTTGTCAGTCCTTGCTGGCATGACCATTTCAGTTTTCTGACATTTGCTCTGATTGTCCTTGTTGACGTTGATATTTTTCTGTCATTGCTGTTGTTGTTGATCTACTATTTACAATGTTGCGGCATTTCTGAAGTTTGCCACTCATCCACACACACACATACATTTTTTCGTTACTCAACGCGCCTCTCTTTCTTTAGAGTACCGTTATTTTTGCTATGCGTCAAATGTTATGTCAGTCGTTTATTGCTTAACATTTGACATGACAGCCAAATGCAGCACTACTGCTTGAGTGAGTGACTAGCCGACGGAATACCTAAGTGACAGACAGACAAGTAAATAGGTAAACAGAAAATAACATACAAAAATACGATATTACATACCTTTGTATTGTACAAAAAAAGTGTAGAAGTGCGACAGACGTAAGTGTAATATTTTCAGCTGTCATTTCGCAAAATGTCTACACAACTGACACGTACCTTCGGGTATATATGTATATATGTACGTACATATATGGCAAAAACCACTTTAGTACACCTTTTACCGTTCACCTGTTTTACTCGACGTCCAAGCCAACGACCTAACGTCTCTTCAACACCCAAGGCACTGCCAACTTTCCACTACACAACCCGCAAAGTGGCCAAGTGACTGCGCTCATACGGCGCACACCCATGACCCGTTGAAAATGTCAGCCTTCTATGACGGCGTACTCATGTCATATCGCACGCTTCTAGTTAAATGCCATGGGAATGAGCGTAGCGCACCAACACATGCGTAGTGATTTATGTTTTCACTATTGTTGTTGTTGTGTTTGTGTAGTTCGCAATTGGAATTGCGTTCGTTCTAAAATGACAATCAGCGTCAAGTTGAATTTGACATTAGTAAGTCATTTCACACTTTTGATATGAAGCTCGTGACAGTTGTGAAAATCAGAGGAAATTGTGTAAAGCTGCACATAAATGTGTATTAATAAATTGAGATAAATATTGTAAATCTTCTTAGGGTTGCCACATTTTTGCATTATCTCTTATCTCATGAGTTTATAGCGAAGTTGTCAGAATAATTCATTTTTTTCATTCAATAAAAATAAAAAAGTATAATTTTCTATTTTAATTTGTGTTTGGAACAATTGGTTCGGGAGATGTAGGCCGTTGACTTGGACACGATTTCATCAATCTCTAAGTTGCCAAAGGAATATTCGCGAACTACTCCTTCGCTACGCCACACAATTATGCAGATTAATTTGAGATTGATGCAATTTTCCTATATACTTTAACACATAAATTCATTAACAGCTTGGTTAAATCCTTTCAAAGCATATGATCCTATTACTGCCGAAAACAACAAACAATTCACAATTTTTTGTGTCAGATAATAGTAAAATGAAGTTGATCAAGGGAGATGACACTTGGCTCTTGTATATGAGCAAACTTAAGCATAATCAGTTAAATTTAACTTAAGCCTTGCAGACTCAGCTCACACTTCGTTATAATTTCAATTATTTTTAGTTCGAATCTGGTGACACTTATATCTTACCGGAACAGTTAATTGACCATTTCTTGCTTGAATTGCAAAACTCACCTGAAAAAAAGGAAAAATAAATTAAATTTCTGTAAACGCATGTTTAATACAAAATAGTTTCCTAAACTAAGACCATCCATTATTATCATAATAAACCTAATCTTCTTCAAACAAATTTATTCCTGCTCGAATTCAATTGTTTTGTTTTCAGTTTCAAAGCTTTTCATGAAAACATTGAAATTCGAAAAAAAAAACCTCCGAAAGAATATATAATGTTCTTAACTCCAAGATATTATATGTGACATGGTCTACGAAAAGGGGGCTTAGGTGTCAAAAAAAAAAAAAAAAAAAATTGGTTCTTTGGCACTTAAGCCCCCTTTTCGTAGACCAGGTCACATATATTATTTAGGCAAAATAGTAGTGTGATTAATTAATTTTGTTGAAACCACCACGTCTGGTAAATACATAATAACACATACAGAGCAGTTAAGTCCTCAACAAGGCCTTCATCGATCTGTGGTTTACTCTTCCCTTTTGGAATTAATATATCTACAACTCCTCCGAAGGCCCTAGCAGCCAGTGCTGATTCTTATAAGTGGATTAATTATTTATAATTAGTTCTCTTTTAAATAAATAAATAAATAAAAAATATCTACAACTCCTATGTTTGTTCTTCCTTAGTAACCAGCGTTTACTCCTAATTTACTCCTTTCTCTTAAAGTAATCCATAAAAACCCTTTAGGAAATGTTAGAGAGATTGGTTCGTTATCTAAGTACTTTCGATTTTTTCATGGAAGTAAAGGACGATTTTGTTTATTGTGGAAAACATTATACGAAATCATATACTCTCTGTTTTGATAAAATATCTTTAACCATCTTTCGGGCAAGAGATTAATTCCAGGCTCATAAAATCTTAATCATTGCAGGCAAAAAACTGGTTCAAGTAGCGTGTTCTGATTTGAGGTGAAGTTTATTCAATCAAAAAAAAAAAAAATCCAAAGACCGGTACAAGTAGTAATCCGAATTTACCAGGTTTGGAGTATATAGTGAGTGTGGTAGCTCATTCCATTCAAGCTGCAAAAGTTTTGGCGAGTTAGCAAACTTCTTTTCGGTCTCTCTTTATTCTGGTTGAAAAATACACATTTTTCATTGTTCAATTTAGATCTCTTCTGTTTGAGTACATCACTCAATTTGTACAGCTGAACACAATATACCTCGAACTTAATCGTGTTATTGTCGCACAAAAGCTGAAAAGAAACGATCCCTTTGAAATCCCATCAAAGAGACAACACAACTTTTTTAATGGTTACTATCGGCTTTCGAAGTAGTTTGAGCTGGTTCATCCTCTCTAAACCATCATCTCTAGCGGTTTACATTCTTGTAAACAACCCAGATTTCATCGTCAGTAACAATGCGCATTTAGCGCATCCTCAAGCTCGAAAGTGCCGGAACGAAATTTTTCAAACCAATTTTGGCATTGCCATTCGATCAACACATTTTCTCCGTACATATCACACAATTTCCGTCATGCTTGAACTGTATTTTACCCTCTTCGGTCAGTTTCCAGACAAAAAATGTTCCAAAAAATTTTAGAAACTTATTTTTTTTTTTTTGCGTTACTTGTCAGCTGTTCAAAAATTAGGTTGTTCCGCCTTTTTATCTTTTGAATTTCGCGGCTATGTATAAAGCGCTACAGAGCTCATATCTGGAAATACTTTACATCTATCTAACATATGTACATCTTTGAAAGATCTTGACATAACCTACAAAATGACGTTATTATACATGATTAGTTTGCATATTGCGTTCAACAGTTATAGACGTGTATACACGAAGTTCACTAACGCCGAAACTCGCGCTATTTTAAATTTTCTTCCGTTAAAGGCAAATCCGCTGGAGAAACATTCCGTGAGATTTATGGTGTTTAGGGGGATGGTACTCTATCACTTCGAACTGCGGAGGAATGGTTTCGACGATTCAGAGTGTGTGAAAACGACATCACGGATAAGCCAGCCGGCGGAAGACCTGTGACGACGAATACTGATCAAAGCATGGAAAACATACTGTGAACAACTGGACCACTTGAAGCAGGCGATCGACCAGAAGCGTCCAGAATTGGACAACAGGAAGGGTGTAGTGTTCGACCAGGACAACGCCAGACCACACACTTCGTTGATGACTAGTCAGAAACTAAGGGAGCTCAGATGGAAGGTTTTATCACATCCACCATATAGCCCGGACAAAGCGCCAAGTGATTACCACCTACTCCTTGCCATGGCACACGCCCTTGTTGGTGTAAAGTTGAACTCAAACGAGGCTTGTGAAAAATGGCTGTCCGAGTTCTTTGCAAATAAGGAGGGGGCTACTACGATTGGGATATTATGAAGCTACCTTCAATGTGTGTATGTTTTTAAATATTTGTTTTTAGTTGGTTTTCGATTCGGCTCAAACATTTCATTTGCTCGAAAATTTCGTTTGTGTTATTAATTCAGCGAGTTATCATTAGCAACCGGTTGCCCGTTATCATACTGATTGAGTACACCATTTTTAATGATGTAAGAAGCATCAAAATAGAGTGCAGAATATTTGATTAATAATGTTTCGAAACTGAAATTCGATTCGGTTCGAGATATTAAATATGCAAGGTTTTGTAAATACAGCCGCTTTTATTCAACTGATGCAAGAACATTGATCTACAAAATGAAACTGATCTTATGGTAATGACAGTCGTTATTAAACACGCAATGAAATGAGATTTTTAAATATTATTATCTCATATTAAGCTTTTCGAACACACGATTTGTGGAATAATTTCAAGGTACCACAAAATTTGACAAAAAATCTGCTCCATAGCCTAAAGCCTGAATACGCGTAATAAATCTTCAAAAACACAATTGTCGGTTTTTGAATAGAGCTGACAACTCATCGCTTAATCTCTGTTTTTATTTTCACAATATTTTAACAGCACATAAATTGGAAATTTCCTCCGCACTTCATAGCCACTGGCGTGTGCCATAAATCATGCCCACACAAATTCATTATTAGCACTTGTTTCTTTGTATCAATGCTAATTTATAGATTTTGTCTAAATTTCAAAATAACCTTTTGACACATTTTACCAAAAATAAACACGCACACACACATATCCACATAGACATTAACGACTCATAGACGCCAAGAGTTGGTAGCGCAAAATTTATAGCGACAAAATTAGCTTCAGCGAAAACCACAAAAATGATAAATATAAAATACAGACCAAATGGCAAAATAATAATGCAAATATATTAAAATGTCACAAGTATGCGCATAAATACAAATATAGTATAACCACGGCAAATCAAAAATGAAAGTACGCTTCAAGCACACACACACACACACACACAAGCGTATTTATATGAGTAACTTTGTGCGCGCTGCGCTCGGCTCTCCTGACCCGTCAGCCATATTTCATAATAAAAATGTATACTTAAGTGTGCTATAAAATGCTTTAAAGCAGCCATAAATTTAACGATCAATTTCATTAATAAGCGGGCAATAAATTAAAAACGCACCAACGGGCATGAAGCGGCACAAAAACACAAAACAACAACAAAATTTATTAAATGAATTCAAAACAAAATAATAATAACGTGTACAAGTCAGCGCGATCGTCAATGCTAAGTTGGGCGCGAAAAAATCGCAAAGGCGATCGAGCGTTCGAATGGTCGCGCCAGCAAGCGATCGGTGCGGCGCATGTGTGTGTGTGTGTGTGAGCGCTGAAATTTATGCCCTCACCAGCGAGGGCAAATTCATTTCATTTAGAAAGCATTTATATTAATAATTTTTGCATATAAAAAAATATCGAAAATGCTAAAATAAAAACACTTAGCAATAATAATAAAAATATCAAATAATATTACAAAAAAAAAAAAAAATATTAAAAAAAATTTGATTGTGGCGAAAAATTAATGGGTGAAATTCAATGAATTCATTTTGCGTGCACGTGCGGCATAATAGCACAATAATCATAACAATTTGTACAACAACGACAACAATAAACGCCAACAGCGGTACCGCCTTAACAACAACAACAACAATAACTAACAGGAGTAAGCAACAAATTGCCCAACTGGCGATGGCTGACAAACCGACAAATATGTCAAAGTATTGGATAAATGAGACGCTAAAAGGCACGCTCGAAATATAAAACAACAACAACAACAATATGCATATGTACATGTATGAGAGTTTGTGCAGCAGCTCGCTAAATCAGGCGTGGGGAGCCTACAAATGTGTCTGTTGTATATATCGACGCCAGCGATCGCATATGGAAATCACGTATTGGCGACAACGCCAACAACAATTCTCATGCAACCCACGAAGAGTTGCGAACACAGGCGCTGGCTTTAATGAAAGGTGGCGATGTGGCCAGTGGCAGTGGAACGAAAGCGGCGCAGCGCCCAGCTGCAAGTGTTGAACACTAACATACATACATACATATGTACATACATACATACCGCTTATATAGTTGTAATTCCGAAATCAAAACGAACACTCCTCAACAATAATCGATAACAAATTAGCCCATAAATTATATGCGGGTAATAAGCGTTTTGCGCGTTTTTATGCATGCCCATTCATACATATTTACACACATACATACATATTTACATCCATACATACATATATACACATACATACATATTTACACACATACATACAAATAACTATATTAAATTGTATATGCATGCGTCGAGCTTAGTTCGCTCACTGACTGTTCGTATGCCTGTAATGAGTCGTTGAAATTTTGTGAAAAATGGCAAAAATGCCATGCAATCAAAATCAAAAGAGATTTACGAATACAACGCGTATTAGCCGTAATATACGATCAAGCGAAACGCAATTCTACAGTGTGCCACAAAAGTGTGTGTTCTTTGAAAGTTTTGAGCACGAAAAGTAACTCTCAGTTGAAGTATATTTACATGCTTTTATTCAGGATGACGGTTAAGAGGGTATTCTGGTTTAGAAGCTCGAATTTTAGGTATTTTTATTGACGCAATAAAAAAAATCAAAAACTATTTTGACTATCCATTTTTTACATGTTTTTTGTTGATATTCTAAGAATGCAAAACATAAATAATATGAGAAAAAAAAAAAAAAAAAAATTAAAAAAAAACTGCAGGTCGGCGAAGTAGAGACTGATGAAACAATGGCTTGTCCTGCTGTGCAGGACATAAATCCTTTCCGTGACCTAAAATGAAACTTTATGCGAAATCCGTGAAGAGTAAAAGTGTAGTTATGGTGAAGGTTTTAAAAAAATGTTTCGGGTTTTTTCCTGCTTTTTTGTGGTTCGGAATTAAAAAAAAAAAAAAAAAATCTTTCGAAAGCTCTTCGTAGTGCGATACTATGTATAATGTATGAGAAAGCTCTGTGTAAAATTTCATGTGAATCGGTTGAGTAGAACTTGAGATATCATGCAGACCGTTTCTAGAAAAGTAGTTATGAGAAAAACGAGTTTAAAGCTTGAGAAAGGTTGGTTTTGTCGGTGCGTCACAAAATGAGCTGTAACTCCGAAAATAATTTGAATTTCGAAAAATCCTCTTAGGCACATTTTCTTGAAGGGTTATATTATAAAAATATGCAAAAAAAAAATCAAAATCGATTTTTTCGAATTTCTAAACCAGAGTACCCCCTTAATTAAACCTGGAGAGTATCATTGATGGTGTTACCAAGAATAGATAATTACTATGTTTCGACCGCCTGACTACCCGATTTAGCGCCCATACTCGCCTGCAGCGATCTACTTTTTTTAATAGTGCACGGAAGAGTAAATGTGACACCATACAAGTTTTTATTGGGCAGTCGAAAAATTCTTTTCGTATTTTGTCAATAGATGCGGTTGCAGTAGTATGTCTCCAGTGTTACCAATCAAATTGTGTGGTACCATATACGTATATGTGTTGGAAAGGTGTGATCTTAAGCTTGGTTTAACCAAAAAAAAAATTAAATCCAGGGAAGGTAAAAAATGTTACAGCTGTTCAAAAATGATGGAAAAAAGAAGAAATTCGCTATATTTTGAAACATTTGTATACAAAAGTGAAGAATGCCACATAAACCACCAATGAAATTTCTTAACTTTACGGAGACGATGCTCTATCAGTTCATGTATCACAACAATGTTTCTTTGTCCGTTCTGGAAATTTCGATGTGAAAAATACACCTCTCTCTGTTCGAGCTATCGTTGAAAACGTCTATGAAGTTATGGAAAAGATTGTCCAGGACCGTCACATAAGCAACCATGACATCGCTAAGGAACCTAACATTCATCATCAAACGGTTTTGAACCATTTAAGTAAGGCTGGCTACAAAAAGAAGCTCGATGTTTGAGTGCCTCAAGAGTTGTCTGTGAAAAATTTCATGCACCGAATTAACATCTGTGATTCTTTGCTGAAACGAAATGAACTCTAACCATTTTTGAAGCGAATGGTAACAGGCGACGAAAAGTGGATCAAATACGACAATAATGCGCGAAAAAGGTCATGGCCCAAGCGTGGTGAAGCTCAACAAATAGTCGCAAAGCCAAGATTGAGGCCTCTGAAGGTTGAATGTTTGGTGGGATTGGAAGAGAATCATCCTTTAAGAGCTGCTCTAGCCTAGTCGATTGATTGACTTTCGACTCTAGATGTGCTAGAAGAAGTTTAGACGTACGTAAAAATTTTAATACATGTTGGACAATGCTCTTCTGCCAACAGGACGAACTAGTTGGATTTCACGATTCAAGTAATCGCTATAACAGGTTTGTGTTAACCTTGTTGATACAAGAGAGTCTCTTGTACCATCCGTGTGGGTTTTTGGTATCCCAAATGACCGATGTCACTTATAATAGTAGAACTTGACAAAAATCTGGAAAACAAAATCCTTAAAACAATGTAGAAGAAGCTAATACCTCTTTAAAAGACATCCACTTATTCATCTCATAGACAACTCACTTGTTTTGCTTATTGTTAATACATTTAAAATTTATGGCAAATGGCGAATCGATGAAGAAAACAATTTAAATCGATAATTGAAAATGTGAATTACACTTTGAAAAAGAACCCGCTTGGTATTCAGATTTATCCATATATTTGATTTGTAAAGTTATTGTACGGTTCGTCACCCCCTCAAGTTATGACCAATCGAACGCATCATAATGGCACTCAAGTATCATAAACATCTTTAGCTTTCTAAGCAATAATTTAATTGCATCGTTACACCATTATATTTATATAATTAAAATAATAATGAAGAGCCATAAGTCGACTGTTTATTTTTGTGAAACGATTTATGTATCTTTAGTCCCATACCTTTTTCGTACCACTGTATGTAATACCACTATTAGCTATTAGATGCCTGATGAAGTGTTGGTTGTTGTAGCGTGTAATAAAATATAAAATTTAACCTCGTTGTCAGTGTTCAAAGCAACAGCAAAAAGATATTAATGTTGTAGTTTATATATTTTTTTACAACTATTTTGTGGCGTAAATGTGATAAAAATGAAAATTTAATAAACTGTTGAAATGGCGCACAAACGGAATAATAAACTACACTTGCAATAGAAAGGCGAAATAATTGGATTAAACACATAAAAGTGAGTGCAAACATGCGCCAACAAATATTGCACTAATTTATTAACATATTTACAAATACCCAGTACTCAAACCAACAGGTTAAAAACAGCTTTACAACTGGTTTTAATCAAAGGTTGAACTAGTCAGTCAAATGCGTTTCTTCACAAAAGAAACTGGTAGTTTGTAGTAGTTGGGATTCTGTGAGATGTAATTTCGATTTCGGTTAGAAATATACCATTTTCAGCATTTTTTTAATTAAAGGCGGATATACTATATATGACTGTGTATTTTAACTTACATTCTAGGAAGTTTCTTTAGATTTTGTTCTAAACTCCCGTTTCGTTTTATGAGAATTTTCTGAGCTAACTTTCCAACTCATGCATTTTGGATTTAGTCGATTTTAATCCTGAAATTAAGATCGTTAACTATTTTTTGTTTTGTCTACTTTAGCCATATTTTCATCGAGTGGTCCAAATAAAATGAAACTCGAGAGAATGACGAAATGTCAATTGTCAACTTTGAGGAGTGTATTTAGAGATGGTTCACCATGATACTCGCCAGTGTTAGGAAATGCTTCGGTTAATGCTGTAAATTACGGACAAAATACTTTCGCTTAGCAATTCCTAATAATTTTCAATAAGCAAAAAATACACCCAAGCAACTACCAAATTATAACTGGGATATGCCATTAACTGTTTCATACACTACGAAGGCGGCATATTGTTAATTTGATGGGTGATTGCAGTTAAAAAATTTGGCACATTTGCACAGGAAACGATTTACAAAATATATGGTGCGAAGCACTTAAGGGGGTATTCTAGTCTAGAAATCAAATTTTGGGCAGTGTTTGAATTTTATTTCAACAAAACCAAAAAATATTTTTGCTATCCATTTTTTTATGGTGTTTTTATTGATATCTTAAGACAACAGAAAAAAAATTTTACAAAAAAATATTAAAACTTAAAATAATTAGAGGGGGCGAGACAGGTGTAAAAAAAAATGGCGCATTTTGGTGCCTTGATCCTGACTCTCCTGGTGGTCTGAAAAAAAAAAAAATATCAAAAAAAAAAAAATCTTAATCAGTAAGGATACTGTTATAGTCCCTACCTCAGGGCAGACGAAAAAAGATTTTTTTGAAAAATGGCGACTGCCTGAAAATAAAAATCATTTCTCACGATTTTTTTTGAAATTCCTGAATTTTTTTAAAATATTAAAAACAAAAATTTTGACACGATGCTGGTAGGAACAATAAAGGATTATATAAAGGAGGTTCGCACAAAATTTCAAGTAAATCGGTTGCATATAATTTGAGATAATGCCAGTACCGTGTGGAAAAAAGTAATTTTGAGAAAAAAGCGTTTAAAAAAGTGAGTCTACCTACCTACCGGGCTAGGTACTGCGTCACTAAAGTAACTGTAGCTCTCAAAATAATTTTAATTCTTAAAAATCCTAGAATACCCCCTTAAACTAATACAAGGCTTATTCAGTGCTTTTGTTTTGGTGCTTAAAGTTTGAGCAGAAAATATTTATTTTAATGTTATTTGAGTAAATGTATGTCTCCTAATATAACCTGGCACTAGTTTAGTTATTTATATGACCTCTTTGTCTTATTCATTATTCAAGTAACTGAAATAATTTTTTAAATATTTTCATTAATAAGGAATTTAAGACCTAGAGATAGTAATAACGACTGAGACTGACTTTTATAACAAGTAATTTCTTCCCACTCTTTCCTTTACTTTAAATTTTTATACACATACATATGTATGTACTCGGCTATATAAATAAAATAATATAAATATAAAATTATTAGTTTAACACTGCCCGCTAATACTTCTTTCCAACTCATGTTTCTGTAATATTAATTTTATTTATTTATTCGTTAGTTCGTTTAGCGCAATGACCATTTATTTAACTGGTTACCCGCTGTTCGAGTATTTATATGACCCCTACCGTGCTAAATAGCTATGCTGCTGTGAAATCGGCGACTCACTTTGTGTGAGAGCACTAAACGAAGAAGGCTGAACTCTGATTGCGAGGACTTTGAACTCCACACATTTTTGAATTCGTTTATTTCATATTTTTTAACTTATTACGATTTACACTCGAATTTGCAACAGAGAAATTACAGTGACCACCAAACGGTTATAATTCAATAATAGTGGAAACTTTTGCATGACAAAAATAAAATAAAACATTTGATATTTCTTATCGAGAAGAAATCGCTACGAGTCAAAAAAATGTTTTGTTGGTGGGAAAATGTTAAGCAATCTTGGCGCTGCTGAATTATAGTGTGTAATAAACTTTTTATGCGAATCAAGTCAATTTCGCTTTATCAAACACTTGAGATTTCAGAACATTACTTGGTTCATATATAATATTTGGTTGCACTTGATTTATGAGTATGCCATTAAATTAATATTAAAAGTTAAGAGTTATGACTCATTGCAATATTTTTTCGAAATATGTGATTGTATATATAGATAAAAAATAAAAAGAATTATGGCGATTTGAATTCATATCAAAAACAATTAGGGAAAGCTGCTTTAGAGTTTAGAAAAAAAATTGTCTTATGTCAAGAAAATTATGTTATCGCAATTGCTTTAAGCTGATTTCTAAGCTGAGATGCTTCAGCACTGAGTCTTACTTATCTTATTTCGTTTTTTGTTTTTAAGTCAAAAATGTATTTCGTTGGGTAAGTTATACATATATTTGTACCCTATCCTTACGAAATTGCGAAGCCTTTAGAGGTAAGGTGTAAAATGAAAAGTATAGTAATTAGCTATAGTCACAGAACCCAAGCCACACCGTCAGGTTAAAATGTGCATGCCCCTTCTATGAGAGAGAGCCTTAAAAATCTAAAGCATACTTTAGTTCGAGCTCACTCTCATAAGGAACCCACATAAAATTCAAAACTGTAGAACAAATGCCTCAATTCGAGCTGCAAATCTGAACAGAAAAGGTACAACCTTCTACTTGTATAAGAGTTATGACTCTTCGAAGTCATAGACGTTTTCGAGTATCTTGGAACCATTATTAACATTAAAAACAATATCAACCTCGAAATCGAAAGCAGAATAACTCTTGCCAACAGCTGCTACTTCGGACTGAGTAGGCAATTAAGAAGTAAAGTTCTCCCTTGACGACCAAAGATTAAATTCTACAAGTCACTTATATAATAATAACCATCTGATGAGTCGTCGTTACGAGTTTTTGAGAACGAAGTTGTGTGGAAAAGTTATGGTTATTTGCGCGATGAAATGATGAGTTGTATGAGGCATACGACGACACTGACACAGTCCAGCGAATTAAGAGACAGCGGCTAGGCTATCGTCCGAATGGATCATCACACTCCAGCTCTGAGAGTATTCGATGCTGTACCCGCCGGGGAAGTAGAGGAAGAAGAAAACCTTTACTCCATTGGAAAGACCAGGTGGAGAAGGACCTGTCTGCACTTGGAATCTCCAATTGTCGCCAAAAAACGCTGTTGTAAACTCGACAATAACCGCGTAAGCAATGTCTACGCCAATAAAGAAGAAGAAGATAGTGTGGAACCATGAAAAAATATATTAAACATAAAAAGAAAGCTTTGAGAAAAATAGGTGCTAAGCGAGCTCATAAACTATGGTTTCCTGTCCACACACATTAAGATAGAAGTCACTGGAAAGAAATACCCGACACTCAGGCCTACTTTGAAAAAAACTAGGAAAGAAACTGCTAATCGCACTGCATATATAAGTAAATGGCGTCGGTAAGCTTGCAGATTGCTATAGCATTGCTTTTTTTTTGAACCTATGTTGAATAACAAAGTCAATTTTTTCCTTAAAACTGCACGAACTTCTCAGTTTGCTTTTCAAATAAATATAAAAAAAGTATTATTAATATTTTGCAAATGACAATAATTTATATGTTTTTTATTTCGTCTATAATATTTTTCACCAATTTTGCATTTTTTAAACTTTCCTTCATTTCCTTGCCTCGACAATACATTCATTTCGAATATTTGAAAAATGAGCAGACACGACATTAATTTATGGCTCTGTTTGTCATGGCTTTTGCCGTTGTTATGTTACGGTGAGTGGTCTTCGTGTTGTCAGTTGTACTGTTTCATGTTATTTATGTGCAACTATTTTTGTCGTTAAGTGTTATTGTCTTTAAATGGTTGCGTGTTGCTTGTAAAAATGTGATTTGACTAATGTTCGAATGTCAGGTCTATTTGTTTTAGCGCTATCGCTGCCACTAATTGTATGTATGTATGTATATAAGCTTGTAAAATATAATAGTCTCAACCCCTGTGATGAACACGAGAAAGTGTGGTGGATACCTTAGCAAATTTGTTTAAGTTTAATTAAGATTTAGATTTATGATTTGGTAAGAAATCAAAGAGTGGTTATTATATTTGAGTTTTTATTTTGAATACAGATTGGGAACGGCAAAAAGTTTTGAACTATTAGATACAAAATTTTTGACAAAAAAAAAAATAAAATCGTAGTATGATGAAATCCTTCGTAAAGGAAATATAAAAAAAATCGTAGTATGATGAAATCCTTCGTAAAGGAAATATAAAAAAAAAATCGTGGTGTGATGAAATCCTTCATAAAGAAAATATAAAATACCGAAGCTTAATGTAACAGTCTGGTAACTTGGGTTCAAAAAATCTAAAAATTTTTTTTGCTTAGTTTGAATGTACATGCAATATCTTGATAATATACTGTGACAATTTCAGACAGAAATTCGAATTATTTCGGGAGTTATAACAAGTTTCCTAGAGCGCCTCTGAGTCCTCTCTCTCGGAGTTATTGAACTTTAAACGTGTTTTTCTCAAAACATTGTTTTTCTGGTCGGCCCGGGTCTTAACTTTTTCTACTGAACCGATTGCTTTCAAATTTTAACAGGCTGTTTTAAACGCTTATAGTTCTCGTCAGTACTAACGAGAATTTTTTCACCCATAACTTTTTATTTTTCAACCCTTTCTTTGCTAAAATAAAACGACTTTTTTCTCAAAGTCCGCCATTTGGTTATTTATCCTTGAAAATTAACTTTAATAGATCCGACCAGAATGACATGTTTGTCGATTAAGGATAAACAAGAATATTTGATTTCAGATAACATCAAGAGCCAAAATCACCCGAGCCACCCACGTACATTTTTTTGAGGTCCCAACTTCGATATAGTATATAAATATTTACATTTTTCCAAATACATATTACAATTATTCCAAATTATAATACATATTTCAATTATTCCAAAATATTACATTTTTCCAAATACACTGTTTTTATAATTTCAATGTGTAAATAAAAACAATATTCAGGAAAATTCATTTTTATTTTCCTATAAAAAACCAACCTCCTGAAAATGGGCTTAAGTTACCAGACTACTTACCTTAAGGGAAAAATAATTTACGGGCGATCTTAGATAGGCAGAGGAAGGGAGGGGTGTGGTTAAATTGTGGCTGCTGTTTAAAGTGGTACGTTTTTGATTTCATAATATAAATTTCCTTCACTTTTTACCATTTTCCGTGGTTTTTTTATAATTATATTTCATATAATAAAACGAAATAGTTTTGGTTTTCGAAAAATATTAATTTTCAAAAAAAAAAAAAAACCATAAATTAAAACAAAAAAAAAAAAACATTCGTCACTTAGAAGCTTGTGCCATCTTTCCGTCTACTAGTGAGTCTCAAGAAAACAGTTAAATCGAGGAAAATTTTTTCAAATATTTTGTCGTACTTTTTGAATATCTTATTTAATCTTAAATGTTGCTGGTGTTTTTGCCGCCAACGGGAAATTTCACCATAATCCACATATATTTTCACATAAATAACTATGAACAAGCAAATTTTAGTTTTAGTTAGATTACGAGATTTTCTAAGATACCCCACCCACATAGTATTCTAAATCTCACTACTCGTGAATTTATAGCCGGCTCTTAAAAGCGTAAATTACCAAAATATGCGCGACAAAGCCGTTCACATGTCTAACGACATTAAAGCAGCTGCTTCGTGGCTTGTCATGCCGCATGCGATAAATTAAGGTGCTTGTGCCTGTCGTAGATTAAATGCTGGTTTAGTGAGGTTTCGGGTAGCATTATAAAAATGTATGTATGTATAGAAATAGAGGCCACTAGACGTGTCTATATTTATGACGTTTGAGAAATAACCAATTTTGGGAAATCCTCAAACACTGTTCGAAGATTTATGAACCATGATAGCTGCTATTGATACTTCAGATAACTGAAAGTGGCGAAAAGAACAAGCAACTGGTAAAATACAAACGGAAGATTTCAGCGTAATTAATTAGTGTTTACAGCGCGTTAATGCCGAGTTCATAATTCTTCATCGGATAAAAATGAGAGTCCATTTTGCTTACATAAACTCGAGAGTCGTGGAAATGGATTTCAAAGAAGAATCTACTGATATGCTCTCTTAAATTACATTCACTTAGATAAGAGATTTATCATCAAATATACGGTCACTGCTTTCACATACAAATTTACAGCAAAGAAAAATGCTCAATTTAATCGAGCAGAGCAATATCCAAACGAGCGCCTATTATTCATGCGAAAGCTCTTTTTTTAACAGTTTAGTAGAGTTCATAAATTGATATTCATTTAGTCCTTAGCATTTCTTCTCTATTGTCTAATCGCTCATATTGCAAATATCAAAAAAAAAAACAATTTCAGAAGCTATTTCACCCTCTTCTTATCTCGCAAATTTTGGTGTTTATACCCTAAATGTATTTAAATCATCTCCAGTGTGTTCATAAACAACAATCAACGACGTTGTTGGCTCCGAAAAAACGCACTGAAACCTATTACATAACTATACTAAATTCTCAAGCGCTAGTGGGTAGTGGTGGGTAGCCGTAAGCACTCATAGCCACACTAAAGTTCTGGGCTATAACTCTTTGTTGCCATTGTTAAAGTGAAATATTAAAATTTAGAATCTTCTGCCGCTGCCAACGAAACGTAACCGAAAGGAATACTAATATTAATATGTGGAAAAAAGAAGAAGTCCGAGTAACTACTGCACACTGTGTACTAACAACAACTCAAAATTCCGCAAAAGAAAATTAAAGAAATATAAAAACGTGGCAGCGCCAGCTAACTGAGCGGCACTTGCACACACATACACATAGCCAGACAGCGGCTAAACAACAAACAAATGCGTTATTTACGATGCTGAAAGTTGTAAATCATAAAGTAATAACAGCAACGCCGTGAACAACGAGCGAAAAGCAATTCCATTGTTTATATGCTGGCTCACATACACATCTACCTATGCATTAATATGTGCAAGTGTTTGTGTTTGCACATTTGAAATTTTTGCGAAAAGCAAAGAAGTTGGCATAAACGGAAAAAGTAACAGAGGATATAGCTATATATTGACGTAAATATGTATTTTTAACGTGTGCCGAGATATGCAGGTCATACATAAATTATGAGCTTAGCCACAAATCTATAAAGACCGGAATTTGTACATACGATCTCACCGGCATCGTTTTTGAAGAAACACGACCGATGACTCCATCGACCCGCAAACCACCCTAACCGTTGTTTTGTGTGTGGCCCATCTTGGATTTCTCAAGAGCCTATAGATCGAGGCGATATCACTTGGGAAGTTCATATTTTGCACAAGCTGTATTTCGTTCGCTTTCAATTGAAGATCTCGACGTAAAAGGCGCCAAGTCGTTCCACACGTCGATCCGAGTTGCTGCGAACGACGCGGAATCTACTCTACACGATCTTCGTGTACACTCTCAGGTATGGCTGCTATATTTTCTTCAGTGCGTGCTGGACGGGATCTATTCGGTCGAATATTATCCAACAATGATGATAATGTTGGGTCTCAAGATGGGTGATGGTGTTGCGCATAGTACGCTCAGTAAGCCGACTATGTTGACGATAAAACAAGTGAAGACTGCGAAACACATTCTTTACAGAACGTGAATGATCGCGATAAAGTTGAACGATTTGTAAACATTGCTCAGGCGTAAGTCTTTCATAATGAATACTGCACAGAAATAACATGAGAGCTTGAGACGACTCACGCGTGATCTGACAAAAAAACAAAAAAAAAAACTACTCAGAAAAGAACCTCTACTTGGATCAGCTGTTATAAGCAAATATATATGAGAAAGGACGATCACAAATCGAAAATATTGATTTTTACACCCATACAATGTCGGTTTCACATACATTCCGAATTTGTTGTTGTGCGATCTGAGCCAAATGTACCATGTCTCATCACCAAAAATTAAATATTTGGAATACAAGTGAGAAATTGGAAGATTTCAAGATGGTGGCTTTTTTGACAACTTCAAAACTATATTAATGCCGACATTGCCTACTAAATTGGTTTTTTTTAACAATTTGTAATCTTAGTCGTTAGTTCGAAGCTTTCACTTCCTCAATAACCTCTTTTCTAGGCTTTCACATGCGAAAATAAAGGCTGGTATCTTTATGGGCGCAGAATACTTATGGATTATGATACTTTTCTAAAGTTATTTATCAATGAGGAGAACAAATCTGGGAACAGTTTCAAGGAGTAATACGTGGTAATATCTTTCGAAGTTGCATTTCTTATAACACAAAAGTGTGTATAGAGACCGTTATCTTGATTTTCATGAAATGATTTGATTAAAGGCAACTCGTCAGACACAAAAGTTTTCTATACCAGGACTGGTTTTTCATCGTAAGTTTGTATAATAGCTATACATATATATGCTATAGGTCTCCAGTAGAGTCAATTCCGACAAATAAGTAGATTTTTGAGAAGGAAAAAATGTCTGCGAAGTTCCAGATCGATATATCAAAAACTGAGGGACTAGTTCACTTGTATATAAATAGATGCCTTAATCGTCTCAGCTGTTCATTTTTCTATTCCAAAATTGCACCTATGAAAGACAATTTTAGTTTTGTCGAAAATCACAATCAGCTGTTTTCTCATTTCTAGCGTTTTGGTTTCTTCGCTGAAAAATAGAAAATCTAAGTACATTTAAGTATATATACTAATATTATAAAGAGGAAAGATTTGTACCTATTTTTGTATGTTTGTATGTTTGTAATGAATAGGCTCAAAAAGTACTGGGCCGATTTAAAAAATTCTTTCACCAATAGAATTCTAAATTCTTCCAATTTGACATAGGCTACATTTCAAATTGGGAATAATTAGGGATCCTTGGTAAAATTTGAACAATGTAACCGAAGGAGTAGAAAAATGAGTCTTAAAATTTCTTTCGTCGTATGCGCTGCCGAAACTATTAGCGATAGAACAAAATAATGTACAACAATATTGAAGAATATCTTAATGTCTACAAAAAACTCCGCGGTAGCATATGTTTGTCCAACTATTGTAGTTATGTCACTACAACAACTTTTTTCATTTTAAACATTAATGAAAATGCTAACCAAATTCAAACCATGCTATTTATGTGTTTATATTAATCCTTATCCAAATAAATTATTTTATGGTCAAGACTATTTAACTACCTACAAAATAGTTTTTAAATTGGACTTTCCAATCAAAAGATATAACGAATTAAAAAATTCAAAAAGTAAACAAAACCGCCATAGCGCCGTGGCCGTTGTTTGCGATGAAGTCTGAAAAGGGCGCCGGGCCAGAGAATGTAAAGTACAGAGAAGGTGCAAACTGAATTATGTATGATGTTCGATTTGGCGGCTAACAGAGCCGATAGAATCAAAGTAAGGAATTCGACGTTGTCGCTGCTATTTAGCGGAATTGAGCACGTGCAGTGGCAAAATGAATTCATTATTTATTACTGTTATTTTAATTTTTTGATTATTATTATTTTTATTTTTTAATTTTTCAAAAGTGCCCGCCACTTAAACCATCAAAGAAATTGAACATAAATAGACTTACATACAAATATAACTCAGGGATTTTTTTAATACAAATAAAAAGGTTTGTGAAAAAAGTGTATTAAATCCAAATTTCCAAAAATAAATAATTGTCTACCCCGTGCGATGCCGGGACGGGCTGTTAGTGATATTAAAATATGAAAAATTAAGAGCAGAACACAACACGGATTCATGAAGAACAGCTGACTTATTAGCTTCACTGGTTGCTCTGCGTCGAAACATGTATAAATTCATGGAGTGATTGATTTCTTTTTTTACAAATTTTAATCTATCGACTATTATTATATTCTTATAAGATTATGATCGTCGTGTTCAAAAGAAAAAATTAAGAATACACAATAACAGTATTATTCACAGTGTTCTATCACCACTCAAAAGCTAGTGAGGCGACATAAACTGTAATCTTCGTGCCTTCACAAGCTAAGACAGTTGTTTCTATCAAGAAATATAAAATATTACCATATATTTTAAATATATGTAAATATATGAATTTAGCATGATTCATATATGGAATGGCATTAAGTTGTCACTAAATTAACTTGCAAATCTTTCACTCAAAGTCATTGTACGAATGTCATAAAAAGTGGCCTCAAAGCATTGCTGCTGTCATGAGAAGAGGCGAAATAAAACGAATGCTAAGTCATATCAAAGCGTAAAAAATATGCAATTAACCTTAATTTTTAATATGCAAAACTTTTTGTCGCTACTCGGTGAAACAAAACACAAAACGTATTAATAATAAATACCACATGTAAAAAACAAAAAAAAAAAAAAACGCTTACCCTACCTACATGGTGAGCTGGCGTGTTTTTAAATGATTTATGATGTCTGTGAATAATTAATTTTAATAAAAATCAAATAAACTAGACTTGACAGCTGTCAGTGTCATCATTTGTTTGCGCATTGCAATGCGAAAACGCGCACACCGAAAATCGCGGGCAAAGCAGATAAAGACGAGTCGCGACGAGTAAACGCACGAACGAGCGAACGGACCCGGTGCCATACAACACAAGTTACGCTATATAAAACAGCAACAACAACAGTGTTATTAAATAGCTAATGTATAGTACATGACAGTCGAGTGGCTACAACAAAAGCAATGGTCGGCAGAAATCATCATCAACGCGCCGTTAAATTACAGCTTGTTGATAATTTGCTGTCAGAAAGCGTATGAAAAATTGGACGGACGCGTACCAGCTGGTCACAAAGTATTTGTATTTATTATAATTTTAAAGTCGTCAAAAAAACCAAAAAAACAAAAATGAAAGAAAGACATTACACAAACAAATTGCTATGGAATGGTAGAAAAAAGAATAAGCGCGACGCAGAAATTAATTTCAATTTTTTTTTTAAATTCATATGAAAGCGCTGAAAACGCGGTAAGTAACGAAGAACGAAAATAATGCTAATTGACAGACAGCTTAAATAGCAGTGCCAGCGAGTCAATAAAAGGCAAACATACAACAATAACGCACGCTTGACAGCAAAAGCTACAAAAATATATGTAGTATACTCATGCGAGCATGCAAAGTGCAAATGTCAGCTGACTGCAGGAATCATTAATATAATTAAAGCTGTCAGTTTAATATCAGAGCAAGTTCTTTTTGAATTGCATGCCATTATGAACAACGAGGCAATAAAAAGGCAACGCCCACTTTTTAATGGATTAGCCACGCCTATTTGGTGTTAAATCATAAATTTCTTATTTTTAGATTAAAAAGAAAATGAAATTTGAAATTTTAACATATAAATTTGTTTATTTCCAAATGAAAAAATAATAATAGTCTATCTTGAATAACTACAAACAGGTTGCACCAACTTTTAGGAAAGCATGAAAACACTTTATAACTTGAAACACCATTCCGCGCAAGGTCTTGATCATTACTCTTTTCAACACGTCGGAGCAGCATGCTCCACTGCGCTTTAGATTAATCATTTTTTTCCAGATTTTTTTTTCCCTGACTATCAAAATCTTTAGTTTTAGACTATATAATAACAATTTTTTGTAGGATGGTTTAAAAAAAGCCTGGAAAGCAATAACGTCGTCTGTTCTGAAGCTATAATACCCTCTACAACTGCTTTGCCTTGTGTATTGATTTTTTTCTATCAGTTTGAATAGCAGCGGCATGCTGTAGTGATCCGATCTGAACGATTTGTTTAGAAATTGTAATATTATTTTGAACAATAATTTAAGCAAAAACTCTTGAACAATAATCTAAGCAAAAAGCTTGATTTTCATCGGTCAGTTTGCATGACAGATAGTTGTCCGATATCGTTTGTACCAAGAAACGAATCTGTTTGAGGAGAAAGAACGTGCGAACATTTTCAGTTTGATATCTGAAAAGCTAGGGACTAGTTCGCATATATACAGACAAACAGATTGGGTATAGCGACTCAGTTTCTTTCCTTGATTCACTAAGTAGTTTCGTTAGATGACAACAGCTGATCTTATTAAATATTTTCGTAGCCTACAACAGGGCGAATTTATATGGTAGGTACAGAGAAGATGTGTTGACCGAACGCCAAAATTGGTTTGCATAATTTCGTTTTGGCGATTTCGATCTTGAGAATGCACCACGTCTTGGAAGAACTCTTGAAACCGATTTGGAAAAAATATAGTCGTTTGTCGATGTAGATCGTCATATAACAACTGCAGAGATTGCTGAAAGAGTAAATTTGTCTGACGAGACCGTTCATAAGCACCGGTAATGTTTAGAATTAATTTCGAAGGTTCAGACAAGGGTTCCTCATGATCTTACAGAACGAAATTTGCTTCTTCATTTTTACTGACGCCAAAAACTGGGTTATTTGCAAGCATGTAAAACACAAAATATCAAGGTCTAAAAAGGATGAACCAGCTCAAACCACTTTAGAGGTCGTTAGTCACCAAAAAAGATCCTGTTGCCTGTTTGGTGGGAGTTCAAAAGAATTGTTTATTTTGAGTTTATGCCTAACAATCCATGATTAATTTTTAAGTGCGCTATGATCAGATGGACGAATTGGGTGAAGCACTCAAACAGAAGGAACCAGAATTGATCAATTGAAAAGGTGTATGGTGGTTCCACCTGGGTAATGGGAGACCTCATACAAATAAATAGACCTCTTACAAATTCGATTATTCGCCAAAGCTTTTACAGCTTGAATAGGATATGCTAACACACCCATCTTTTCTCATTCGGATTATTACTTGTTCTGGTCTGTGAATTTTTATTTTTTTTTGGATTGGATAACCTTCGGCTCAAACCAGGACGTCAAAAACCACTTGGACCAGTTTTTTGCTTACAGGGATCAAAACTTTTGTGAATGTTGTATCAATCTCTTGCGCGAAAGACAGCAAAATGTTTAAAAACTTCAATAAGCTTTGACTCCCTTGTTTCGCCGATGAGAAGACCAAACTGTATTGTTTGGAAGGTATTAATGTGTAAGTATTTGAAACTACTTTTAATGCTTGCTAATTCGCTTCTTTTCGACAACTTTTTGTTATGATCATATAAATATAGTAGACAAAGGTATATAAAATATATAACCGTTATATAAACATATTTAGCGTTTTATGTCACAATATACTCATATAATATCATATATTATATTCCACACCTCCATCTCCCAAAATGGAGTCACTGAATTATGGACGTAAAAATTACTTAAATAATAGCTTTGGAAAGTGCACCATTTTCTGCGATAACAGTCATTATTATAAGAAAGCGCATAAATCGATAATAAATAAATGTATGTAAGACAGCTGTGAAAGGTCTCACGGAAATACTGAATATCTATCACCAACTATTAATTAATACCACACAATGAATGTGTCATTAACACCTTTTCGCCTCCTTTGTTGTTCAGCGTTTTTTTTTTTTGGTTTTGTTCATTTCGAATTTATAATGCCTTCTTTTCACATTTCCTTTGGTTATAACACATGTACATATGTGGGGTTTGCGTGGTCTCCGCTGCGTGATTTCTGACTGCTTAAATTATTTATTGCTAGCGCTTGGTTGCCTTGTACGTAATAACAACTGAAATTCTCATTAATGTTAGCTGCGAAATGATGAGACTGACCATTAGCAGCTATCGAGATCCGCGAAGCCGATCTACAGAGCACATATGTAGTTGAGTTTTAGGATTCGAAAATGGTCACAATGAGCTAAATTTGTCTAGCAAGTGGCTGGCTTTTGTTTACTTTTAGTTGCCAAGCACCTATTTCAGGATAAAAGAGTCGGGTTTAAAGCAAATTTCTTTTGTGATTTGGCTATTAAACAACTGCATGTAGATGATATGGAGGGTTAGACACTCTCACTTTACAATTCCGTATTTGTACGCTGATTCGTATATCCCTCTGTTCTGGCCATTGTCATTACCCAAATATCTTTTTTAACTTTTTCTTTAGCGATCAGCGAACAGTGAAATGTCGCTGAAGGACACATCCAAAAAAGTTGGTGGATACTAAAGCAAGTCTTTTCTTAACTCATCAATTTCATTTGATATAGATTATGAGTTCTTCAGACCCACCTTTGGTACAGAACTTTGATGCATCCAAATATTTACTCATTACTCACTAACCTTATCCCCAACAGCTAAGCATTACGTGGGTTCTTTAATGATTACAGGCTTCGGCACTCGAAGTGTAACCAACTTCACACCGCTCGCGCAGCTGTCGCACAGGAATCAGCTGTTTATAAATTTGCTAAATGACAGTCTGGAGTATTGTTTACAAGTGTACAAAAGTGTTTTGCCAAAACCAAACGCAAAAAAAAAGTGATCAGCGATGGAATTCAAACGTAATAGTGAGATTGCTTTATATTTAGCTGGAAAATCACAGCCAGCAATTGTTCGTGAGCTCAAACACCTTAATGTGAGTAAAGTTTTTGTAATCGTACCATCACTCGTTACAATGATACTGGTAGCATCGCAAAACGCCATGGAAGAGGAGGCAGTCAAAAGACTGTCGCAACGAAGTGTCAATCAAATGGCTATCCGACCGCAGCATTCGACGCATATTGAAAAAAGAGCTCAAGGTCGAGCCTTACAAGTTCCAATAGGCCCATGATCTCACACCGAAGCAGCAATAAGCTTGGCCGAAGAAGTCAAATTCCGAACATTATGTTTCCTGACAAAAAAAAATTTCCAATTGAGCAATTCGTAAACTTTCGAAACGATAGGGTTTACTTCACCGACCATTCATACGATAATCTAAGTCACCGATTGGCCACTAGAAGGCAGCACGCGCCACAAATAATGGTTTGGGCCGCTGTCACCGTCTCGCAAAGCGCGAGTGAACCAAGAATGGCTGAAAAACAAGGTTCCGAACTTCATTACGATCACACAATGGCTTTTGAATTCACCAGATGCGAATCCAATGGATGATTCTCTCTGGGCCATTTTGGAAAGCAAGGTCAGAAGAAAAAAAATTCTGAAAAAAGCCATTGTCCGTGAGTGAGCTAAAATACCAGTAAGTCACTTGTGGGCAGCTTGCGATTCGTTTTTTGGCCGTCTCAAGGCCATAGTTAAGGCAAAAGGTGGTCATATCGAGCAAAAGTGAATTGGTCCTGAATTTATGATTATTTTCACTGATTTTGTGCTTTAAAATATATAAAAATAATTTTCCAAACCGAATGTATGGCTTTTTCAATTGGTTACACTTTGAGTGCCTTGTAAGACATAAAAGAAATAAGTTCGGTTGCCATTTCCTTCAGCTTTTCAGTGAGATCCCTCGATTAAGGGCAACACTTCAACCTAACTTAACCTGCCATATCCTTACTCTCAGTATATTTTGACAAAGTCTGATAGCTGAAATAATTTGAAAAGAAGTCAACTAGGTTACATCGGAAATGGTGCACTCTTGGACGCTTCAAATGGCAGAGTTTGGAAAAAAATATTTTTTTAAACAAATTTAGGAAATAATTAATGAAATAAAAGAAATTTTGTGCCAAAAGCAGTCGTAGTGTTTTTGCAGCCCATCCTTAAAAACATATTCGAAATTTGAGCGCGCTGTTAGACGGCTCCCTCAATGGAAATAAGTTTTACAACCAGTAAACGCTTGTATAAGTATATTTTCCACATGTCACACTTTATTGAAAGCTGCATTAATTTGAATTGATCTCGGTAATTAGGCGACGAATTAGCGTTTCGTGTATGTATGTATACACTTACGAGACCTACATGCATATTGGGAGGCATAAAAAGCAATGCGCGAGAAACACGAGAACTCGCTGCCATTTACAGTGAAATGTCATTTTTGACACTTACAAGCACATTTGAGTGCTCATGTTCGCACAAACAAACAAGCAACAACAAATATGTACGCATTTCTTGTAAGAAAAAAACTTATTTGGAAAGTTGCATTTTGTTGCGTACATGTCGTAATGTTGCCGATAATGGCACAGCTACGAGACACGCGCATATCAGCAACATGCGACAGCTTTTTAAACTTATAAATGCGTGTGTGTTTTTGTATGTATGTGTATGTGTGTGTGTAAGGATATGTGCTCGTGTCGGTGCTTTATAACAAAAGTGACTGCTGTCAATACATCATTGACTGCAGTGCGAGTCGTTGCTGTAGACTTGACGATGCCTAGTCGCAGGTTGTTGTTGTAGTAGTAGTGCTAATGGTGGCACGTAAGTCGTCGTCGCTAAACTTTAGTTGACTAACAAAACAATAGCAACAACAATAGCAACAACAATAACAGCACACACCACCATGCCAATGAGTAGAGAAAACATTATAAATAGCAATAGCAACAAATGGTGACAGCAACAGCAACATAAGCGTTGCCTGTTGACAGCAAACAGTGACATGAAAGACGACGACAATGACAACAACGACACAACGACAATGATGATGATGACGATGATGCTTGGCACTGTTGTTACATTATTGCTATTGCTATTGTTTAATATTTATTGTTACTGCTATTGTTGTTGTTGCTATTGTTAGCTATTGATGTTCACTAAATGCTGACGATGACGTTGACGAAAAAGAAACAACAAAACACACTAACAGCGGCAACAGCGACATGACAGCACAAACGTGGCACAGTCGCTACTTGATATACACCGTAATGAATACTGCCATTGGTAGTCGCAAGTATACGCATACGGCAAGTAATTTACTGACTTTGACAGCTGTCAGACTGATATGCGCCTTTTCATCTTGCGCCGCACTACTTCGACGCAACCACTCAATCTGACTTCTGCTTACATGAAATCGCCTTATATGTATTCGTAACTCAGGTTATCTGAATTTTCGGGGTTTTCCTCAGTTGCTTTTTCTATTTTTCAGATGTTTTCTAACTTCGAACTTAATTTAGCTATTGCCAATGTGACAGCTGACAAGCGCTCTTGTCATATGCAGTCTATAAATGCACAGATGTTCATATATATATAGTATAGTATAGTGTATGAACTCCACCTACAAACACAACAACTGCATTTATGTAAGTATTTATGGCGCTGCTGTCACTCCTTTTCCATAGCTTACAGCCTTTATATGTTATTCCAATGTCATATGTACTTAGATAAAATTTATCAACCATAATCCACGTACATTTCATTTACTGATTTATGTCTATACACCCGTTGTCACCTCGTTCCTAACGCCATCTCGGTGCCTTTGAGGTGTGTCACAACAATAATGTGACAGCTCAAACGTATTTAAGCGTCGCGCTATGCATTTGATAAATCATGTGAGTGTACATACATATATGAATATGTATGTACAGTTATATATGATCAGATTGAAAGTATTAAAAATGATGAATCGGTTTGTAGGATTATTTGCGATTGGTAGGGGGTTCATAGGCTTTTAGCGCGCATGTCACATGAATGGAGAATTTTAATGCAAATGTTCTTCCATACAAAGTATTAAGTAAGTATTTTCATAATAATCTAGCGGAATAGACGTTTAACTTATATTTGGTGGTAAAAAAGTCTGTATTTCGGTATACCTGAAATAGTCTATGTATTACTTCTGAAAAATGACAAAGACGTAAATAAAAACTTTCATACACACTTTTACTGTTTTTCTTTCAAGGCGAGGTATTTATACAAGTGGTACAAAGTGTAATACAAATCTCTACAATCTTATAGTCTTAAAACTTTACAAATTATGTGTGATATCTAATTAAAATCCATAATATTGTTTCGGCTTCCTACAAGTATAGCAATCTGTTGTTTCAGCGAATATCCTTAATGACGGCAATCTATCAGGGATCGAAGATTTTTTCTGAACTAAATCTATAATCGTGTCCTCCGCGAAAGCGATATTTAATCTGAGGAAAGATCAAAGAATTCAAAAATGCGAAAAAATATCCTGGCTCTCCTTTATAGTTCAACATATCCTCTATCCGAAGGACGTTTGCAAAAAAATCCGACTTTTGGCACGAGTTTGATGGCAAAATAAAAGCATACCCCAAGCATAAACCGTAATCCATTGAGCTTATTCACGAAATTTATTTGGAAACCCAACTATATTACTAATATTAATACAACGATTTTTTATTGACTTGATTTTTATGGTATGATACCGTAAACAAACAGCTGTCGAAACATAGATAAGAAATATGTTAGCTATAATGTTAACTGAGAGGCAACTCTGTTACTTCGTCAGTCTGTCTGTTACAGAATAGGTTTCGTTAGATTGCCGATCAAAGATTGCGAAAAGAAGAACTCCTGTGTTTGAACTCGCATTTAGCAAGACCCTTAATATCCAATAAAATTGTCTGAAGGTATGCACTCCCAAGCGTTTAAATCTTGTACTCACAAACGCCGGACAGTCAAGAAGGAAGTGCTGAGTTGTTTCTACCTACTCTCCGTCCATATAGTTTCTGTTAATGGTGTCTGCATTCCAAGCCTTGCTGGGTAAAGACCCTTTAAAAGCCCTACAACTAGGGAGAGGCTAGGGTTGAGAGCAAAGAGATTATTAGATATCGTGTGATCGATCTTGGGCCAAAATGTTTTTTCGACAGCTCATGTACGGATGGCCAGTGCTGACCAAGCTTCCACGAAGCCGAGCTGTTTAGTAGTAGAACACCACAAGAGGATACGGTATCACAGATCCGCTTCCAGTCTACAAATAACGGTTCTAGGGTGCCTTTTCTTACTGGTACTGGTGGGCTCTACAGTTTCCTGCGACTCGGCTGTGGTCTGGCATCCATAACAGTGTTATAAGTTATAACTTATAACCAAGACACTCGATGCTATTGACAGTGAGCTTAGGTACTCTTCGACTAGCCCCGAACGAACTGTTAACGAATTCAGGGCTAGAATTACCGCTTTGCTGCCTTGCTGTCTGAGTGGATGGTCACTTCTCTGAAGGAGGCTGCAATCCGGAATTCCTCTAACTACTTCTAAACCTACTGCGACCTCGGCCTGAAGGCATTGCAATAGTCAGGAAGTCTGAAATTGGTGTTGACAGAGAGATCCCGACAGCAGACCCCTCCACCAACCTTCCGCTTAATTTTTAACTCAGCCATGAAGAAAATCACGGCCCACTCCTCTAACGGCTTCTTCCTACTCACAAATGCCTCGCCGGTATACAAATAGAGAAGGAGGCATCAGAGCTTGGTTTGGTGACTCTATGATCCAAGTGAACCAGTATGAAGTCAAAGTAAGTGAGGATTTTTGAGTGTGGAGACCTGTGCTCTGTTAGCAACCCAGACTCTCTGAGTCTGATGGCAACTTACGCAGCCATATACATGAAATTACCTTAAGGCGATGTCCACGGGCAAAAAAAAAAAACAAAAATTGCAGCTGAAGTTATTACGAGTATAAAATTTTTGAAATAATTACTTTTCTTGAATGTATACATATATCTAGTAAGTAGATCAGAGAGTGATGAACAGGTTATAGAATGAAATCTTATTTAGACTGTGTCAAAATAATTAAAGAAAGATTTTATTGTCACATTAATTCCTTAAGCTGAAAGAATATATGTACAAGCCTTGTAGGGATATAAAATATTACCATGACATTCATAGAGAGGAAACCCTTACCCATCCTATAATAAAATCAACCAGAACAGGTTATATTAAGTTTAACACGAAATTTGTAACATTCAGGACCAAACGTCGGAGTATAAAGTGCAGAAATGTTGAGCGTGAAGAGAAACTGTACAGATTGTACCTGATGTAATATAGAGCAATACATTAAAATTTACAGAGCAAAATCAAATAAATTATTGACAATTATGGCTGACAGCATTGATACTTTTTTTTATGGGCGGATGTATAAAAACTGCGTATACTTACATAAATGATATATCATACACACCGAAAGCCCTCACAATTTTTTTAATTCAACAGTTGTATAAGCAAGGGCATGCACGCCCAAACAAACGTCAACAATTTGTAAAAGCAAAATAAGTTTGTAATTATTGTTGTTGCTATGAAGCATAAGAAGCTCAAGTTGATGAACAATACTTTGCGTACAATTGATTTAAAAGCTGTAAAAAAGACATGGGCTAAGTTCAATATGGGTGATAAATGGGAGAGGCTGGGTCAAGTCATTGTGTAAAACAATGCACAGTGCTTCTGCAATAAAGAGGTAGGCGGACAAGAGTCGCGAGTTGTAGATATGTATGTACATGAAATTGCGTTTACGGGGTTTCAAAGTTCATACTCATGTACATATGTATGTATGCATGTACCATGTGCTCATATGTAAGTGTGTTTGTACAGCGCTATTTTTATTATTCTCGTACGTTTGTGGCAATATAACTCGCTATGAAATCGCTTGTAATTGATGTGATTGAGATTGATTGTCATCTAAGTCCAAGCGCATAACAATTAGTTGCCCACACACACACACACAAACACACATATACATAAGCGCTGGTGCGCAAACAAACCGCAATTTATCTACATATTTGTACGTGTGTTTGGAAAAAGTTGTGCATTTGTGATGTGTGGTATGGTGAAAACATCGTTAAATTGCTTGAGTTTTTTCCATTCAACTACAGTTACAACACTGTTATTGCTATTGTTGCTGTGTGTGTGTAAATGAGTTTGATTGTTCGCTTGACAGCCGCAATGTGCTACCCATTTTTATTATGTTTAGCTGCTTTGAAAGGGTTTTTAATAGCTTTCAATATTTTGTTCATTTTGAAGTGTTTATATGGCTATTTTGTCCGTTTGTATGTGCTTGCATTCATTGTCCGATTTTACGTTGTTCATTTGTTATTGCATTCAAGTTGATTTTACTGCGGCTTTATTGCATTGTGCAACTTTTGTTTAGGCGCATTTGAATGGATAAAAAGCGCGGCATTATGGCGCCAGCGTCTAATAATTGTCAATAGAAATGTTTTCAGCTTATGTTTTTTTAACCTATTCAAAGAAATAAATATTTATTGCTTTTGAATTTGACTTTTGAGACAATAAGCGTACATGAGATATTTCTATAAATAGACACGCTAAAAGGAATCCCAACAGGTGAGTTTAGGAGGCGAGAAAAACCTCAAAAATTAATATTATTTCAAAGTATTTAATACTTTTCCAGAAATAATATTTATATTTTGTGATTGCCGAAATAAAAGTTTGTGAAATATCTCCATTCCACTTTTTTGCTCTTAATCAATTCTGTACGCTTCTGGTCGATCACCAGCATCAAGCGGTCCAGTTGTTCGCAGCAGACGGTAGAATTAAGCGGCTGGCCATATGGGAGTAGCTCATAGTGAATGATTCCCTTGCAATCTCACGAAACACACACCAAAACCTTCCCGACCGTCAATCTCGGCTTAGCCACTGTTTGGCACGATTCACCGGCCTTCGACCATGACTGCTTTCGCTTGATATTGTCGTATGTGATCCATTTTTCGTCGCCAGCCACCATCCGCTTAAAAAATAGGTCGAATTCGTATACATTAATTTATATTATACAAGGTTATCGGCTACTAATCATAGGCACGGCAGCATTTTATTAAGGTAGGTTGTCTATTTTAAAATATTTTATTTCTAAAGTGATTCCCACTACACTTTCCCACTAATGCGCCTGCGTAAATTTTTTGCACTTTTGTTTAAATTCAGTCAAATTATGGTTGACGTCGCTAGCCTTATCTAATGAAATGAATAACATCTATAAACTAATTATCATTTGAGTCACGTAAATAACAGACGTCAGTCAAGTGATTAAAACTGACCCCACAATCAATCAAATTGTGATTGAATTATTAATTGACGTGTTTTCATATTCCAGCACACAATGTTACTAAATAGAGTTGCATTAGACTTGATTAATTAGGGTTTTATATAAGAATACAGAATAAGGTTTTCACATGCCGAAGGCGTCATTTTGTATATTGAATTGTGAACTTTGAAAAACTTTGAAAACTATATCCGAAAATTTACGCACAAATATTTGTCTTGGGATCTTGAATGTTCCTAAGATTACTAGTTTGCTTTTATAAAAACGAAAAGCTGTGACGCCAAAAAAATTTTTACTATATCATCGTTTATTCTATGCAGTCTGTCAAGTAAGAGCGTGGTCGTCTTTACCGACAGTTAATGAAAGATTTTGCTCTAATGCCTTCGCCAGCCGATAGAGGGAAGCCTTGTCCTTGATGCATTGTCAACAAAGGTTCAGTTATCGTTGATATTTTGAAAGAGAATCACATTAAACGCCATGAGTGCTAAGTACGCGTCGCGCTACGAAGCTGTGCCTTTGCCTCCACCCGAAAGGTCCCAAATGTCGCAATAAGCGGCTGCTGAATATATGAGAAAGTCGGATCTATTCGTACAGAAGTGAATACAGCGATATAAAGTGGATAAAATTGTCGATGATTTACCAGAACGTGGTTCGATAGAAAAGTGAACAAAAAAAGATGAAAAAAGGATGGTGAATCTGTTTTCGCGGAATCATGCTTTAACACTGCGGCAAGAACAAGCAAATCTAATGGCAAAAGGTTCAGATATATCCCACGAAACTATTCGAACCCTTCTTCATACTCATGATCTGAATTGTGGTGCGCCATAATGAAAAAGCCTCTGTTGACTGAAAAACTTGTGGCAAAGCGACTCGCTTGGGCGCATGAGAATATTGATAGAGATTTTGAAAATATCATTTTCACTGATGAATGTTCTATTTGGGCACGTTCTGTCCTCACGCGAGACTGGTTAACTCCCACCAATAGGCTTGTTCAGCTGACCGTAAACATGGAATAAAGGTGCATCTTTGGGGCTGCTTCTCAAAGCAGGGATTCGGCACTTTTTACTTCTTCTCTGACAACCTGAATGCCGAGAAAATGATAAAAATCTCAAAAAAGACTTTACTGCCATCTGCCAAACGATGGTTCATCAGAAAAAAATGAATATTGGATTCTGCAGCAGGACAACGATCCTAAACACCGCAGCAAGCTCTGTACTCAGTGGAAAACTCAATGTGGCATCGTTACATTGGATTGGCCGTCGCAATCGCCCGATGCAAACCCTATTGAAAATGTGCGGGCATATATTATACAGAAGCTTCGTGGAAGACGCACATACACTTTAACGCAGTTGTCTTACCAAATTCGTCGGATCTGGAGATCTTTGCCACTAGAATACGCCGTCAAATTAGTAGAAAGCATGCCTCGGAGATGCCAGGCAATTATCGACGCTGCTGGTGACTGGACATATTATTGACCAAATGCATCATTGTTTGTAATGTGTACAATGTATATATAAATATGAAAGTTTCATAAAATAATTTTTTTTTTTTATAAATTAACACGACCCCGCTCTTACGTGACAGATAGTATATCCAAGTAGCTGCTCGACAAATTTCAACGAAATTTGGTGGATAACAATATCTCAATGTTTTTATGGCATAGTTTAAGTATTTGTGAAATCGGTCTACAACACGCCTACTACCCATATGCAACATTTTTGAATTCTAACTGATTCTTTCATTTTACTGTATATAAATGGAGAATCAATGCCGTTAAAAAACAAAAAAAAAAAAACTTTGCACAAATAAGTATTCCACATCCCCTCTAAAAATTGTCAAAATCGTAAAACAACTTTTCAAGACCCAGATATTTCAGACACCGAATATGTGACTCTCAGATTAGATAACTGTTTACTGAAAACTTTGGTTACTTAGTGAGATCTAGTATTGAAATTCAAAAGTAATTATTTTATGATAACATCATGCCTTTGTATTAAAAAATAGTTAAATTCGGGGCAATACTCCTAGCGCCCATAAACCTAATTCAAATATTTTCAAACTTCCTGATTGATTTTGTATCTTTGCTGTTGTAAGCTCGGCTATAACAACGTAAGCGTTGTCTACCCTTATAAAGAAGAAGAAGACATGTATTGGTCAATGAGTGAGTTATTCCCAGGGAACTCAAAGTGTGGAATTTTTAGGAACATTTTTGAACAAACAGTTTTTCAACACCTGAAAGAACTTCCCACCTTTAATATTTGCAAATTGCGAGAGTATAAAAGAGCGAGAGAGAAAATTTTCAATATATATATAATATTTTATACATATATATACATGTAGGCTATGTAACTAATGATCTATGCCATCCAAATTGTGTATGTACTTACCGCATTCGGTGCGGCCAGATAATCTGGCCGCAAATATTGATTGCTGGATTGCAGCAATTTATTGTAGTTTGTTAAATCCACTTTGAGGCTTTGGCTGCAGACGCTGGACGAAGCGACAAATATTTATAACCTACAAATTTACTAGTTGTAGCGGTGTTTCAAATGGGTGGCAACTCTTTGCGAATAAGTGGCAACAGCAACAAAAATGCACTATACTAACTGGAGAGCACGATGAGCAGCGCAAGTGAGCGCGAGAGCCGAAGTTTGCGCACGCGTACGATAAACAGGCGTGTGTGCGTGTGTTCTTGCCTGCTTCTATGCTGTTTTTCACTGCTACCACTTGCTGCTGCTGTTGCGCTCGCCTTTCGAAATGTAATCGTTCAACGACAAGACAACAGTTGTTGCACGCTTGTTATTAGAGTGTTGATGGCGCATGCGCATGCGTGTGATAAATGCAACGCGCTTTGTTGCAAGCTGCCACGTTGTTTGCAGCCAGCAAATTTGCAATAACGGTATTTTTTCTGCCGCTGCACTTGATTAATGTGTTTTAATTAGCAATTGCAATGCGCTTATTTCACCTTTTTGCTGTTGCTGTTACAATTAATTGTTTGTGTTGCTTTTTTCACGCACGGCTGCGCTGTAATTTTTTCCGTTTTATATTTACAAATGCCGTTTATTGCGTGTTTATTTAATATTATTAACATTTGTTTTGTTTTACTCAGTATGGCATACAAATTACGAATTTATTACCGCTTTCATAGAACATCAACTTTTTCTCTGCAACATAAAAATAACATTAAATTTCAATGGTTTTAATATAAATATATGTATGTGTATACATATGTGTGGCTTTTTGACTGCAAGCACATTTATGCGAAGGGAGTAGGTGGCGGTGTGCTTGTTGTGCGCGTTATTAATTTATATGAGCTTTCATTTATTTTACACAAGTTGCACAATATTTTCGTCACGATCAGTGTGTTCAAGTTGTCCTTTGTTGTTGTTGTGATTGTTGTTGCTGTTGTTTTGTGATTGTTTTTGTTTTTGTAGTTTTAATTTATTTATTGCTGCAACGTTTGGCAATATTTCATCGCCACTGTGACGAGGCGACGCAGCAGACGGCATTGGCTGAGTGACGTGCGGCTGCTTCACAATTATTTGCACTAATTGAGCAATAAATTATAATTTGTTGTATAAACTTTTGTTGCAATTTCAGTTATGCAGTTTCTTATGCATATTAAATGAATTTAAATCACGATATGTAGTTGCAGTTAGTGTATTCAACAGCGGCGCGCCGATGGTAGCGTTGAGCAGCCTATAAATTATTTAGGTTAGATTTTCTTGTTAAAACTTGTCAGTCTATATGGTGAATTATACATATTTTCTTGGCATAAACATACATAGGTTAGGTTAGGTCAGTCTGGTAGGGTAATTAGCTACGCATAGACCATTCCAGTCCTCTGCGATAGCAGATGGAGTTCTATTACGAGGTTCATGAGGAGTAATCATCCTTTAGGATGCCTGCAATAGACTCTGTAGCCTCACTGTCGACACCTCTTCTAATAACGCATGGCCCCCAGATGTTTAAATGTCATACATATATACGTACAAACTTATTTAAAATTCCGAACCTGATGCATGTTTACTTTCCCATGACCTTTCTATCCCATGACCACAAAACTTCCTCTAATTGTGACTGGTGACGTGGTGTTTCCAATATGATCCCGAAACAAAACGGCAGAGTGCTGAATGGAAGACACCGAAACCCAAAAAACCCAAACCCAAAAGCCGAAACCCAAAAAATCGCGCATGGAGAAGTCAAAACTGAAGACAATGCTGATTTGATTTTATGATTTCTAGAGTATTGTCCACAAAGAATTTGATCCGCCCGGCCAAAACGTTAATGCGGTATTCTACTTTGGAGATTTAAAGCGTTTGAAGCGCCGTATTCAAGGTGTTCGGAACGAATATCGCGCAAATGAAAGTTGGCATTTATTGCACAATAATGCGCCGTCTCATAGATCGACGCTTGTGACCGATTATTTGACCAAAAATCACATTTGAACCATTAGCCACTTCCCGTATTCACCTGATGTGGCACCCGTGCGACTTCTTCCTTTTCGGAAAAATGTATTTGCCCATGAAAGGAAAGCGTAAAGCAGACATAGAGGTCATTCAATAGGCTTGCACCGGCATAACGACCAACGAGCTAAAACACTCTTTCGACGTGCTTTTGGACCGTGCAAAAAGCTGTATTCAAGCTGAAAGAGACTAGTTTCAATAAAATAAATGGATTTTGCTGAAAACCCCATTTGTTCTTTTTTTTTTTTTTTTTTGTTTTTTTTTTTTTTTGTAAAGTCCTGTTTACTTTGGAACGCTCCTTGTATAGTTAAGGAATCCGCTCTCTTAAAGAGCTCTTTTTTCAATAATTTGGTACAAATAGTTATAAATGTATAATATATAGTATGGTACGATAGAAGATGGCGTCAACGCGCGGAAATGGATACCCCGTTTATAATCTTCCAAACTGGATTTGGATAAAGCATAAAATTTACAGCGTTATCCATATAATGAGAGCTCATATGCTTTCTTAACTCAATTTAACTCCTCTATGGTTTAAGCTTGTACATATTTGGAATATTTATTCGCATGAATTAGACATTCTAAAAATCCTTTGAATTAGTATAAATAGTAAAATTCGTGATACTTCCAAAAAACTTCACCATAGTGATATCTACGTATATTGCAAACAAAGATGGGAAAAGAATGGATTACTTTCAAGAAAGACTGTCCGCGCCATTTTTTGGACTTTCTAAGTGCTCCTGTTAGAAATAGATAAATGGCTATGCACATTAGAGCGGGTCGATTCTTTCTATACAATCGCATTAGCGGAAAACAATCTACGTATTAGTCTGAACAATTTTCTTTTAGAGACTTTGGGTCTAAAACTGGTTTTGAACCAGCGATTTTTATGGCAAAATTTAAAAAAACTGAATGATCGGTTGTAAGGGATATATGTGATATAATTGTCTAACCCGACAAATGATAAATATAATTTCAATGTGCACCTAATACCATATTCAGACCGACACTTAATCACACGATTTCGGCTGTTGAGTGGTTTATCCCACTAATCTTATAAATTTATCAAGATTTTGCCATACAAAAATGTCAGTTCCAAATCACTTCATTGAAATGATTTGAAACTGATCCACGCAAAATCTCTCTGCGACTCTGATTTTGCGCCATCTATTTGTCAACAATGGAAATCTGTTACATTATCACAGCTGATTTAGACACTACAAAGGGAAAAAAATGTAAACAAACAATTTTTTTTTAAGCAATGAATCTAATTTCATCTGAAAATCTACTTAACAAATGAAAAAAAAAATGCATCCATTATTTCTATTATATGGAAAATATTTAACAAAAGACGGCTTTTATTTTAAAATACTATATGACAATCTTTTCTTTTAATAAATATTAAGCCATGTGAATTCTTGAATGACAATAACAGCTGTTTTTTGATCTTTCTAACGGCAGTGAGAACGGGCTGATTAGTGAATGCAATTAAATGTAATCTAATACGTTTAAATTTTCGGTCTGAACGTGGTATAAGTATTAAATTTCATACGAATACCTCAAAAACTTACGAAAAAAATGTATGATACCTAAAAAACTGCGCCTAAAAAATAGATAGACGCATAGTCTCTTAGGCAAAGTTGTTCAGAAGGATCAGTATATACGTCATATGCGATTTTTCTGTGGTTTTGACTCCCTGTAAATCAACCTGCTCTAATGTACATACTTACATGCATATGACCGATCCACATATTATTTTCCTCATTTTGCTTGACAACTCATACTTTAACTACGAAGCAGAGAACCCTGAATATGGTATATTAAGTTTGCCACGAAGTTTGCAACACCCAAAAGGAAGCGTCGGAGATCCTATAAAGTATATATATAAATGATCAGTATGTTGAGCTGAGTCAGTTTAGCCATGTCCGCTCCTCCGTCTGACTGTATGTACATATGTATATGAACTAGTCCCTCAGCTTTTAAGACATCGTTTGGAAATTTCGCAAACATCATTCTCATCATCATCATCTTCTCTTCAAGAAGCTGCTCATTTCTCAGAACTGCCGATATCGGACCACTATAACATATAGCTGCCATACAAACTGAATGGTCGGAATCAAGTTTTTGTATGGAAAACTTTTGCATTTGACAAGTTATATTCACGAAATTTGGTATAGATTATTTTCTAAGGCAACTATGTAATCTCTAAAAAACTTGTTCAGAACGGGTTACTATAGCATATAGCTTCCATACAAACTGGACACATAGTTACTAACAGAAATGCACCTGTGAAGGGTATATTAGCTTCGGTGCAGCCGAAGTTAACGTTTCTTCTTGTAAATCTTTTATATCACCCAAGCCAACCAGCTAATGCGCTGTTGCTTAATAGTTTGGACACGCTTGCCTTCTCAGCGTCTATGTGAACGTCCTCTTAGTCGTATAAATAAATCGTCGGAATTACCGTTACTCGTACGCTACCAGACACTACATATTTTAATGGACGCACACACGAATTTACATGTGTAGTTTGGTGTGAGCGCCCGCGCTTTGACTTCAAACTCATAAATCATAATTTGCTGCCACTGGCTTGAGTGCCTGCTGTTTATTATTTTAATATTTTCCACACTATTTTTATTATAATTTCTGTTTGTTACACTCATAATGCTTTTTACGAGTCTCGCGCATTTAATAAACCATACTCTATGTACATACATACATACATATATACGCACATATGGATGCATGGATGTACATATGTTTCGATTGTATGTGTTTTGCTAAGCATTTTGTTTTTATTTTGCATTTTTAATTTTATTATGAAATGTGGCATTTAATTTATTATGAACACGTATAGCGGATGTGGTAAGAGATGCGGGTCGTCGGGCGCACACACACACACACCCACGCGAAAATATTTGAGCATAAAGCCATGGCTGAAGTGGATGGCGCATAGGCATACACATACACATACACAAATACGTATGTATATATTTTTGTGTGTGTGTGTGTGTGTGCGCTATTATAGGAAGTGGGCGCGCGCAAATTCTAAAAATTACCAAATCAAACCGTTAACCGCACAGCGGATACGACAAAACGTTTTGTGGCAAGAAAACATGCGATAATATGGAATGTATGTACGTATGTATGGATGTATGTGTAACAGTGTATTTTTGTGGGAAGTCTTTGTGGCCGACTTCGTCAGCAATAAATGTTTACTGCACTTATGTGTATGTATGTGTTTATAGTGGATATTTAAGTAGTATATATACATATATATACACAATGCTGTAAGCGCTTTGACTGCCGCTTGTACACATATGTGGGTGTAGTTTTCTCATACCAATCGCGCGTTGCACCAACTCACACTCATAATCTGGCAGGCTGCCGCGCCATTTCGTGCGCCTCACTGGCGCTTTATGCAAAAAAAGTTTGCGTCAATAATTGGTTATTTTTTCAATTAAAGCGCATTTTCGCCGCCACCACGGTATTATGGCGTTCTGTGAAACAGTAAATTTACCGTAATTAAATTTGTATTAATTTACGCCACACACGCACACACACACACTAGCACACGTCTGCGTTATAAGCACTATCAACACAATTTATTGCACAATATATGCGTGAAATATGATCACGGCAGTGTAATGATCTGGTAATTGCTGCATTTTAGCATGGCATTAACAACTCTGTATTCGCTTAAGCGCGTAAAATCGAATTTCAAATTAAATTTTCGAAAGTTTATTACGCTGACGGCTGGTTTTTTCTTGTTGTTCCGGTAATGGAAACTGTGGAAATGCTGGATTTTTTGCGGTTTTCAAGCAATTGGGTTTTTATATATGTATATGCAGCGCTACCACGTTATAAAATTATACCTTTTATGTATTTTTTTTTTTTTTTTAAATTTCATTTAATGCTTCTTTTTTCCTGCTTTTGTTGCGTTTAATATTTCCTCTCGTGTATTTTTCACATTTAAATTAAATTGTCATTTTTATTGCAGTCACTTTACAATGTACCATTTCTATGCATAGTAAGTTGTCACATTTTATTGCCGCCAATAATTGCTGTGCAACAATTTACACTGTATTTAAATGACTTTGTGCGCTGACAGCTTTTTCTGCGTACACTTTTGCACGTTGCTTTTTCCTTTGCGCAATTATTACTTAGGTGGCAACATCCGGCAGTTAACAAGCCATAATTTCAATAAATATTCAATGCTTTTAAATTAATATATCACTTCCGTTGCTTGCTATTTAATAAAGCGCTTACGCCTAGCTCGAAGCTCGACTTTTTTGCAAGCAGACAACCGTTAGATAATTTTATGCGACAAACAAGTTTGATAGCAAGAAAATCAGCCGTTAAATTGTTATAATAAATGGTTTCACAAATGCATTCTAGTGCACTGATACACAACAAAAAAAAAAATAAAAATAAAACACATTTTTCTTAAACACACCGCTGACGCCACGCCACTCCAAACGCTTTCAATATGTGTTGCAACTAACCACATTACCTACCACTTTTGCCACTTACACCGAACCATGCATTTTACACCTTTCACCAACTAAATTATATGTGTTAATATGTTTTGTTGTTTTTATTCTTGTTGTTGTTACAATTTTCGACACAAATTATTCTATATAACGTCACGATTTCATATGATTTACTAGAGCGGCGGCCCGCGCGCGCCACTTTGTACGTGAAATAACAAAATTCGACTGAAAATCTATAAACATTCGCCACAATGCTGTGTTGGTAGTAGTAGTAGTGGTAGTGGTGGCAGCGGCGGCGGCGGCGGCATTGTATACTTCCCATGCGATAGTGTGTCGTCGAGCGGCTGCGGCGGCAGCAGCGGATTCTCCCATAGTCATCGTCGCATGCCACACACCAACGGCAACGATTACGATGACTACGACTACGACGGCAACGACGACAAAAACATCTTCGGCAGCGGTTGAGTTTTGTATAACAAACGACAAAAAATAATTGAGAAAAAACATTTATGATACAATAACAAGCAAATAACAACTACAAAAGCAAACAACAAAAACTCTGCTACTAAATTAGTGTTGCCATTTGGCTTTGAACACTTTATGCCGCCAACTGCACTCATATATTTCATATTGTTGCTATTTTTGTTGTCGCTTTCAACAAGTGCGCCGACAACTCTTTAACAGCTCACCTACGCTCTCACCTAGCAGTCAGTTCTCACTATCACTAATAGCCAACAGCCGCTTTCGGGCGCACTCTTTGCTACTCAACACAACTCATTGTGCTTGGTGTTTTAGCTTTGTTGGTTTCCTAAAAGCTCAGCGGCGCTCCAATATGGCCGTACATGCGCAGCGGAAAGCTCTCTTTGTATAAAGTAAATAAAAGCCGTCACATTTGTATTGCACCGTATTTATTTATCTCAGCGATTAGTTTGAAAACAAGTTATTGCTTTGCGCTTCTTATTTGCCTTGTGTCACACTCAGCGCTGAGAAAAGTCGCGCCGCTGTGGGAGACCAGTGAGTGCCAATATTTATGAGTACCAAATGTGTACCAAATCTGTATCAGATTTGTGATGGAATAGTAGTAGCACTCAGTGTAATTGTCAGGCCGCACGAAAAAGTGTAGCAGAGAGTGCGAAATAGTATTTTCTTTAACTTAATAATACTATTTACTTTAAATTATATGAAATAATGATGATTATTATGGATCAAAAACTATATTCGTGCGTTTTGTTCCTTCACAAAATTTCAACTTTTGTTTAAGAAGAACATGTTTCCCGTTCTTTACTGGCGTAGTCAGCGCTTACACGATTATATCGAGTTAACAACAGCGCGCAAGTCATTTCTTCTTTTCGCTATGTGGCGCCAATTGGAGATTCCAAGTGAAACCAGGTCCTTCACCACCGGTCCTTTCAACGGAGGGAGCCCTTTCCTTCCTCTGCTTCCCCCGGGGGACCGGGTCTGGTTGTTATTTTTCACTCGGTGTGTTTTTTTACGTGGGGGGGTCCCAAACCCAGTGCACAACTCTGCGGAGGGGATGTTTCGCCTTTAAACGGATGTTCTTAGATACTTGGTCAAAACCTGAAGTTGTGAGCTGCTTGAGTCATATGCAAAAGAATTGTTTCTGGCCATTCCCAAGTGAATGGCGATCAAATAACTTTCCTCATTTGCTTGAACTTCTGCAAATGACTCCATCCTCCGAAGAATATGCACAACTATTATTTCAAGTATAGCCCATATGAATGCATAACATTTTCCTATCCTTCTAATATTTTACTTCTAATTCCATTCCGAAAGAGCTACGCCTGCCTGACGGTTGAGAAAGGATCAAAATAACTTTTGATATCCTGTTGTAATGTTAACTGGGTTCGAGTGAGAGCGTTTTGCATCCTAGAATAAATGGTAGTTAGAAGGACAAGGTTTGGGTGAATATACTTCTAGTTATAGACCAAGTACTACTAAAATTTTCAACATGTTTTCAATCTTTAGTTACTGTACTAGAAATCCCCTAGAACAAGTATTTAATTTGTGAATCTATTATCAGCCCTATCCATCAAATTCGTCATTATTTTGAAACATATTCTTCACGGTTGTAGTTTTCACAGCGTATAAAAGATTGCAGTTTGGGGTATGGAGCGTACGTTATTAGGACCCAGTTATGAAAATTAAAACATATTAATATTTTTATTTTGAATGAAGGACGCTTCTTCGGACTACATTTCTCCTTCTAGACCTTACTGAGAGAGGCTTCAATTTAGTCCATGAGAGGAATATCTTACCCGTAAAGAGAAAAGTTCCTTATTGACTCAATTTGGGTCACCTCTAATAGAACGTAAAATATAATATAAAGGCAAGACTTGAAAAGTTAGATTCGTAGTTTAGTTGGATTTATTGTTTAATCACTACTCATATATACCTAAAGCGTTATACGATTATTCGAAATTTCGCAAACTACTAGAGTCAAAAAGCAGCGAACTTCAAGTATACCAGTGTAGCAGGAGCTTTTTTGGGTTTTCGGAATCGTTTAGCTCGAAAATACAATGCTGAGATTGCATATTTCATGCCATTATGGACTGGAAAGGATTTTTCCGTACAGGATATAACCACTAACCCAGGGCAGTCTGGTCAGAAACCTAGGTAATATGCAATTATAGTCATGTTTTTATACGCTGAAAGATAGAAGAAGAAAGTCCTTAAAGTTTTATTATATTTACTATAAAACTAACTTCAGAGTAAAATTAGCTGAAGCTATGATATCCAATTCTTTTTGTAAGTTGTACTTTTTATGTAGAAGAGATGGAATTTCAGATCTATTTTAATGATTGTATTTTTTTTCATACACAGTAAATATAGTTGAACTACCCTAACTCAAATCACCAAATCCTTCCAAAAAATTCGAGTTAGAGAGACCTCGAGTTATGGAAGGAAAGTTGTATGAAATTGGACTTCTATTGTGAATAGAAAGATTCGACTCCTAGAACTTTTAGTTATAGAATATGGAATATTAACTGCGTTCTAATACAAAATTTTATCGTTTTATCCTAACCAGATTATACTTTCATCGCTTGATATTCGACCTTTCCTTAATGGCTTATGTTGTACACCTACATAAAAAATCGGGTTTTTTGATCAGCAATAGTCAAGACTTAAGAGCTTAGAGACAAATTTTGACCAACTTTACAAATTTAAGCTTTTTATACCAGAAATATTTTTGGGTATTTATCATAAACTACCTAAATCCATTTTTCTGAAACGCTGAACGCTGACAGAAGATGGAGAGAGGATGGGATAACATTATTTTAGGCAAACAGCCTATGTGGAATATACGATTTTTTCCCCAAATATTTCTTGTGAAAGATGGTAATAAACTCCGTTATCTTTTTTAATTCAAAACTGCAAGAAATAATATTGTTCTATGAGCAGAAGCATATGGCAACCCCTTAAATTGCAAACGCAATTATTGTTAGTTATTGCTATGCCAGACATATCCCTTTGACATAGGCGCTCTCCCAACAAGTTATAAAGATGACCTTACCGTCTACAAGCGTACACTTCACGCAAACTTTGACACCATGAAATTATTGCGCTCCTCTTCCCAAATTGTTACCTATGAATGCGCATAAATAATGCCAAAAGGGCACACGCCTTATGCTTTCACATCCGTTCGAATTCTCTCCATAACTTTCAATTCGCTCACTACGAGTATTTACATAGTTTCTTTGAGCATGTATTTTGCTTCGCTGCCCACTCACTTTGTCGGCCATAATTATTTATACGCCACAACGCCTTCCGCTACGTCAGCCATAACTGCATGAGTATGCATAGGCTTTGCCGAATGCTCTCCCACATACACTCCTGTTTCTCGTTAGACTTCGTATATTGGTATTGTATGTATAACACGATTTCGTTGTGTAGTGGTATAAGCCACGAGCGACAATATGCCGAACGGAAATGCGACGTAATGCGAAATGCAACGCGAGCGCATACTGATACAGTTTATGGTAAACATAAAACAGCTGTTTTCAAGGCTGAGCGCGTTAAAATATTCGCAAGCCACTGTTCTCGTGTGCGTGTGAGTGTGTAGGTGAGAGGACTCGTATGAACCATATGTACGTGTAAGTGGCTCGTAAAGTCGAAGCAGCATATGAAAAATTGACGCGAACATGATTAAAAGAATGCGCCATTTTTAAGGCAGAGCGGCAGCCGGAGAGCGACAATGAGCGATGTGTTTGCGTAAGTTAAGTTTTGCCTACGACATACACATATAGGTGCATGCAAAAGGGTAGGGAGAGGACGTGAAATGAAATTTATGGACTTGAGGCACATGCGTTTTAGTTTCGCAGACATTTCACTTTGTAGTTTTCCTCGTTTTGACTTTCGGCAGAATTTATGTCGACAGGATATGAAAGGACGCTTTTTAGCGAGAGAGATAAAATATGATTGAGCCATGAAAATATGAATTATTATACTTGAGTAATATTTTCCAGAAATCGCAAAGTGTTGTGTGGTTGACAGTAAGCGTTATATTAAACGCCGTGGAGTCACAGGTCAGCGGAGTTTTACAAGTTAGCAAGTTAGACGTCTGAAAATGATATTATATGTAAGTCTTCAAAAATTTAAGAAAATATGGTTAAAAGAATTATCAGGAAATGGTTACGTTATAATTTCAAAATCTATATGTTTTATTCAATTTATGGTTGATTCTCGAAAAAAGTCGAATTTTGTTTTATCGAGTTGCTATGCTTGTACCCTGAAGGGGCTTTATTAAGTTTCATTCGAAGTTAAAATGTAACGTCGAGAACCCTAAATAAAATATAAGAATGATCAGCATGAGGGTTGAGTCGATTTGTCTCATACCGAAACACATTTTTCAGAGCCGGGCCACTTTAGTAAACATATGTTATTTCTTTCTTTATTAAGTAATTATAATTCGACTTCAAGATTTTTGATATCACACGTTGGATGCGAACCCATCGGGTTACGTTTTTCAATTAAGTATATATGGTCATGGCTTCAGTGTCGCCGATATTAACGTTTTTATTTTTTGAATTACAAAATGTATATGTACAGAGGCGCAAATTTGGGAATTTCGGTAAAAAAGGATGAAAATAAATTTCATAAATGACGTTGATACCAAACTTTCGAAGGTGATTTTCCGAGTTCCGTACGGCGGAGAGAATTGTACTGCAGGTGTGGTAGATACTTACAACAGTCTGTAGGCACATTAACCTAATCAACCCCTTCATGCCTTCAAACATAAAAAGAATGCTTCCTGGCAAAAAATTAGCGAAAATGAATATATAGTGGCTGCGTCAGATGCCTATTCTAAATCTAAAAAATGAACCTGAAATATGTTTTCAAAAAAATTATAGATCAGGGTATTGCCTACAATGGCACTTATAGCGAATTGCAAAATCGAAATGAACAAAATAGATTAGAATAGGGCTATAAACTATTACTAAGCGGAATGAATGTCTTTCTCTTGTAAAGCCCTGGCTTCAAAGAGTAAATTGTTTTTTTTTTTTGTTTTTTTTTTTTTTTATTTTTTTTATTTTTTTTTTTTTTAAACTGCGATCGTCTATCGGAAAAAATTTAGACAAATTTAGAATATTTCAAACCACGGTTCTCTGAATTCTCATTTCAACATAGCTGTGAAAAAACACATGAAAAAACGCCCCCAATAAAAAAATGTAAACAGCCTCGGATAATGACGACGACTGCACAGGATATAAAGATTATGATTTGAGGGCATACGTCTGGAATGTCCGGTCGCTTAATTGGGAAGAATCCGCTACCCAGCTGGTTGATGTTCTCGTTAGAGTAAAGGCTGACATCACCGCCGTCCAGGAAATGCGATGGACGGGACAAAGACCGAGGCGGATATTCCTTTGTGGCATTTACTACAGTGGTCATATAAAGGAACACAAGTTTGGTGTTGGACTCGTAGTGGGAGTGACACTCCGTCGCCGAGTACTGTCATTCACTCCGGTGGATGAACGTCTAGCCGCAATCCGCATCTAAGCAAAGTTCCTTAACATATCGCTGATACGCACCCACGCCCTGACGGAAGAGAAGAACGATGTGAATAAAGATGCCGGCGGATTTAACGCCAGGATGGGCAAAGATGGTGACTGGCACAAAAGGTGGTAAATTCAGCCTCCACGAGGAAACGTCCTCAAATGAGTTGAGGCTGATCGACTACGCCGGGGACGGAAATGTGGTTATATGTGGTACCAAATTCCAGCATAGAAAAATTCATCAACTTATCTGGCTGTCTTCGGATCGATAAGCCACCAACCAGATCGATTATGTTGTGATAGACAAAAGACACGTCTCCAATGTTCTAGACGTGCGTACGCTTCGAGGTCTTAACATCGACTTGGACCACTATCTTGTCGCTGCCAAGACTTGCACCCGTCTCTGTGCAGCAAAAAACGCACATCCCCAAACACAAGGAAAGTTCGCCGTCGAGAAGCTGCAATCACAACAGACAGCTGAACGATTTTCTACTCCTCTTGCAGTCCTGCTCTCTGAGAGCACTCGTCAACAACTCGGTATAAGGGAACTGTGGGACGGCATTTCAAACTCCTTACGTTCAACTGCAACCAAAACCATTGGTTTCTGGAAAACGCAAAAGAACAGCTGGTACGATGAGGAGTGCCGTGTCGCAACAGAGAGAAAACAGACTGCCTACCTCGCAACTTTACGATCGACTACAAGACGTGCGGGATGATATAGATACCGAGTGGCAAAGAACGAAGCGATATTCATTTGCAGACAGAAAAAGAGAAATGCGTGAGAAGCGAAGAGCTTGACAAGTTGGCCGAAAGAGGTAATTCTTGAAAATTCACCGAAAAAATGCTGCTACTAACCGAAGGTTTCAAGACCGAAGCACACTCTTGTCAAACCCAAGGAAGTGATCTCGTAACCGATGCCTAGAGCATACTTAAATTATGGAAGGAACATTAAGCCTACCGCCAACAAACTGATTGGGCCTTATCAGTGTGGCTTTAGACCTGGCAAATCAACAACCGACCAGATATTCATCATGCGCCAAATTTTGGAGAAGACCCGTGAAAGAAGAATCGACAAACACCTCCTCTTCGTCGATTTCCAAGCTGCTTTTGACGGTATGAAAAGGAGCTAAAGGCAGCGAGGTTTTAATTTGGTATCCCCGCAAAACTAAACTGACGTGGAGCAACACCAAAAGCTCCGTCAGGATCGAGAAGGACCTCTCCGAGCAGTTCGATACCAAACGAGGTTTCAGACAAGGCGACTCCCTATCGTGCGATTTCTTCAATCTGCTGCTGGAGAAAATATTCGAGCTGCAGAACTTAATCGAACAGGTACCATCTTTTATAAGAGTGTACAGCTGCTGGCGTATGTCGATGTTATTGTTATCATTGGTCTCAACACCTGCGCCGTTAGTTCTGCTTTCTCCAGACTGGATAAGGAAGCAAAGCAAATGCGTCTGGCAGTGAACGAGGGCAAGACGAAATATCTCCTGTCATCAAACAAACAGTCACGTCTAGGCTCTCGCGTCACTGTTGACCGTCATTACTTTGAAGTTGTAAATAATTTCGTCTGTATTGGACCAGCGTAAACACCAACAACAACGTCAGACTCGAAAACCAACGCAGGATATCTCTTGCCAAGAGGTGCTACTTCGGACTGAGTGGGCAAGTGAGAAGTAAAGTCCTCTCTCGCCGAAAGTCACTATACCCGTCCTGCTATATGGTGCAGAGGCCTGCGTGGAAGCATGGAAAGTGATGATCGTCGCTGTTCCGTTCCCACGACAGTTGGGTCTACGTAATCGGAACCCAACCTGGATTTTTATTCAGCCAACAAGAACAACAAAAACATTATCGTCGCTGTTCGCTTTAGGAGAGAGTTAGAGAGAGAATATAAAAGAACAATTCAAAATGACGGCCGAAGGCTAATCGAAGCCATGAGTTGTGCTATGAAGCATGTAAACTTTAAGCAAAAAGTATTATGTCCAGGAAAGAAAATACGAGTGGGATATTACAAATATTGCAGCAAAAATTGGAAAAAAATTAAACTGAGTTTAAAACTCAAAAATACTTGAAAGTTTAATTTTCCAAATTGGAAATTAATAATTGAAATTTGTATTGATAAACTTCTGTTCTTATTTCTTTAAAATCCCACACTACGTAGTTGGTATTTATATGAAGACTCAATAACTTTTAAGAATTAGAATTCTTAATCGGTCGACAATAAGTTTTTTAAAGTCACAATGTCCAATCCGAATTTAGCTTATTATGTATTAATGCTATCCTATTAAACAAAGGCGGAAAAATTGAAAGCTATTTTAAGACCAGCAACATTGATTTGACTACACTAAAATATTATCCATAAACACCTAATTAAATTCAAAATACGCTTTGCGCATTCGTAATATTTATTTATATAAATCTACGTGTATTCCACCGCTCAGCCTCACGTCGACGCCATTGTGCTGTGAAAATCGTTAAATGCAAAATTTATTTGTTTATTTTATGCATTTGACATACCAAAGTCCCACGACGACACTCAATTAACAAAACATTAATTTTTGTGATGTGCCATGATAATTTTATGACTTTTTGTTGTTTCAACGTTTTATTTTATGATTATGGACACATTGATTAAATTTCAAGTTTTTTTATAGCCTTTAACGTTTTCTACGTATCCATATACATATGTATGTATGTATGTATGTATTTTTAACGCATGACACAAATTTAACAAACGTCAAATTTCGAAGTGAGGCATTAAAATATACATATCCAGAGGCATACATACATATTCACAAACGAAATTGAAATGCTTGCGGTTGACAAAAATTCAAAGTAAAGTGTGTTAATAAACGCTCGAATGACTAAAACCAACACACACACGAGTATACAGGTACACCTGCATACATATGTATGTATGTTGATAGCTGTAGCGCGAAATTTGATTTGAATGCATAGAAATTAGTTAAACACAAAACGGTGTTCGCCGAAAAAGCCACTTAAAATATGGCTATTTCATTAATAAAATGACAGTAATCGTAAAAAGTCAACGAAAATATCGCCATTATTGTAAAATTATGCAAGCGAAAATGCCGAAATGGTCTGCTGAGTGGCTTTTGAGTTGTACGAAGTCAAGTTCGTATATTTTTGTTGCTCTTTCACCGTCTTTCTTCACTTTCTAGTGATATTATATGCGTTGCGGCTTTATTTGAATATTTATGGAACATCATTTATTTTATTTAATATTTTTGTTTCGCTTTAATTTCACTAACGCTATTGTTTTAACAAAAATATATTTCAAATTTTGACAGACGAAATGAGGATGCACTATGATACCGAAATATGCTAGATGTGCGTAAGAGTCACATAAAGAGTGATCTACATATATCGAGAAACTTCAAATTTAATGCAAGCTGTATATTATCATTCAGAAGAACATTCTGTGGTTATAATATTTGAAGATTATCTCTTTCAAATGTTGACCGTGACTACATCACAGATGGTCCGCCCGTTGAGTCCGTTTTCTATGACTCCCAGGAAAAAGTCCTACGGCGTGATATCACACCATCTTGTTGGACAATCGGCAGAACCAAAACGTGTTCTCTAAATAAATCCATTGACGTTGCAATAGGTGAGAAGTGACGCCGTCTTGTTGAAACCAAATATCGTCGAGATCACGAGCTTTAATTTTAGGCATCAAATAGTCTGTTATCATGGCACGATAACAGCCGCCATTGCGGTTACTTTCCCACCGAATATGTACCGATGATTTCATCGGCCCAGAAACCACATCAAACCGTTGTTTTTTTCTGGATAAAATGACAGCTCTTGAATCTCTTCAGGTTGCTCTTCGTCTCAAATGCGCCAAATTTTTCTTGTTTATATTGTCATTGAGCCAGTAATGGATCTCACCGCTGAACAAAATTTGGCTCGAAAACGTCGGATCATCTTGGAACTTTCCAGGAGGCTATAGGGCAAAGCGATGTCGCTTATTGAAGTCGAGCGGTGCATTTTGTACGCTTTAAATTTAAGTTCTCGACGTAAACTGCGCCAAGTCATTCCATACATCAGTCCGAGTTGCTACTCACGGCGCCGAACTGTCATCTACTCCTCCTACATTTTCTTCACTGCATTCTCGACGTGGTATATTTGGTCGAATATTATCCAATAATGAATGCTGGGTTTCAAGATGGTATTGCGAATAGTTGACCATAGTTGAGCGAAGTGCGCGAAACTCATTCTTCACAGAACGTGAATTTTCGTCTTTCCATTATGAAATGACCAACAACAACTAACAATACATACGTAACAAAAATAACATGACATGTCTCACCCGTGATCTGTTAAGTGGTTAGAGGTAGTCAAAAGCACAAAAAAATGAGAATTTTTAGTATTTTTCTGCTATTAAATCGTGTTATTTTACAAAAGTAGTAATATGGCATTATTATAGAATGTTGAAGTCAAGAAAATTTCAAAAAAAAAAAAATTATTTCTAAAGTTATAGTTGTTTGTATTGACCTAGTTTTAAAAAAAGGTATTTGCGGTGACAACCAAAAGTCCTTGGAGATTCATATAAATAGATAAGCCTGGGCCTGGTCGAAGGATTTTTTTTTCAAAACATAACAAAATGGCTTTCAGGAAATTTTTTTTCTAAATTTTTGTGAAAAAATCAACAGTTAGTTGGTCTTAAAATTTCGAAATTTTTGAAAAAAAAAAATTCTTCAATCAGGCCCGAGTTTATTATGTATTCTAATGGCTGTATAAATTTCATTACAATCTACTGAGCGGTTTTCGAGTTAGAGTTATCACCAGTTCAAAAAACATAGTTTTGAGAAAAACGGTTTTAAAGTTTCACACTAGCACTTTGAAGTGCCCGAGCTCTCTTTGTTATTTGTCGAACAACTCAAAAACTAATTATCGGATCAAAGTGAAGTTTTCAAAGAATATTTTTAAGATATTACACTTAACGAAAGTGCAAAAAAAAATAATTTTTTGAAAATTTTGGCTACTCCTAACCCTTTAAAAAATGCTATTGGAAGAGTACCTCTACCTGGATCACCCTATAAATATGCTATAACAGGAAAATTGACTTTAAACATTATTCGTCGGTATATTCATAAAATGTTCGTTTTGGTTCGAGCAAATTTATCTGGACGAATAACGTCCAAACACGAAAACATTATTGAAATGAAGAAAATGGTAATGGCCAATCTTCGAATCATCAGTAGAAAAATTGCTGAGAAACTAAACATATCGGTTGGCTCGTGTGATTCGATTTAAAGCAATGATTTGAGTATCAGTCTAGTCGTCGCGAAATTATTGTCCAAATTGCTCATTTTCGACCAAAAAACAGTGTCACGATGACATGATCCCTTGTGACTTTTTTGTTCTCAGAAAGAACGACGCTACGATTGAGGAGAGAAAAATTGCATCTAAACAAAATATAGAGAAAAGATCACAAAAATTTTACTTTTTTAAGTACTTTTAGTATTGGAAAAAATCGTAAATGACGGGCTTTTTTCTGCAGTTGCTCGCTTCAATGCTTAATGCTACGCTTTTAATGGTTTCACTTGGTTTTAGAATCTCATTATAAAGTACGCCCTTCTGATGCTATCAAATACACAGTCTTGGCTTCAAAGATATTCAACCTTGCGATTTTGGCTGTTTCCACTTGGTTTCGCACATATTTTTTGCATTAATTTTTGAAATTCACAGCCGTCTTTCAGCTTCAAATTTGTTCTTTGCTTCAAAATAGTCTCAATTTTGGCTCTCAATCTGGAGAAAAAAGTGGATGCAGCGGAAATTCGAAACCCAATTCATGGTTTTTGGCCATCGCTTTTACTGACATAAAACACGGTGCATTGATTTAGTGAAATGGCACCGTTTTCGTCCTTCAAACGGTTCAAAAATGCTATGTAATATTCGTTTTTGAAGGTCCTTCTTTTTTCAAGGAACTTAGTCAATACAAATTATTTTATACCGATCCCAAAATACAGACTCCTTGCTAACCCACTTTTACGCCTTTCCACGAGTTTATCGTTCTCAGTCTAATCTGATGATTTTCGAATGAACAGCGGAGTGAAATAAAGGAGCCATGTTTCATCCATTGTCACATATCGGCGCAAAAGCTTGTCTTTATTATGTTTGAACTGCTCCAAACACTGCTCCGAATCATAAAATCGTCGTTGTTTTTGGTCAGAAATGAGATCGCGCGGCACTCACTTTGCACATGGCTTTCTCATACCCAAATATTCATGATCACATTTATTTGATATTTTTGAAGTGCCTACTATCTCGAAAATTTCCTTTTATCGTCATTCAAAATTATTTTTTGAACTTCTTTTATGTTTTCGTCGGAGGTGATTACTCTTCCACAGTGTTCACTGTTTTCGGTGCTCATTTCACCACGTCTGAATCTAACATATTAATCCTTGATGGTGGATTTTCCTGTGGTAGTGGCCAGAAACTCGTCATCAAGAAAAGCTTTTGCTTCAAGTACATTTTTCCTCTTCGAAAAAGAATATTTTATAAACATACAAAATTCCTTTTTTACATTTTTTTACAATAACATAATTTATTGTATTCAAACTGTTACATCACAATGTAATAATCCGGCAGCTGTCAAATTTATACACGCGCCTGTTGATGAATAGGGCAAATCATATGGATTTAATTCTAGTTACTCCATCTCTGTTTCAGGCCGGGGACTTTTCAATTGATCGGCTACAACCTAATTTTTACTAAAAATGTACAACAATTTTTCGATTTAAAATTTTATTGATTTAAAAAAAAATATATTAAAAAGTAGTGGAGGGGTCAAGGCGGTAAGAAGAACCATTTAGAAACAGTTTTACCAAAACAACTTCATTACAACACTGTGCATATACTTGGGTGTGGAACGTAAGTTATGATATTTCAGCTGACAGCTTCCATGCCTTTAGCACTTTACAGCCACTTTTTTATAACGACAGGCAGCTGCTTTGAGGCGGCAACAACTGTAAGTGTCACAGTAATGCTGACTGCGTTGGTGGCAGCGACAAAGTCACTGACAGCACTTTTAAGATATATGAACATTTTCAAATGCAGAAATGCAAAACTGCGAGCACATTTGCGTTATAGAATCAACATAAAGCACCAGCGGCATAATAACGTCACACATACATGAGTACACATACTTACTATATATGTACATATGTAGCTATAACAACAACTGCCTTGCTACGTGAGCGTGTCAAGTATTCAGCAACAGGCAAATACACATACTTACACACACACACACACATACGTTTGCATGAAGGCAGTGCAAATGCACACGGATAGACACTTTGCCGCTGGTTGGCAGGAACAGCTGTCGTACAATAAAATTTCGAGCGCCAACTCATAAATGCAAAAATTTCATATATTTGCACTGACATCGAGCGTTCGCTTCGCCCTCGCACCTCCCTTATGCGTTATGCAATTTATGCTTTTAGTCGTTTTGTCATTCTTTATATGCATGCTGTATGCAGTGTCTAGTTTGGCGGTGGCTGACTGCACTTTAACAGCGCTCAGCGACAGTTGCTGTTGTCACATGCGCGAACGCATCTGAAATTTATATGCAAATGAAAAATTATAAATTATGATAAACGTCAACAGTTGTCCCGGCTTTGCCATGTTGGCAAGCATGAATTGACAGCGACAACAAAAACAAAAACAAAAACAAAACCAATAACAACAACTGTAAAAATGGCAGCAAACAGCGCTAGTAAAAATAATAACAGCAAAAAACAGTGGCGGTTGCAGTGTCACTGCAGTTGCATGCATTTGTTATGTTGCATGCAACAAAGCACATGTGAGCGCACTCGTTAAACTAAGAGTAAGTAGCAAGGCATAAAACTCATCGCTCGTTTGGCGGCAAGAATTATGCGCACACAATGATAATAATAATAATAATAATAATTTTGTGCAAAAGCATAACAAAAACATTACAACAACGTCGTAAGTGTCGCCTACAGCTTAGTCAGCGCAATGTGTCATTTCCACATAAGTACCCTGCAGGAAATTTTCAACGAAGTTGGACAAAGCACCGACTTAGAACTTTTACAATTTTATGAAGTGTTTACGGTATAAGACCGTACGGTATGTTAATATAGGGTGGGCTATATAAAATATAATATATATATTAAATTCGAAGATAAGGCGTAAAAGATTGAGTGTAGCGTTTGCTGTATGGCACGTAGCGCCGTCTTGCTGGAACCAAATGTTGTTCAAGTCTTCCTCTTTAATTTGCTTGAAGAAAAATTTGGTTAACATTGCGCGTTATCGCTCACCATTGATGGTTACGGCGGTTCCTTCTTCATTTTCGAAGACAAATGGGCTGATGATTCCACCAGACCAAAATCCGCACCATACAGTGATTCGTGCTGGGTGCTTTGGCTTCTCGACGATTCCGTGCGGGTTTTCTGTGTCCCAAATGCGACAATTCTGCTTGTTAACGTAACCATCGAGGTGGAAATGAGCCTCGTCCGAAAAGATGATTTTCCGATAAAATTTACCATCCTCGGTCAAACGAACTTTGGAAAAAAGTGTTTAATATTCCCCAATGTTCGTCTAGTTAATAGCGACACATTTCGTAAATTTTAGATTTTTACTGAATATCTGTCACTTTCCGATTGGTATTTGACGTTTTCAATGTCGAAATATAGATAATTCAAATTTAAAACGTTAGATGGCCCACCTGTTATTACGCAATTATCTAACTGATTGCATTATCTTTTTGACAGCTTAAAAATTCAATTAGTGCTTAAAATGTCTTCTAAGCAGCAACACCTCCACGGCCGTGTTGTACATTTTATAAAAAACATGAAACCCCTGGAAAAAAGTTTAGGTGTGTGAAGGAAAGCGTCTCCAGAAGAACAATATACTCAATATTAAGTACTCTAAAAATAGAAAGGCAACCGGGTTTTGGAAGAAAGCCGACTGTTATGACACCCCAAAACATTCGGAAGCTGAAGGCAGCGTTCAGCTGTAAGGATTGCATAAGTCAAAACGAAGCCGCACGAAAATTCGATTGCTCACAGCCATATAACTGGAAGGCATTAAATAGACTTAATATTAAAGCCAGAAAAAAGCAGCGTTGTCTTGGGTAAACCGAAGAGCAGATAAGTCAAGTACAATCACAATGTCGGAGGATATGCAAGAATTTGAGTGGAAAATCATCCATTTTGGATGAAGAGAGCTATTTTTCACTCAGCGGGCCGCAAATGCCGGGCAATGATGTTTATTAGACATACAATATTTCTGTAACGCCTCCCGAAATTAAGTACAAATTCTAAAAAAAATTTGAGTCCAAAGTTATGCTCTTCATAACATTTTCTCCTATGAGAATTTCTGAGCCATTCTTTAAACCAAATGGACTGACAGTAAATCATAAAGCGTACTTCAATCAATGTTTGGACAAAATTTTGATTTCTATAATACATAAACACCATAAGAGCGATGAAATCTTATTTTGGCCGGACAATGCCTCTTCATATTATGCAAATGCGACATTGGAGTTCTTGGTAAAAAAAAAATCTATCCTGACAAAGAAAAGAACCCGACAAACTTAACACAAAGCCGACCGATTGAGGATTTTTTGGCGAAGTCAAAGCTTTAGTGTACAAAAATGGTTGGAAGGCTCAAAATTCGAAGCAGCTGACACTTCGCATCAGAATGTGTCTTAAGAAAGTTGATACTAACGGTGTACAATGTGCTTGTTCAAGTATCCTGACTAAACTAAGACTGGTTGTTGGCAATGGCACGTATTTTGAGGTTCATTATTTTTTCATTTTTAAAATAAAATAATTATACCACATGGAATAGCTTACCTTTCTGTTAATAGTATCTTTTGAGTTACGCTGAAATAAAATGAGGGTAGATTTTTAGTTATAACCCTTTATTTTTTCAGTTTTTGAGACATCGCCCTGAAATTTTGTACACTCTTTTTATCTGACAAGATACAAAATTGTGAAAATATTCAAAATTTTTAGTGCAGATCACTGTAGCATACTACTGTGCCAAAAATAAGGTGACATTGTATTTATTTTGAAAATTCTTTATTTATTCTTCCAAATCAATTTCATCCCCTTCAAAGTAATCTCCTCCCGATGCAATGCACTTATGCCAACGGATTCAAAACACTGGTCGTAGTCACTTTCCGGGATGGCCTTCAGTTCCGTCTTCGCTGCGGCTTGAATCTACTCTATCGTATAAAAACGGTGTCTCCGGAGCGATCTTTTGAGCTTGGTGAACAGCCAGAAGTCGCACGGCGCCAGATCAGGTGAATACGGTGGTTGCGGAACGATTTGAGTTGAGTTTTTGGCGAAATGATCACGAATTACGAGGGCAGTATGGGATGGTGCATTAACATGGTGTAAAAACCAAGAATTGTCTTTTCACAATTCCGGCCTTTTTATGCGGAAAGCATTAAATAATATTCCTTGTTGACTGTTTGACCAGTTGGAAGGAATTCATAATGCACAACACCAAGATAATCGAAGAAAACAGTCAACATGAACTTGATTTTTGAGCGACTTTGCGCAATTTTTTTGGTCTCGGCTCTCTTTTGGCACGATATTCGCTCGATTAATCGGTTGTTTCGGGGTCGTAAGCATAGATCCAAGGTTCATCGCCAGTTATAATGCGTTTCATGACACCCCACACCCCACACCCCACACCCCACACCCCACACACTTCAACGCGACGCCTTTTTTCCAAAAAATTTTATGTGTTCGGTACCAGTCGAGATTTGACGCGCTTGAGGCCCAAAACATCCTTCAAAATGGTTTTGGCTGAGCCTTCGATATGCCAACTTCATCAGCAAGGTCTCTAATTGTTAATCGATGGTTTTTCAACACCAAATCTTTGATTTGTTGAACGTGAGCTTCATCGGTTAAGGTTGATGGTCGCCCTGGACGCTCTTCGTCTTCGACACGTTCACGGCCGGTTTGGAACTCACTATACCACTTGTAAAATTTTTTTTAAACATAGCCTCATCACCAAAGGCTTTCTGCACCATCCTCAACGTATCCGCAGCAGAAAATTGTTTCCGTAAATAAAATTTAATGCAAATTCTTCGCTCAACAAATTTCAAAATCGCAAAAACAGAAAGACTCATTTTTAGCAGCTCACAAAACGATACGTATCTCAAACACTAATGAATATTTTGACATGAAATTTGACATAAATGTGACTGACAGTACTACCAACATAAAAAAAAAATTATTTTCCAAATCCTTCTACGTGCGCTGTTTAAATTCAAATCCTTATTTTTCGGACACAGTAGTATGTATGGAAGCCCTACAAGTTGTAATGATTTCCATAAAACCTACCAATCATAACAGAGAAAAAATTTGTTTCAATTATTATTCCGTCTTTCTCTTAAACATAGATGCATATTTTATAAAGGGATCATTAAAGCCTATCCTTACCTTTTAAATACTGGATTTTATCCACGACAATGTCCAATTCTTCACAAGCCACTTTCAGTTCAGCTGCAAACAAGAAAGCTTTTCCATTCATTGAATTGAAATAATAACTAATGCTTACGATTTCATCCGCATAAATTTTGTCACCAGGTGGTTCCATGTATAAGTAGGATCTAGTGAGTAAGTGTTTCGGTTTTCGTTTACCATAGTGTTAGTATAGTAAGCAGTCATGTAGTAAGTAGCGGGCTAAGCACTTACCGCATAACCATTCATCACCTCCAGTACTCCAGGGAGTATTTTTAGCAACTTTTTAATTTCAATCAGACGTGTTGTCATATTTAGAAACAATATTTTATCGAAATATGGAGCTCATTTCTTCCATCATTAACAAAAATGTCAGTGCTGTAATATCAGACAAATAACGACTCAATTCCTGTTTGTTTTTAATAACAGAAATGTAGATTATGTTACGAGTGACTGATATGATGTGTGTTATGGGAGTTATTTTGTTTTTCCATAATATATAGTAGCTTTCATATATTTTGTAAATATATAATATTATATAATATTTCTAGTTATAAAGTACAATTATTTAAAAAAATTGTTATGAGACCATATGAAACCCATATATGAATTCTGTATCAATAAATAATATTTTCCTAGCCCCTTAAAGTATGCTACATGTGTGTTATCATATTTGAAGTCGTGAAACAAAAAAAAATCTTATTAGAATGAAACCCTTCGGAAACGAAAGACAAACTAAGAAATCTTCAGGGAAAAATAATTTACGGGCGAACTGACGTCGAGACGTGGTTGAATATTAAAGAGTTAAAAATAGTTTATCTCGATTTGCGCTAAAACTACCTCATTTTCAACCAAAAAATTTTAAGTAAAAATTTAAAATTTTTTTAATTGTTCAAGCGTACTTTTTTCTCCAAGAAGCTGCTCAGTTGTGAAAACCGCTGATATCGAGTCACTAAAGCATATAGCCGCCATACAAATTGGACGATCGGAATTAAGTTCTTGTATGCAAAACTTTCACATTTGACGAGATATCTTCACAGAATGGTATGAGTTATTGTCTAAAAAAAAAAAATAATAACAAGAAAATATATGTATTTATAAAAAAAATATATAAGATAAGAATAATAACACAAAAATTCGGATGCTTTTTTTCAGAAATTATCAATTAATACGCACAACAATATTAAGTGAAACCCCGAAATAATTGGGGCAGCAAATTAAAACTACTGAAAAGGGCGAATATTTGCATAAATAACAAACCTTTATAACAACAACAAAAAAATTTAACAACTCACATGGCATAACTAAACGTATGGCCACAACATAACCAGGAAAAGAGCATGCAACTTAAAAACATAAGCGAATACTTACGCATACGCAGTGGCGTACCACGTGACCAACGAGAGTTGTTAGTTAGGCTTGTTGACGATAGTGTAAACAAAACTATTCAATTATGCGTGCCAGCAACAGAATTAAATATACAAATGTATGAGTGTATGTGTGTACCATGTCAGCTCGATAAATTTAAAGTGTCATGCAGCAACAACAATAATAGCAGCAATTAATTTTGATATAAAACACATGTGAAACATTTGTCAATGCACACACCAACCCGCAATGACCTTACACATACACATAAACAAACAAATACACAAATAAATACATATACAAGCATATACATATATAAACGCGCACACACACACGCGCGAAAAGGGCACTCAAAACCCTCAACTTTAATTGAGTACCACAAAATGAAGTGGCCAGCGAACAATTTCGAAAGCATATTAAAATTTTAACAGTAACAAACCGCACAACAACTACAAACACAAGTGCTGCTAGACTACACTGAGGCTACATGTCTATTTATGACTGCAAATATGTGCACACATATGTGCCTTTAACAATGAGAAACATTTTTATTCTCCAAAGGGACATGGAAATTTACTGCAAATTCAAATAAAAGTAACCGAAGTACCCATACCAATGAAGTGGCTAAAATAACTGAGCGCTTAAAGTTACACACCAAATGCAAAAGCAGCAGCAAGCAGGCTAAACAATGTACTAAATACCAAAATTTTGGCTTGGGCAGCGTCAAATATGCAAGTCAGCTGACTCTCTAATATTAGTAATGTGCCACAGAGTACATTTTGAAGTGTGTTTTACAAGCTTCCAACTTGCTGGCAGTAGCTCACACGCACACACCAGTATATTTGGCACATATTCCCACAAATACGCATGTGTTCACATATTCATTTGAGGTTGTCCAACCGAAAAAGGGCAACTGCGGTTGCCACTGTAGCGACCACTTTGGCCACACACTGCTGTTTGTTACTTTTCACTTTGTCGTCTCGGTTTGGTTCGCCTACGTAAAGGACATGTTAAATATTTATGTTTTGGGTTTGTTGTTGTTGATTTTATAATTTGTTTGTGTCTGCACCACTCGAACTCACAAGCCGCACTAGCACCACAGCTACCTAGCCCAGCATTTCTCCTGCTAAAAAGATTCAAAGTAAATTTTTGTGGTCATTTAATGTGGTTAACATGGATTTGCGTATAAGATACCGGTTATTGAAATGGTGAACGCACGCTCCTAAGAGAATACACGAGTTCGCGTGGGTAAAGTAGAAACAATTTCGGCAGTGAATTTACGGTTTCAATTTTTTCTTTATTAAAATTTAATGAAGTTTAATTGGGAAATATTCCAAACCCTTGTTTATGAAAGCTGGTTAGAGTTGAATGACTTTAATATGATTATTTACTCAGAAATCTGAATTTTAAGTCATGGAAATTCTCATTTTTTAATGCCGACTCAAAAAGGCAAACAAATCTGCTTTTATAACAAAAAAATAGCATCGTACTAAGATACTTGTATTTTAGTTCTTAAAAACCAAATACATACTTGTAGACCGCCTTAAACACACATCTCTAATAAAAAAAAAAATAAGTAACTCCTTTAGGGTTACTGCATTACTTGTAGAAGTTGAACGTAATAACACCCCCAAAGAACTTTGTACTGTGGCCAAGCTCAGGCCGATAAAGGCTTTAGGTTATGTCCTAAAGTCCTAGAGGACGGGACGAATAGAAAAAATTAATACACAAAATCAGAACCAACCGAGTAAAGAAAGGATAAGTGCGGTTGTAACAGCACATTTTAGACTCTTGCTAGTTGCAAACTTGTGCTAAATTCAAGGATTATTTCTTAACTTAGTGCTTCGTTACAAAAGAACAGAAACGAGAACTGCAACAATGTTTTTCGCAGGAACATAATTAATTCTGCGATCACAGGGTTACAACTAACAAAACAGTGCAAGCACCCGCTAAGAAAACCTTCTCAGTATCATGCTGCTGGAACAGTTTATTTTTATAAAGATTGGTTGATGTTGTTTAAGTGGTGTGTGCGAATACTCTGATAGCTTCTTCAGAACTACTTTTTTATATCTTAATGTGTGGCACACGTAGGTCGTTTTTATATTTTAGAAATAGAAAACAAGAACAAATATTTATAAAAATATTCGAAAATTTCTCGATTAAGATCTATAAATTTTTCATGCGTTTGAATCAATTATCTAAGCTGCTTTCTTTCATGAACCGCCTCTTCAGTGTCGAAAAACCTTCTTGGTTTATTTTTTTTTTTATGTACCACTCATAATTTATTGTTGACCGTTGTTCTAGTGTTATGGTTGCGACGTGTTCAGTTTTTCCAAGAAAAGGCAACCATTTGCTTGGAAGTCCTTTGCCAACAGCTTTTGTTAGATTCGGCTTATTATAAAAAATTTATTTATTCGGCTTATTTATTTCATTTTAATGTACCCATACAGTCGACTGCACTTTCGGGACTTTTTGGATAAATCCATGATTCACCACTTGTCACCTTCTCATAGGCATGTTCCGAATCATCGTTATCGTATTTTTTAACGTTTATTTCGACCAACAAAGACAAGTCTTTTTTGGACGATCAACAAATTGTGTGTGATTCCACATGAAAAAAATTTCCTACAATCCAATGTTCATTCAATGTTGAACGTATGCTAGTCCCACAAATGGTTATCGTTGCCCTGCAATATCAGATTATGCACAGCATCAATAGTTTCCGGAACAAGAACTGATTTTGAACGACCTCCTCGAAATTCGGCTCGAAGTGATCTAAGATTTCGACTAGACTCACTCTAACTTCGATAAACACTGGCCCTTGATGAAGCAGACCAAGAGTTGAATAAAATTTATCGATGCACTATCGATGATAATCCACGTCGAAAGTTTTAAAATATAATCCCGTGAAAATGTTTGCAATTTCATTCCGTTCTCTGGCCGAAATGACTATTAAAGTAACTGTAAATAAGACTATAAGCGCTCGTATATTCAGTTTATGTATAACATAAAAAATGTCTAACTTTACGAAAAATTTATGAGATGCTAGATTGCAACCTACGTAATTATGCTATCGTAGTTATGGTATCATAGATTAGAAGCACGTCTCGTCTTCTGGCTCAGTTGGTTAATTATTTATATATATATATATATGTATATTGCTGTGCCCAAAATATAAGGTGCCATTGTATTTATTTTGAAAATTCTTTATTTATTCTTCCAAATCAATTTCTTCCCCTACAAGTAAGTTTCCAATCTTCAAAACACTGGTGGAAGTCACTTTCCGGGATGGCCTTCAGTTCCGTCTTCGCTGCCGCTTAAATCTCCTCTATCGTATAAAAACGGTGTCCCCGGAGTGGTCTTTTGAGCTTGATGAACAGCCAGAAGTCGCACGGCGCCAGATCAGGTGAATACGGTGGTTGCGGAACGATATGGGTTGAGTTTTTGGCGAAATGATCACGAATTACGAGGGTAGTATGGGATGGTGTATTATCGTGGTGTAAAAACTAAGAATTGTCTTTCCACAATTCCGGCCTTTTTAGGCGGATAGAGTTACGTAAACGACACATAACGTTCAAATAGTATTCCTTGTTGACTGTTTGACCGGTTGGAAGGAATTCATAATGCACAACACCACGATAATCGAAGAAAACAGTCAACATGACCTTGATTTTTGAGCGACTTTGGCGCGATTTTTTTGGTCTCGGCTCTCTTTTGGCACGATATTCGCTCGATTGATCAGTTGTTTCGAGGTCGTATGCATAGATCCAAGTCTCATGGCCAGTTATAATGCATTTTATGACACCCTGGTAGTCGAAAAGTATCGTTTCTCACACTTCAACGGGACACCTTTTTTCCAAAAATTTCAATGTTTTCGGTACCAGCCGAGGTTGAACGCCCTTGAGGCCCAAAACATCCTTCAAAATGCTATTGGCTGAGCCTTTCGATATGCCAACTTCATCAGCAACGTCTCTAATTGTTAATCGACGGTTTTTCAACACCAAATATTTGATTTGTTTATCGTGAGCTTCGCCGGTTGAGGTTGATGGCCGCCCTGGACGTTCTTCTTCTTCGACACGTTCACGGCCGACTTGGAACTCACTATAGCACTTGTAAATATTTTTTTTAGATAGCCTCATCACCAAGGGCTTTCTGCACTATTCTCAACGTATCCGCAGCAGAAAATTGATTCCGTAAACAAAATTTAATGCAAATTCTTTACTCAAAACTTCGACATCGCAGAAAACGAAAAACTCACTTTTAGCAGCTCACAAAACGACACTTATCTCCATCATTAAAGAATAGTTTGACACGAAATGTGACTGACAGTACTACAAACCTAAAAAAAAAAAATAATTCTCCAAATCCCTCGTTGCGCGCAGTTTAAATTCAAATGTCACCTTTTTGGGCACAGTAGTATATAATTTTGTATCTATCTTGGTTCGTTTTCGGTGGTATATATAGAGTTAGATGGACAACGTAATATACAATTATGAACAAAAAAAAGTAAAACTCTGTCCACAATTTCTAAATTCTTAATTTATTTTTCGATACCTATGTCGTCCGCTTCAAAGTTATCACCTTTGGTTGCAGCACAATACTGGTTGAAAATCTGGCAAAACCTCAAGAAAAATTAAAACGGTTTTCGAGATATAGTTCCCATAATTCCGACCTCTTTTAACGAATAGCTTCGAGCAAACGACGTATACTATATTCTTTGTTGAAAACTGTCAATATAAACTTGATTTTTGACATCTCTGGATGTGTTTTTTCGGCTTCAGCTCATCTTTGCCACGATATTCGGCCCATTGATATTTCTGTTTCCTAGTCGTAAGAGTGATCCAAGACTCAGTGAAAATAAAAATTCAAAAAAGCTTTCAAATTTAGTTTCACTGATCCTTCCGACATTTTAACTGCAATTTAGATCTCTGACTGTGATCATCGATTCTGAAGCACAAATTCCTTTATTTTATTGACGTGTTGCTCACCTATTGATGTTGATGGCCATCGTGGACACGCTTCGTTGTCAACGCGTTCTCGGCTCTTTTTGAATAATTTGTACCAAAAAACACTTGCTCGCGAAGTCCCTATCCAACATTCTGAATGTTTCGTCGTCAAAAATTTGATTCCATTCATTGTTTTGAAGTCTATATATAAAAAAATCTGGTAATTTGTTTCACATTACAAATGTGGTATCCGGAATATCTATAAAGATCGAAAAATATTAAAAAACGTGTCTAAATATAAAGCTTACAAAAAAAGATTAAAAAACTCGGACAGTCTCTAGTGCAAGCAATATTTTCCATATTTGGGATAAGAGAAAAGTGTTGAAATTACTTTGAAATTCGTATTATCATATCGAGTCTTATTGTGTACTGTCAGATTCAACCAATTTCGTTGCAAATGTATTACGAAATGTTCCCTACGTAACTGTGTTTAAATTCTGCATTAAAAGAAAAGTTGTTCTTTCATACTCTTTTTTTATGATATGTGATTCAGTATACATACATAAGTATGTATAACCATTTTAACTAAAATATTTGATCATTACATGGAACAAACAATGACAAGCATTCAATCCAGCAGAGACACATGTCTGTTCGCCAAACTTGAATTCACGTAATTTTAGCTTACGGTCAAAACCTAATTAATATTTTATACCCCACTCGGGGTAAAAAACAGAAAAAAAAACAATTTAAAAACAAAATCATAGAAACAAAACATTTGAAATATATGCAAATGAAAATTTATGAAATGGCCTTTGTCACCGCTTCGCTTCAACTTGTTAACTCGTAAATTTCAAATGCATTAATAGTCATTTGCGCACGGCTTAGATGGCGAATTAATTAAAAAATTAACTTGAAATTTGGTGCCTTTTTATTAACCGCTTTTCAGCGAAAAGCACAAAGCTGTAGTAGCAAACACACCTGCATACATGCATAAGTCGAATATTAATGACTGCTTATTATTATTTAAAATATTTTATGTTCTCTATGACTTCCATTTACACTTTTCAAAAGCCAAAATTATCGGTTTTGTTTATACTCATAAGAAATCTACACACATACATATATACAAATCTTATTGATATCCATAAAATTTTATTGCTTATGTTGCACCATTGATTAGTTTATGCTTCACCAAATTAGTACTCATTTTAAAGTTTGAAGATTTGCATGAATACACTTTACATATGCATAAATACAGGGTGTACGAGTATTAATGATACGATGCGTGAAGTGAGACTTAGATATAATTCACAGATATTTTCAATATTTGTTTAAACAAATTCGAAGACTTGTATATGGGGTATTCCATAACAAATCGACCACTTTTGAACCCGACCCCTTCAGATTTTGCTGAAACTTATTCATCCTTTTCTACCCTTTGAAAAACATTTTTGGAGAATTTTTTCAAAATTTTTTGTCCAACTTCAAAAAAGTTATGAATTTTTCAAAACAATGGCTTTTTTTATTTTCAAATAGCCATAACTTTTGTAGAAATTGACTTTTGGAGACCTTTTTTCTAATTTTTTTTTTTTAATTTAACACGATTAATTATATAAAATAATCGGTTTTTTTAAAGTAAAATCGTCATTTTTTGGAAGTTCGCCATTTTTTTTTCCTCAAAACAAACTTCAATTAATTTGACAGCTATCCTTGCTAATCCCGGAGTGGACCGATTTTTTTATTTATTTAAAAAAAATTGTCAAATTTTCAGAAATGAAAAATCACCAAGATACAAATTAATAATGTATTGTATTTTATATGTATATACATACCTCAAACATTCACCGAGTGGACCACTTTTACACATTAAAAAGATATATCAGTTTTTTCCCAAGTTACAGCTTGCACGGACGGATGGAGGACAGATAGATAGTCAATCGGATCTCAACTTTTCTCGTCACCCTCATCATTTATGTATGTACTCATATAAATAACCCTATATCTATCTCGGTTGGTTGGTCTCTTCCAAGCCGAGGTTACAGCCTTTAAGGCAACAGTACATCTGCTGCGTCGAGTATCTTTGTGATAAGACTAGTATGGGTGCTGGGCTATAGCGGAATCGTAGGAAATTGTAGGGCTGTTGAGCTAACGGGGAAAACCACCCTAGAACCGGTATCGGTAGATTGGGAGCAGGTCGGTGCCCCCGTATCCTCTTGGCCAGTGCTGGGCCACCTTCGGTAAATGCGCTCTCGCAAAAGCCTTTTGGCCCAAGATTGGTCGCAGGGGATCTATGGATCTATTTTCCCTTAGTAAGACTAGCCTCTCCCTCGTTGTGGGCTATTAACTGGCCATTGCCTTATTGACGTCCATGCCGGAAGGCTGGGCATCTTACCAGACGCCTTTCGCAGAAGCTGTTTGGTAGATGATGAGGTGGAAACTACTCAATACTTCCTTCTTGACTGTCCCGCGTTTGAAGGTCAAGACTTAAACACTTGGGAGCAGCGCTTGCCTTCAGATACCCCACCGAACTAGCGCGAGTTGAAATTAACGGCCTATACAAACCTTTATTGGCCACTAAGCGTTTTGCTAATCTATAAGTTCGAGCACAGGAGTTCTTATTTTATATGACTTTACAAAGGACTACATATGCATATCAGTCCACTTGTGATCATTGAACAACCATCTAACCTAACCTAACCTAACATATATGCCATAGCAATACGAGCAAAATACCTTTATGGGAGATTACACCATTACCTTAAACAATATTCCATGCTAAATTTCTTGAAGATATCTTCCACAAATGAAAAGTTATCCGTACAAGCCCTTGATCCAGTTCGTTCAGTTAGCAATCAGATCGATATCTCTAAAGCTGTGGGGTAGTTCCTGTTGTTGTTGTAGCGGCAGAATTCTGCCGAGTTGACAGTCTTTGGCCGGATAAAAATCCGGATCCGTTCCGGTTACGTAGACCCGACTGTCATGGGAACGGTGGGTAGTTCCGTATATACCGACAGACAGATGCACAGACCGACAGAGAATCGGATCTGACTACACCAATTCAATTCATCATTTATATGTACTGTTTTATGATCTCCGATGTTTCCTTTAGGGTGTTCCCAACCACGTGGCACACCATATTATAATATAAAAGTAACTGAAATATTTTGAGGTTGTTGTTTTATGGAGTATGGATTAAATATTTGTTATTATATGAAAAAGTCTGCTCATTTTTAGCTTCAGAGCTCGGAGATTACCCAATAAAGAAATATACCACATCATGCACTCAACCAATAAAATGTCACAAATTCGAGTTGCAGTTTGTCTGAACGACATCGCTTAACTATAATTGATTTACAATGACCACCCTGTATATCAGTAAGCCACACACACATATATTTAAATATTTTCGCTATATAGACATGTCGATGATTTTAATTTTTGATAATTTTCTAATTTAGTAGGTGTGTTTCCTATGTTAAAATACACACTCATTAGTGAGCCATGTTAAGGTGGCAAATTGTTAAGCGCTCCCCTTTACCGCCAACCCCTTAATGGCTTAAAGTGTTGATGAGCTGCTGGTTATGCGCCTTTTGTCATTGCTACGAGTATACTAGCGTCTTCTCAAAGCTGTTGTGTTTTTATTTTTCGTTTTCAATGACCGTTTGTTAGTGACATCATTTATTGATTAATTGTTATTATTTGTTTTTGATATTCATTAGTTTTTGATTGAAATTTATGTGCACGTCTGTTTTCAGTAACTTGCCATTTATTATCAACAGCGTACACTTGAGTGTCGCATTGTTGTTAGCAGAGTGCCTAATAAGTTGGTTGTTGCTGTCACAATTTAGCTGTCGGCATATTTTTTTAGTTTTAATGCTTACTGAATTGAGTCAAGTTCCACCATTCGCAATCAAAACATACTCATCCATATATAAACGGCATTGTGTTGTATTTTATCAGTTGCGTCAAGATGTCGCATTTGTCAATATTCTCCATTATAATTTTCCTTTTCTGTATTTAAGCATATTTATTCTAATTTTTGTTGCCGAAAATTTATTGCCGCCGATTATTTAATATGCTTGTTTGCTATCTTAAAAACAGTTTATGAATATTAAATTGTGTCTTTTGTAAAGGTGTTCTTTTAAAAGTTTCACACTCGGTTTGGCTCTTTATTATGAAGTTGTTCATAACCAATTTTTTTGGTAAAACTGCTACCTGGTATTTTCCATATTTGAACTTGGTGCGGTGCCTACTGTTGTTAAGCTTTTTATAAACTCTGTTTAAATTACTACTTATAGCCTTATACTAAAGTTTATTTGACAAGATATCTTTACAAAATATGACACAGAAACCAAAGAACGCTACGATCTCCGAAAAAAGCCTTCAGATCAGACCACGGTGGTATATAACTGTTACATAAACCCACCGATAAAATCAAGATAAAGATTTTAATAGAAGATCTATTTTCTTTTTAAGTAACCTTAATGTGATCATATTGTCGTACTAGGTATTATACTGGAGCAAATCAGCGAGAAGCAGCGAATATCAAAACATCCTTGTCAAGAAAGTATCGGAATTCTTCATTTTCCCCTCTCATCTCCCGCTTATACGGAAGATAGGTATTTTTCTTTAGGTTGGTACAACTGTTCTCAATAATGATGCCAAAAATTAGCGCGATCTGTTAACCAGTGTGTTTACAGCAGCTGTTTATGTCAGTCGACCTCAGTAGTGTTCGTCGAATTTTACGATGACCGGAAATATTGATCAAGGTATTTGTGTTAAATTTTGAGTTGGGAACAAATTTTCGTGTGATGATACATATATTGAAAATGTTGCAAAAGGCTTTTGGTGAATCTTCTCAATCAAATGCGCGCACTTACGAGTGGTACAGAGCATTCAAGGAGGGTCGGGAGACCGTCGAAGACATACCTTGTTCTGGACGGCCTTCAACGAGTGAGACCGATGATAACGTTAAAAAAGTGAAGGAAATTATTGACGAAAATAGCCATATTAGCTTGAGAGAGATTGCCCATAAATTGGAGATGTCACACGAGAGCGTACGTACAAATATGTGTGAAAAATTGGGCATGCAACGTGCTGCTGCAAGACTTGTTCCGATAGAGCTGGATTTCCTTCAAAAAAGGTTATCGACAGCAGGTAGCTGCAGACATGCTAAAGCGAGCCAATTTGGATTCCACCTTCATGGAACGCATAATTACTGGCGACAAGACATGAGTCTACGAATTTGACACACTTACGAACCAGCAATCATCCGAATGGCAGCCCAAAGGCGTACCAAAACCGAAAAAAATACGCCAAATCCGATCGAAAGTGTAAGTAATGCACATTGTTTTCTTCGATATTCTTGGTGTCGTCCACTATGAATACGTTCCAACTGATCAAACTCCCAACAAAGAGTATAATCTTGGTGTTATGAGGCGCTTACGAGACGTTATCCGTCGTAAACGTCCGAGTTTGTGGACCAACATTTCGTGGATTCTTCATAATTAGAACGCACCATCGTACAAAGCCATCATTGAGAATGAATTTTTCGCCAAACACTCAACAAATATCATTGAGCAAACACCGTATTCACCCGATATGGCCCCCTGTGACTTCTTCTTATTCTCCACACTGCAAATTGAAGACTTCAAAACAAATTCGACGAGAGAGCTGAAGGCCATCCCGGAAAGTGCATATAAAAAATTTTTTGACCATTAGAAGAAACGTTGCCTAAGCGTATCGCTTCAAATGGATGTTACTTTGAAGGCGATAAATTTGGATGATGACTGAACAATTTATGAAACGAAACGTTACAATTCTTTAAAATCTTTTAAAATAGGCTCTTTCTGCGTCGATGCAGCGCTTTGAGCGCGATTTCCAAGCATTGAAGGAGTCACGGAATAGCGTTGAGAGCCGTTGTACCAGGTGCTTGGATCCCCTTTATCGTCTCAAAATGCTTGCCTTTCATCGGTTTTTTCAGGCAAGGCAAAAAACAGTCTGGGGCCACATCTAGGCTGTACGGCGGTTGCGGCAGCGTTGGGATGCCGGCCTTGGTAGGATAGCTACTCACAAGAAAGGTGGTTTGAGCCGGGGCGTTGTCGTGGTGCAACTTCCAATTGGCTGCGACGTCTTGTCAGACCCGATTGACTCTTCCTTTGAGTCTCTTGAGGACTTCCACCTAAAAATTGGTGTTAACGGTTTATCCAAGACGAACAAATTCATGGTGGTGCAGGCCTTTGTTTTCAAAGAAGACGATGAGCACTGTTTTCACTTTGAATTTGCTCATTCTGCACTTTTTCGGTGAGGAAGATTGCCTCTTTGTCTGGAGTTCATACTTAAGTAACCATGACTCGTTACCTGTGATTATTCAAAAATTGGGGCTCACTTTCACACATTTTCAAAACGAACGCAGCATTTTTGGCTTGCACCACTTACAGCGACACGTCGCGCAAAAATATTTGTCCTGACTATATGTCCTGAATATGTCGGTCATTGTGTGATTAATATATATACATATATATATATATAAATATATTGATTATTTCTTAAATTCCAATCCTCTGTTTGACGTTTTCCACCTTAAGGTATGTCCCTGGATTTGAATGTTGAAAGTTGCAATAAAATAAAATATTCGGTTTCACCCAAACTTAGCTTCCCTTCCTAACTATCAGACAAATGCATGTACGTAAATTTGGATTAAAGTCCAGCGTTCAACATTCACGAAACTATGATTCAACAAACTCTTATTTCTGTCCTCGCTGTCCCACTGCAAGTCTCTTTCCATGATACCAAAAAACTCTTATAATCTCTCAAACATACTTATTATTACGTGTGCAAGGATCTGTATAATATTTCCAACTCTAAAACCCCGTTTTTTAAAACATCACCGCATTCAGCATTTTGACTTTCGAGAATCACTTTGCGGCTTTTTTTACTGGCTGATTTATTCAATATCACGTATTGACACGAAAATGGCGCACCTTGAACGGAGTAGAAATATTTGTGCGTATTTGGTCACATCAAATAATCGCTTTAAGGATTTCGTCAAAAGCCGCGAGGTAAGTAAAAAAGTATTTGTACAACTAAATACATATCAATTTGTTTATATGTGAGTGTTTTGTGTGTAAACGTATGCGAGTTGAATACCTTTGAGGCATGTTAATCAAAAACTGTCAACAACTGACGCTGACATGCGCAAGTAGAGCCTGAAAGGATACACGCCACAAAGGCGTATGAAGTACTCATTGCACACTCCCACATTCACACATAATATTATGTGCATGTGTGTACCAAAATAAAAGTATTAAGTAAAACGTCGAGTAAACAACCGCGGGCATAATCACATGTGCCAAAAATGTTGCTACGCCTTTTACCGCCCTGCCGCGTTACCACTACCCAAGCCAGACAACGAACTTCGGCAACGTAAAAGGGACACACACACACACATACATTAACATGTTCTCGTGCACTAACACTCACTGTCAAACCGCCCGTGGGCTTTCACTTGCAATCACTCATATACGCGTTGCGGTGACGTTCTCAGCCTACAGGCAAAAATGTGGCAGCAACATCAAAAAGTATTTGACCAGAAAAAATTCGTTTAAAATTCCACAAAAATACGCTTTTATTCACATACGCTGTTTTTCTCCCGCTATAGGTAGACAGCGTTGCTGCTATAATTTATGTGTATGTATGTATGTACGTGTGCTTGTAGCTGCAAAAATGTATAATTTTTTATGCTGCATGCCGCTTTTAGCGCTTATCTGGTGAAGTCGCCACATTTGAAGCACTTGCAGTCGGTTGGCTCACGCAGTCTTATATCCATGGTAGCCATTTCGGGTGTGGAGAGGCGGGTGCCATCCGGATCGTAGCAGTGCGTCAAAGTGATTATTTTCTCCTTGAGAAAGCTTTCGCGGCAACAGTAGCACTCCTGCACGACAAGAGAGATAATGCAATAAATGAATATAAAGAAAACACACGCGTAAAACAAAATAAAATGTACATGCATTCCTACGAGGCCGGTTCAATAACTACTTAGTCTTCAAAACAAAAACGAGAATTTTGAAAATATTGCGATTTAGTACTCAATATAGCCTACTTTTAGGTGAATTGACACAGGGATACACCAAAACCTTTAACTTTGCAGTAAAGACTACTGTTTGGACAGTACTTTCAAAATAGGCTCCTTCTGCGTCGATGCAGCGCTGCCAGCGCAATTTCAAAGCATTGGAGGCGTCACGGAAGGCACTCTCCGAAATAGCTTTCAGAGACGAGATGCATACTGCTTGGGTTCCCTTATATCGGCCTTTTCAAGCAAATAAACAAAAGCAAAATCTAGAGGGCCTCATCTGGGCGGCTGCGGAAGTGTTGGGATGCCGGCTTTGATTAGGTAGCTGTTCACAAGAAAGGCGGTGTAAGCCGGGGCGTTGTCGTGGTGCAACTTCTAATTAGCTGCGATGTCTTAACGGACCCGATTGGTCCTTTGTTTTAGTCTCTTGAGGAGTTCTACCTAAAACTTTGCATGGACGGTTTGTCCAGTGGAAACAAATTCATGGTAGACAATGCTTTTGGTATCAAAAAAGACAATGAGCATCGTTTTCACTTTGGATTTCGTCATTCTTCCGGTCTTAATCAGCGATCTTTTCCTGGCCCTCCAAAAACGCCTAGCACCACCGAAACACATTATTTCTTACTAAAGCTACATCCTGCTTGATCATATCAAACGTCTCTGTGGCAAATTTACCGAGTTTGACACAGAAGTTAATCGCGTACCTCTGCTTTAACGAACGCTGCATTTTCGGCTTGCACCCTTCACAGAAACATGTTGCGCGAAAAGGTTTGTCCTGACACTGCAGATGCTCGGAGACAACTGACCAGCCGCTCGTTCGTTAGCTAGGAATCCACCAAAGTGCAGTCACGGCGGAAGAAAATCAGTCCTACTACTTTTCGGATAAACCCTATATTTTTAAAAGAGTCACCGAATTTCACATCCAAAAACATGAGCCGAATCACCAAAGGATATCGCCTTTCTCAAACTTTACTACAAACCGAAGCACGAAATTAAGCATTGTTCTTTTTCAATTTTTCTAAAATACGCGGACAAGCGCGCTTCCATACGCGGTCACAGTAAAACTACGAGTTCGATTCCAAGGCTTTGATAGTAGTCGTCTATATCTTGTGATTGGGCTGTTGTCTAGCGGTGAAGCAAAGTACTTATCAAACCGCCCTCGTATGTACATAAGCACTGAAAATTTGATAAATTAATTTGTAGATGCGCCCTGACAGGCCAACGTACCCAGCGTTCAGCTAGGAAAACAGATAATCACCCACGCACATACCCACACACGTACCTTTAGGAAGCCCGTAGGCGTTATGACGGACGGCTGCACTTGACTATTGCACAGACCCTCACATTTGTTCACTATAACATCCGCATTGCAGGTTCTCTGCATCCGTCCCAGCTCATCGAACTCCTCCTTGATCAGATGTATTTCCGATTTTAACGTTTCGCAGTTTTCATCGCCCGTACCTTGGGCGTAACGCAGCGCTGACACACGTCTTTCCAACCGACTCAGCACAAAGAGCAGCACCAATAACCATGACAACAAGCCGTAAATTGACGAGGACGAGCAATAACGGGTAGACATATTCGCCACTTCACCACACTTTCGGCGCACGACTCTGCCGGATGGAGGATACGCGTTGTGCGAGTAGCCTGGCACTACTTTCCCCTTAGGCGCATGGTCATCTCGTATTTATACGCCTTGATGCTTGGCGCTCACAACTATTATTATTTTGCTCGTACACGTATTTATATTTCATTTGCCATTATCCTGCTATGTCAACGGCATATTTATTGTATTATTATGTTCGCATTGATTGAATGTTGATGTCATACGCACTCCAGTTTCATAGCCCAGCACTTACTCACTACTCTTTTGCGCATTTCATTGATGAATAAGTTGTTCGCTTAATGGATGTTCAATGGAAGGATTAAATATGCAATAGCCCACGCTGTAGGTTGTCGGGTTTGTAGGTCAGTAAACGATTTATGACTTTGAATGGAGCTGTTTTATGGTTTTGGTGTACCGGATGCACATGCCCTTCCATATTTATAAACCCATAAACACAGTTATAACTAACAACCAGTTAATACCCTACAACTTACTTTCATTAGTTGGTGTGTATAAACCGGGTTATCCAATAGGGATAATATGATTTCTATATGTGTGGTCTGGCGTTGTCCTGGTCGAATACAAGCCCCTTCTTTTTGATCAATTCCGAACGCTTCTGGTCGCTTCAAGCGGTCCAGTTGTTCGCGGTAGATGGTAGAATTAAGCGTCTGGGCATATGGGAGTAGTTCATATTGGATGATTCAATTCCAATGCCACCAAACACACAGCAAAACTTTCCTGAACGTCAATCCCTGCTTGCCACTGTTTGAGACGATTTACCGGCCTTCGACCACGACCGTTTTCTCCGTGGTTAACTCTCCGTGATTAACTTCCATCTTCTGAGCGATGTCACGAGATGCAACATACCGGTCCAACTCAATGTTTTCCATGATTTGATCAGTATTCCTCGTCACTCGTCGGTCTTCCGCCGGCTGGCTTATCTATGGTGTCGTTTCATCCACTCTGAATAGTCGAAACCATTCCTCCGCAGTTCGAAGTGATAGAGTACCATCCCCCAAAACACCATTAATCTCACGGAATGTTTCTCTAGCGGATTTGCCTTTAACGAAGGAAAACTTTAACATAGCGCGAATTTCGGTGTTAGTGAACTCCATGTTTACACTTCTATAACTGTAGAACGCAATATCCAAACAAATCATGCATATCGTCGTTTTGTAGGTTGTGTCAAGACCTTTCAAAGATGCATAGTATGCTCAGCGCTTTATACATAGCCGCGAAATTCAAAAGACAAAACAACGGAAACGATATATTTGACAACCTAATATTAGGGCTTGCATCCGTATAAAATTGTTCCTAGTCAAGAAATAAAGCCATTGGACCACCGTAAACGTCGTCAGTTTGATGATTTTGCCTTGGAATACATAGTTTGAAAACGATAACGATTTTTTTAAGAAAACCATATTTCCGATGGGGCTCACCTTTAGCTGAGGGGGGCGTTAACTGAACAAAACTTGTGCGAAAAAGTCATAAATTATTCCACCAACCATTACATTCACCTAAATTGACAGCTTGTTGTGGTTTTTGGTCTGGTGGAATCATTGGTTCGTACATCTTACGAAATGTAGCTGGCGATACCTTTACTGTCAATGTAGAGCTTTGTAGATCGATGATAACCAATTTTTTTTTGGCCACAGTTAGAAAGTGTTAATCTTGACAACATCTGGTCCCAACAAGATACAAGACACAGCAGGTGCAATAACCGAATTATTGCGATAAATGTTTGGAGATTCGATTATTTCAAGAAATTGTGTATTGTGAAATTGTCATTAGGCTACTTCTTCTAAAGTCATAATGTCCGAATGGATGAAAACACGCAGTATCCGCCGAGGGAAGCAGAGGAAGAGCAGAACCTCCACGCCGTTTGAAGAACCAAGTGGAGAAGGACCTGGCTTCGCCTGGAATATCCAATTGGCGCCACGTAGCGAAAAGAAGAAACGACTCGCGCTCTGTTGTAGAATCGGCTATAACCGCGTAAGCGGTTCATACGCCAATAAAGAAGAAGAAAAAAAAGAGCTCTGAGAAAAAATTTTATTGTTCCTACGTTCAATACTTTGACACACAAGAAGTTGGATATAAGTGTGTGAAATCCAACAACTGCCGCGTTCCCAATATGTTTTCCATCTAAAACTAATTTAGTGCTCTTGTATAACTATGCTACAGATATTGGATCCTTCACTAAGTAATTTCGTTTAAAGACAACAGCCGATTATTGAATTTTTTTCGCAGCCAACTTCACACTTAACCGCATGATCGTTAAATATTTGCAGCTGACAGCTCATATAGTAAGGCTTGTTTCATAAATATTTATGAATAGTTCTTGTTCTCGGCGCTCTATCGAAGATGTGAAATCGAAACACCATGTGCGGCATATTTTACTCTTTTCTGTCAAAAGTGTGAAATTTTAATTCAAGAAAAGCGATAAGGATGTGATGTGTACGAATAAAATGTGTTGACCAAATGCCAATTCCAAAATTGGTTTGCAAAATTTCCTTTCGGCAAATTCGACCTTGAGAATGCACCATGTCGTGGAAGGCACTTGGTAACGAATTAAATAAAATAAAGTCGTTGGCCCATGAAAATCGTCGAATAACAACTCGCGAGAACGCTAAAATATTAAATCTGTCTAAAGCTTCATTTCGAAGCTTGACTTATGAGTTCTTCATGTTCTTACAGAACAATTTTTGCTTCGTCGCATTGACGACAATGATTTGCCTATCAAACGTTACAGAATTTATCAATTTTTGAAGCGCTTTGTTCTTGGTGTTGAACTGTTGGACCAGCTCAAACTACTTCGAAGGTCTATAATCACTAAAAAAGGTAAGGTTATCTGTTTGGTGTGATTTCAAAGGGATCATTTACTTTAAGCTTTTGACCGATAATACCACGATTAATACTAACGTGTATTGTGATCAGCCGGACAAACTGAGTTATGTACTCAAACAGTAGAGGCCAGAATTTATTAATACAAGTAAAAAGGTAGAATAATGCGAGATTTCATGACTCGCCAAGACTTTTGCAGTTTGAAATGGATGTGTTTCATACCCTTTAAAGTAATCCTCGTCCAATAAAACGCAGTCTTGCCAAAGCTTTTTCTTGTATAGCCTTCAAGAACTTCTTATGTTTGGTTTTATCCCCTCGATTTAGTCAAAACTGCTTTCTCGCTTTGATCTTTTGGATTTACTGAAACCGCACAGAGCGAAATCAGGCGACTACGATAGTTTCGGCGTAATATGAGTTAAGTTTTTGGAAAAAAGTTTTCGGAAACCAAAGCAGTATGACATGGTGTATTATGGTAATGAAGGAACCAGAAGTTGTTCGTCGATAATTCCGGCCGTTTTATACAAACAACTTGACGAAAACAACCCCTAACGCTCAAATAATATTCTCAATTGACAGTTTGGTTCGACGAAAGCAGTTCACAGTGCACCACACCACAACAATAACCTTTGGATCACAGTAATAACTCATAAAAATAAGCTGTATCACGAACAATTTATTCAGGACAATTCTTTTACACCTTCTTTAACTATTACTACATCAACTTCAACAAAGTTTGGTTGGGCCACCATGCCAACCTATATAGTATATCACAATTTTAAATAGCATTAGCCACTTTACAGTGTATATAGTACATAACAAGCAAATGACGTTATCGGAGTAAAACTTTGCGAATATAAAGGCCTTAAGTTACTCTATATCCTGCTTAAAACTGCTCAAATCTGAATCTGAAGTGTTTCCAAAAATAGCTGTTAATCCTTGAGAACTTATATTCTAATAAGAAGGTAATACTTTTATGATAACATCAAGCCTTTGTGTCCTAAAAAGGTAAAACTTGGTGAAATTTCTCCTATTATAGTTTTCGTTATTCTAGCAGACTTTATGCCCAACGTGTCACTCAGCGTGTGAGTTATCTTCACAAAATTGTGTGAAATCATGTCCATGAACAATCCCGCCCTTCCCATGACTGATGTTTTCCTCATATAAAACCAATATCAAATTTAGTCCCTTTGGTAGAGTTTATGACACATATATCCAAAATAAATTGTCAAGGTAATGTATTTCTTAAAGGTTCTGCACTGGCCTAAACCCTTAAACCCAGAATAAAGATCTTTAGAACATAAGTACAATGATAAATTTGCTTGCTTGAATGTTTTCCTTGGAAAAGTCTGTGAATACGAACTTGTATGGTTGACACTAGTTGTAAGGTAGTTTATAAAAAATAGATTTCTCGACAAGTGTTATGTATAAATTTGTGTATGAATAATTTACATATTTAATTCTTGCAATAAGTTACATTGTAACAAAATGACTTTAATGTTGGTGGTTACCACTTTTCGTCACGCCCACTGGCCATGCTTAGCTGCTGTGCTATTTTACTCATTACTTAGCGTGCGCATTTAAGTTTATAAATATATATATAATACACGTTATTCTTGGTAAGCATTTTCTGCTACCGTTTGGAACCACAGCCGACTAACGCTCACCATCTATAATTACGGTACCTAGCAATTATATTGCACTCGACATACTACTTACATACCAATGTTTCCATATTTGAAGTTGTGCACCTGCATTTGGCTTTAATACCATATTGTAGTATCTAGATAAATATTCCTATATATTCACTTGAAGCTAAATACCCAATTAAATGCTGTTATAACGTGCCAGCCTTTGTTTAATATTTTATTTACATATGAAGTGTTAGAAGTCTCCACATATTTCCTAACACACAATCATATGACCACGTTCTCACACAAGTATATATTTATTTTAACCCCTAATTATTTTAATATAAAATTATGGTTACAACTTTATAATAATTTATTACATGTGTATGCATTTTCAGTAGTCTAATTATATCTGGTGTCCACTATAATTGATAAGTAGGTTGGAATAATTGCTTTCTGACCTTTCAGGAAGTCAAAAGTGTGTACGTAGTGTGAAACTAATAATTTAAATTAATATTAGTTCACAAAAAAAATTTAAATATCTTTGGTTTCACATCCGCGTTATAAATCTATGATTATAATAAATGTGAGGACATTAAAACTTAGAGCCACCTAGAATGCCCAATTAATCCGAGCATAGAGTGTTCCAAGAAAGAAAGCATGTATGTATGTATTATTGCAACAAGCTAACTCACAAATGAAACGAGCTGTCAAATTAGTAATGTGAATAAAAATCATTATCTTCTTCCATTTCCGACATCACGAAGTAAGTTATTTTTCATTCAAACGTTGCACAAAAAGAGGGTAACTTCGGCTGTACCTACTATAACCCATCAGAAATACATTTTTTGTAACAAAAAAGAATATGAAATGATTTCTATCTGAGTTTTGATCGATCAGTCTGCATGGTCGCCATATTCTAGACTGGTTCGTTATCGCCAGTTCCGACAAATAAGCAGTTTCTTATTGAGAAAAGAATGTGTGCATACTCTTATAAAACCCACAAAGCTGATCAAGTAACCGACACCCAGAGCATACTAAAATTATGGAAGGAACACTTCTCCAGCCTGCTGAATGACAGTTAAAAGATAACGCCAGGAGACGGCGAACCCGATTCCGAAATCGGCGGCGAAAAACTGATAAGGAGCATGCATCAGCTTCTTTGTAAAATATGATCGGATGAAAAGATGCCCAACGATTAAAATTTAAGTGTGCTATGCCCAATCCATAAAAAAGGAGACCCCACAATCTGCGCCAACTACTATTAGCCTCCTCAACATCGCATATAAGGTTCTGTCGAGCGTATTGTGTGAAAGATTAAAGCCCACCGTCAACAAACTGATTGGACCTTATCAGTGTGGCTTTAGACCTGGTAAATCAACAACTGACCAGATATTAATCATGCGCCAAATCTTGAAAAAGATCGTGAAAAGAGAATCGACACACACCACCTCTTCGTCGGTTTCAAAGCTGCTTTTGATAGCACGAATAGCAGAAAATCTCTAATGAACGTTTCAACACCTGAACAGCGGTTGAGCGCTCAGAACGAAAGTTTTTAATATCCATAATTTAAAAAAACACTAAAGATCTAGACTGAACTGACGCTGCCACTTATCCGATAGAGTTAAGTTTTTTTCTACATGGAACTCAAAAGCATAATAAAATGTGTAAGTTGCTACCCACAGTTAAGTCGGTGGAAAAGGGTTGAATGGTTTGGCAATATTGTAGTCCTGGAAGGAAAGGATAATACTGCAGGTTATTTAAATATTTTAAAGGAGCACGCCATTCCCGAGGGCCACCGGATATCCTTCTTCAACAGGACAACTCACAATTCATACTCCAAAAGTCATCACAGACATTTACAAATTAAAATGTGAGTGTATTGAAATGGTGTCCTGAAGAGAAACCCCAAAACCTGGTTGATTTGAAGGACTGCATCTATAGCATTTGGAATAATTTTCTTCAAAATTAGTATTTGAAGCTTGCCAACTCCATTCAACAACAATTGGGTCAACTAGCAAGACGAAATTATGGACATTGTAGATATTAAACAATTTGATAATTTGTTTTTTTCCATGAATTTACTGTATGGGTGTATGTTTTTCTTTTACAAAAGCAATGAACTTCTCTTTTTTAATTACTTTAATTAGATATTTTGTTATATGGTCACAATAAAAAAAAAATATTTCCTTTGAAAAAATTTAAACTTTTAATTTTTATTCACTTCGCTGATTTATATTGCACTTTTGATAACTTACTTTTTCTACCCACTGTATCTTCACCAAATTCGACATTTGTTATTGCCGAAAAGAAAGGGACTATCCACGAAAATTTTCCAGTCAGATCATTATACAAAAAAGTTGTCATACAGACTGATCGATCAAAATCGAGTTGTTGAACGGAAACTTGTATGGGTATTATATCTTCGGAGCAAACGAAGTTGACTTTTTTCTTGTTAAGGGGGTATTCTACTCTAGAATATTGAAAGATTTGATTTTTTTTCATATATTTAAAGTTTAGACTTTCAAAAATATGACCTTGGAAGGTTTTTTCAAAATTTGACTTATTTTCGGAGATACAGCCGATTTTGTGAGGTGGCGTCCGTGTTCACTAGAATTGTCTCCTAAACATTTAACGGGTTTTTCTTGAAACTACTTTTTTCCACCCGGTACCGGCATTAATTCAAGTTCTATACAACCGATTTACTTGAAATTTTTTGAAATTTTGTGTGAACCTTCTTTATAAAATCGTTTATCGTTCCTACCAGCATCGTGTCAAAATTTTTGTTTTTAATATTTTAAAAAAATTCAGGAATTTCAAAAAAAAGCGTAAAAAATGATTTTTCAAAATTTTTTTTTTGTGTTTCCGGACAGCTGATTAGGAATTTCTTTTGTTTTTTTTTTCAGACCACCAGGAGAGTCAGGATCAATATCACCAGGATGCGCCATTTTTTTTCACCTGTTTCTCCACTCTCTAATTATTTTAATTTTTAATATTTTTTTGTAATATTTTTTTTTCTGTATTCCTAAGATATCAATAAAAATACCATAAAAAATGGATAGTTGAAATATTTTTGGTGTTTTTTTAAATTAATTTCAAAAAACTGCCCAAAATTTGATTTCTAGAGTGGAATACCCCCTTAAATAGCAAAATACTTTTTTATATGATGGATGTACTGGTTTTTGATATGCAAATATTCATTTACTTCTCGAAAAATTTGACATCACAACCTACTTCTAAACAGTGGAAACGAAAATGTTGATACTGAGTTGAGAGAAGTAAGCTTAAAGGCAAAATGGCTAACGTTTCAATACGGTGAACAAGAGAAGAATGATAGTCCTTTTCACCATTGGAAAACCGATGTAAATCAGAGCATTTTTATTGGAGTTATTCGCGCCGAAATTTAGGGAATTTATCAAAAATCATTACAAAAAGTTATTGCAAGAAACATCGTATAAAAGCATGCAGACAATTTGCATAACATATTTTCAGGCGTTGAAGCTGCAACACTTGAAGCTAGTGAATTGGGGTTTTCCTAACGAATGCAAAGTTTCTACAATACACATGCTATTCAATGCATTTTTATGATTTATTGAATTACAAGTGAATAACTCAATTCATATATGATTTTTTACAAAACGTAAAACGAACAAAGAGACACCGGAAAATATTAAAACTGTCTATTGAAAAGATAAATGGAACATGAAAGCATTTCGAATAATAAAATATAAAATAAACACAAAAAAGTATGCGGCCAAAAACATATTGGCTGCTTATTAATACAAAAAATCTTCAAAACAATAACAACAACAGCAAGAGAAGCGGGAATCGCGCCCTTTTATGTACATACATACACACACACGCGGATATTATGTATACGCATGTTTGCATGTTTGTGTGAGAACAAAAAGGCCGAAAGCCAAAGAGCTGTCAGAAATGTTAACATAACTGCGAAATGAACGAGGAGCAAATGGCCCTGACAGCGCTGCGATTTTTCGCCTTTATTGTTTTATTTGCGAATTCCTGGTGCCTGCTTTTATTTTGTGCTATTCGAACGATTGAATGTAGCTGCCACACTTTGAGCGCTTGTTGTTGTTCTTGCTGCCTTATTTGTGCTTGTTAAACTGTTGTGTGCTGCCAACATTGAGCTGACAACTTGGCCGCAGGATTGCCGACATTAAGCGTTGCTGAGTAGGGTGTGCTCGCAGAGCTGCTACGGTTGTGGAAAAGAGAGGGGGAAGTTGTGAAAAATACGTACAACAAAACAATCACTAACTTCAAAACGAACTTCATTCATTCCTCACGGCGTGGTTTTTATTGAATGAATAGGGCTGCTTGACCGGCTTAAAAGGTAGCACACACGCACACGCACACTTTCTCACATATGCGGGTGTTTTTGCGGCAATACAAACATATGTTTTGCACCACCGCAAAGCCATTGAAGCCGACAAAAGCCGACGCGCCGGAGTTTTAGCCGGTCTCTTTTGCAAAAGCTTTTAGCACACTTCATTTAGGCGTTTTTGTTTTTTGGTTTCAGTTTGCTCTGTTTTTTTTTCTATACCCTGAACAACGCTGTTAACCACGAAGCTTATAACACTCAGAAGGAAACATCGGAGAACCTATAGAGTACATACATATGTGGTATATATAAATGATCAGTATAACGAGCTGAGACGGTCTCTTAGTTTTTGAGTTAACGATCTTAACTTTCCATACAATATTTTCTCCCCAAGAAGCTGCTCATTTGTTGGAACTACAGGTTTCGAAACTCGTAACCAATTAAAACAGCCATAATATCGATTTGGAAAATTATTTTTATTTATTTTAAAGTACAAAATCTGTGAAAATAATCATAAATTCAAGACCAATTCATTTTTGCTCGATATGGCCACCTTTTGCTTAACTATGGCCTTGAGACGGTCAAAAAACGAATCGCAAGCTGCCCAAATGTGACTTGCCGGTATTTTGGAACACTCACGGACAGCATCTCGAGACTGGTGTATTTTTTACTTCGGACCTTGCTCTCCAAAATGGTCCAGAGAGAATAATCCATTGGATTCGCACCTAGTGAATTTGAGAGCCATTGTGTGGTCGTAATAAAGTTCGGAACGTTGTTTTTCAGCCATTCTCGGTTCACTCGCGCTTTGTGAGACCGCGCTGAGTCTTATTGAAACGTCCATGGTTTGCGACCAAAATGTTTGTATGCCCACGGCTTCAAAGCAGCCTCCAGAACACTTTCCCGATAATATGTTGTATTTATTTTGACACCAGGCTCGATGAAAACAATTGTAGAGCACCCATCTGCGGTGACAGTGGCCCAAACCATTATTTGTGGCGGGTGGTGCCTCCTGGTGGCCAACCGTTGACTTAGATTCTCGTATGAACGTTGGGTCAAGTAAATCCTATCGTTTTGAGAGTTTACGAATTGCTCAATTGGAAAAATTTTTTCGTCAGAAAACACAATGTTCGGAATTTGACCGCTTTCGGCCAAGTGAAGCAACTGCTTCGCTCTCTCAAGTCTTACTTGCTGCTGCTTCGGTGTGAGATCATGGGCCTTTGGAACTTGTAAGGCTTGACCTTAAGCTCATTTTTCAATATGCGTCGGATGCTGCGGTCGAATATTTTCAGTTCTTTAGCCATTTGATTGACACTTCGTCGTGGATTTCGCTCAAGTCGCTTCTTCACGTTGCAGTCTTTTGATGAAACTTTTTTATTTGTGAAGGGTATGATAGCTGCGGTGCAACTGAGGTTAACATTTTTTCTTGTTTTGGTTTCAGTTTTTTTTTTTGTTTTGTGCGGTATATACGTGTATAAATATGTAATTATAGCAATATGTATATATTAGCTTCATGGCTGTGTCTGCGCATTAATTCAATCAGATAAATCCGCCAAAGGGCACGAATTATAATTTCCTTTTTCGCGAAATTAACTGTCGACTAGCTGACTACTTGCACGGCTGGTGTGTACAGTGGTGTGTACGAGGGGAAGGGTGCACCATTGCACCAGTTGGCTGCATGGGATGAAAGGTCTGTTCTTTATTAGCGTGCTTGCTGCGGGCGGTGAATAACCAGTGATAAATGTATGCGAATTTTCATATACTCGTACATTTGGGGTGTATATGTGTAGTAAGGCCTGATAAAGTGAAACTTTTTAAATTTTAAACTAATTCAGTGTTTTTAAGGTTATATACTCAGTATTTTTGTTAAACATATGTGTAAGAATTTGTAAATATTTCCTAAGTAACCAAAGAAACCTTTGTTCCACAGGTCTACAATTATAAACTGACATTATTACAGACTGAACTGACTTCTACCTCATCTTCCTCATTCCTACTTCGACAAGTTGCGTCCTCCAATATCTTTAGTCTCATCACATGAGCGCGAATGAAACACCATCCAGTTAAGATGCCTGTCATTGCAATTAAGTGGGCTTTACTAGGAAATAGAAATTCAGTGGACCTTTTATGCCTCACTAGCCAGAATACTTTCGCAACCCCACTGGTGCTAATTGCTGATCAACGCTTACTGAGCTCGCGCGATGCCCATTAATCGAGCGCATGAAAGACAGGGAAACCCCTGCTAGTGTGGGAATTTGGCTATGGCTATCTTTTCTTGCAGCTGATCTGTTTACAATTTCCGACGATTCCGCTGTAACCAGACACCAAGACGAATTTAATATGGAAGTAGCTTTATATTACTGCTATTGAAGTCGTACATTCCTTGATCAGCTTTGAGCTCACTGCCATCGAGCTCAAGGCCTGTATAGCAGCTCTGCTACCGGAGTGGATGCATACCTCCTTAAAAGAAACCGAACTTCGCTTGAAAGACACTACAGTGGTCTGAAAGTCTGAAACAAGAGTTGATTGACAACTCACGATGGAAGACTACCCTCCAATTTTCCATTGAGTTTCGATATATCCATGAAAAAACTCACTGCGCCTCTTCTCCAAAGAAGAAGAAGTGGTTCACTTTAGGTTCCGCAGCGCAGTGGTCCGAGTTCTCAGAGCTGCAATCAAAGTGAGAGAGGAATTCAGAATACCCCTTCCTTCAACACTTATTATCTCCAGTTTCCCGAATTTTGATAGCAACCATCACATCGATGCTCAGCCAGCAATGTCGATGGATGGTAAAGAGTGGTCCATTTTGAGGTTCCCTACTTTTTTAAAACACATAACCTTCAAATTTAATAGAGAATGTTTATTATCATTCGAAAGAACATTCTTGACATTTACTTTGAAGCTTATCTCTTTCAAATGTTCGCCGCGGCTACATCTCAGATGGTCCATCCGTTGATTCCACCTTTCGCGTTTCGTTCGAACATTTCGACTGGTAACTGGCGTATGACTGCATGATATTTTGCTCCAAGGGCTGAATCGAAGCGAGGTTGTCCGCATAGACTTTAGACTCTACATATTCTCACAGGAAAATCCTAATGGTGTGCTATCATATGATCGTGGTGGCCAATCCACCGGCACAAAACGTAGAATTATTTACTCACCAAAGTGTTCTGCCAATAAATCCATCGATTAGTACGATGTGTGGGAAATGGTACCGTCTTCTTTAAACTAAATGGCGCCGAGATCACGAGCCTTAATTTCAGGCACCAAATAGTTGGTAATCAAACCGCGATTTTGGTTGCCATTAACGACTACGTTCCTACCGGCACCATTATTTGAAGACCACTGATTTTATCGGCCCACAAACCACACAGAAACGTAGATTTTGAATGAATGAAATGACAGCTCTTGAATCCGGATGTTTTTCGTTCCAAATGCCACAGTTTTGCTTGTTTATATATCACATAGAAACAGAAATGGGCCAAAAATTTTTACTCGGAAACGGAGAATCTTCTTGGAACTTTTCAAGAGCCCATAGAGCGAAGCGATATCGCTTTGTAAGTTCAAGTAGCTTCAGTTCTTGCACAAACTGTATTTTGTGCGTTTTAAACCTAATATCTCCACTCTCCACGGTCTTCGTGTACATTCTTAGTTACGGCTGCTAGATTTTCTTCACTGCGTGCTGGACGTGGTCTATTCGGTCAAATAATGGGTTGTCAAAAAAGTCTTGCGGTATTTTTATTGAATCAATTCGTGTGACACCCAAACATTGAGCTTCTTAGTGACTCCAAGCTTCTTCAAATGGTTTATCACGGTTTGATGACTACTATGCCGGTCTTTTTCTACCAATTCAGCGATTTTATTGCAACGACAGGCCTTCCGGAGCATGACGCATCTTCGACCACCTCTACACCGGAACGAAAACGTTGAAACCATCGTTGTGCGGTGGAAATGGAAACTGTATCGGGTCCATAAACTGCACAAATTTTATTGGCGGCTTAAGATGCATTTCTGCCTTTATCGTATTAGTACTGTAAAATATGCCGTATTTTCTCTTTATTTAGCTCCAAGACTATTGAAATAAGTACCACTGATGCCAATGAGAGCCGGTCATTGAACTCGTTCCAGCTGTTTAGCGAGTGTGGATTTATCGAGTGCTCTCCATAAGACAATTACACCATAAAACAATATTGACTTAACCACGGTTGTCCAAAATGCGTCTCTCTCTTTTTTCCTATTTTCATATTAATTATTTACTAAAAAAATGAGTGATCGAAAATGTTCTACTTTGTCTATATATATTAATTTTCACACGGATATCTCAAAAACTAACTAATAAATTTGTATCATCCCTCACAAACTCTACCTTAAAAATTGCTGTATCGAAACCGGTTTCAGACCCATAGCCTTCTAGGCAAAATTGTTAAGAATGAGCCGTAGAATATTTCCCCGATCAGTGATTTTTCTTTTTTTTTTTTGACTCCCTACCTGGGTAAATTGAATGGATTGGGTGTCGAAATCAAAGATCAAACTAAACTCTTCAGTCTATGTAATATGTTACATACCCATTTTGCAAAAAGCTTTAATATTGCATTTCCATAATAATCCAGTACCAAAGCAGACGATAAACATTTCTTAAAAAAAAAAAAATTTAGCGTGCATAAGTACAAACATACATGCGACAAAAAGGAAAAAAATCAGAAAAATCATTTGCCATCTCTAGAGAGGAGCGAATGTAGACGAGTAGCTTGCTGCCATTGATGCAACAAAAACGTAAAGTCATTTGTCTTCATCTATTTCGTTAATAATTTACATTTTTCACTTAAGACCAACTGAGCTTCGTACATTTGGCATAAACGCAGTGAAGGTGAAAAGGGGCGGCACACTGTATGACTGATGAACAAAGTATTACATACAAACATGCCGAGTAAGTTGAACGGATGGTTAAATACACGCATAGATGGATGGTTGAACGGTGGAATTGCTCATATGACTAGCTTGAAGCGCCAAACACACTTCACTCGCTCAGTCATTCGCTGTGGCACCGGTTGACTGCTGCTGCACAAACATTAATCAAGTGATTTATGAGCAGGCAAAACGGTATAATTATTAATATTGAATTTCAACTTGGACCAAACATTTATTATTATTTCTTCTTTTTTATTTCCTCTTACTTTTCGTTGCTGGCTAATCAGCGGTTGTTTGTGAAATTTGCGAAAATAATTAATGAAATGCTTTTAGCTGGCCTTCTTACCATTAAGCATACAATTAACATATCATATATATACCAATACATATAAATATATATGTACATATATATTTACATATCTAAGTAGAACTTGCAGGCAATACAAATTGTTGAACAAATATTCAGCCGGCAAGTCATTTCTCATAGCAGGCGTTGTCACTGGTTAATATTCCTAAGGCATGCACGTCGTTAATCTGTCATTTTGATTGAAGTAAATTACTATGAATTTATTATATATTACCCTCGGCATAAGTACATATAATTGTGTATAGTTGAAAAAATTAATTGTTACTAAAGCAAAAGTGACGGTGCGCAATTAATTATCGGTGCGGCACTTTAGATATACATCCATGCTCGGGGTAGTACGGCAAAAAAATACATAAGCACGCGTTTTACACATACACACATTGCTATATAATTTCTGTTATGAAAAATTATGCCATTCCCGCCAAGTTATGTATTTATTTGTGACATTCGGAATGTTTAATTAGCATACTCTAGCTAACTGTATTTTTTATAAGCATAAAAAAGTAATTGATGACAGTGAAAACATAAATTATTAGCGAAATCTAACAGTAGTTGCTAAGCGGTAGAGAAAAGCAGACATATACATATAATAAGATCATTATAGCTATATTTGTGAAGAGTATGTTTGGATTTAACATTTGTACAAATAACAACTGAAGAGTTGTTTGTCTACAAATGTTCAGAATTATGAGATTATTGGATATCTATGTCTCTGCAACTGTCGTTATAATAAATAACATCAACAGAAATTCTGATACCATAACAATATGACTTCTTTTTAAGCTAGCTTCATTTTACAAATAATCGAAATATAGCTTGTCCAATATCTCCCTTCCGCTTTTTTGCTTTTTAATCAATGCTTTATAAAAAGTGTTACAGTTATCAGATTTAGTTCAAATATGCGCCGTTTCGTTCAATAATCTGTTTCCAACTAGACGGCAACTTCATAACACCCCCCTCTTAAAAAACCCCCTTCTTATTTGCGAAGAACTTGGACAGCCACTTTTCACACGCCTCTTTTGAGTTCAACTTTACACCAACAAGGTCGTTCGCCATGGACAGGAACAGGTCGTAATCACTTGGCGCCATGTCAGAGCTATATGGTGGATGTGATAAAACCTTCCATCCAAGCTACCATAGCTTCTGACGAGTCACTAAGGAAGTGTATGGTCTGGCGGTGTTCTGGTGAAACACTACACCCCACCTGTTGACTGTTTCTGGACGCTTCCGGTCGATCGCCTGCTTCACGCGGTCCAGTTATTCGCAGTAGATGGTAACATTAAGCGTCTGACCATATGGGAGCAGCTCATAGTGGATGATTCCCTTTCAATCCCACTAAAGACACAGCAAAACCTTCCTAGCCGTCAGTCCCGCTTGGCCATTGTTTGGGACGATTCACCGGCCTTCGACCATGGCCGCTTTCACTTGACATTGTCGAATGTGATCCATTTTTCGTCGACAGTCACCATCCGCTTCAAAAATGGGTCAAATTCGTTCCGTTTCTGCAGCATATCGCAGGCGTTGATTCGGTCCAGACGGTTTTGAGCGTCAAATCACGCGGCACCCAAACAACAAGCTTTTTTGTGTGTCCAGCCTTCTGCAGATGGTTTAAAATAGTGACTAACTAACAACTTCTGGGCGATGTTACAAGATACCACATGCCGGTCTAACTCGATGTTTTTCATGATTTGATCGGTATTCGTCGAAACAGGTCTTCCGCCGGCTTGCTTATCCATGGTGTCGTTTTCATCCGCTCTGAATCGTCGATACTATTTTTTCCCAGTTCGAAGCGATAGAGTACCATCCCCCAAAATACCATTAATCTCACGGAATGTTTCTCTAGCGGATTTGCCTTTAACGAAGGAAAACTTAACATAGTTTAAGAGGTACACGTAGTGTAAAAATCTATTGCTGTTATATTTCTATAGAATATACATTTAAAGCTAACATACCAAAAGCTTAAATCAATGTCTGAAATAATTTTTGAGTTACTTTCCTCTAAAATGAAGTCACGAGCTCCTGTTTGCCCCTAAACGTGTTTCTCTTAGAACTAAATTTTTCAGACTTGTTTGAATGATTACTCTTAGACAAACAACGAAATTGTTCTGCATATTCTTAATCAAAAATCTATCTTTGGATGACCAAAAACGATCAATTTGGATAAAATTTGATTTTTCAAAAAGCGCTGCGAAGTATTAAGCGTGCAACTAAGTTTTCGCTGTTTGTCAATAGATGGCTCCAACAGTCGGGATAGATTTTGATACAAGATATCCAAAACGAGATAAGCTTAACCTTAAGACAAAACGCTCCTAATATGAGCCAATGTTTTTTCATATTGAAAAAGTAAGACATTTATTCTACGAATCTGTCCAATATATTTGTATAGTAAAATCATGTGACCATTTTTCCCTTCTCCAAGTAGTCGATGTAGATTACACATTGTGAACTCAAGTAGCATACCCTTTTCGGTCGATAGCAAAATTTCGAATTCTTAGAAACAGGTTCGCTGGCTTGTACCTATTTGTTGGACTGATCCTTGCAATGCATCCCATTTACCTTCAAAGAAACTTATCTTCTTTGCGAGGAACGTTATTTGAAAATGGTTTTACAAAATGTCGTGAAATTCCATTCTTTAAATGCCACCATTTTGCCAATTTAAAATTTGTCATATGTCATTGTACAGACAATATCTTCTAGAAGACTTTGTTTAGGTTGCATCTATGGAGAAGACCGGAATTACTTCAGCAGTCGGAGATCGCGTGTAGCACAAAAAAAATATGTTTTTCCTCAAAAATTTTAACCCTCTATGAGTTATCAATCGTCATCTTAAGATTGTAGGTGTACTTTAGTTTGGTTATAAAAATGTAAATAATGGGTTTAAATTAATTAGAAATAGTGACAGATACCCTCACATGCCATTGCAATATTGTTAAGTGATTTTACCGTGACATCTGTAACAAAATTACCAAAAACTAAAAATACCAAGATAGTACTCCCTGGTCATAGAAATGATCAACGTCACTTTAAAAAGACAACAGCAAACCTACGAGCAACCTCCTTTTATGAAAACATCTCTGATAGCTTCGTCTATTTGATGGACTTTTTGATTGATGCATTTGAACCAGCCCCAACTTCTTCTTTGCTTCTGAAGATCTGTAGAAAGTCCTCCGTGGTTTAGTGATTCCTGTGACCTTTTTGCCCCTCTCCAGGTAATCGAAGTATATCCCATTTTATTAAACTTAGAAAACGCCATGTTCGTCGTTCAGAGTTTCGAATTTCCGGGTCCACTGGTGTATATCGGTGGTTTCATGTTTCAGACATGGTTTCTAAACGATACATGAACTACCTCGGATTTTGCTTAAACTGAGTGAAACACTGCTCTGAAACACCTGTTGTTCGGAATTAAAAAACATGGAAGCGATAACCTTCTCATACGACTCAAATTTCTTCGAAGCAAATTCGCCAGAATTTCCAATTTCCTTCGCAGCTTGCGAAGCTGTTCCAAGCTTATGCAAGTGGATCCGTGTTTCAATGATGGTTACGAAACGATGCAGAAACTCCCTTAGATTAGGCTTAAATACTGTCGAACATTAGTGTGAAGTGGTCTGACTTTTGCGCCTGTTTTCCGGAATGGTCAAAAGCGGAACCCGTTTGAAAAGTAGCTGTTGAATCGTTTGAGATATTAAAATTGTGCATTTCGAGTTTCCTGAGAAAAATTATGAAACAATAATCAGCTAAAAAAAACAACTTTTCAAAATGTGTTCCATTAAATGTTGCCAAATTCGATAACTATTCACGCAGTTGTGTCGGAATTTCCTTTTTCTCTCAATATTTGATATTTCCAAAATTGTTTACCAATTATTTATGCCCGCAGAAATGCCTTTTCTATTAGTGTGAAGTGGAGCTCCATATTGTTAATAAATATAACCCGCTAATTGTAAATTATTAAAATAATTATTGCTTTAATTTTTCTTGGATTTTCCCACCGTGCATGCAACGCTTCACATACATACGAATATAACAAAATAGTAATGTTTTTTCAAATTCTTATACCACTTCTAAAAGCTGCGCTGCGTCGGCCTTCGCTGTTGCCGCCACTGCCTGCCACACTGCTGCTGCTGCGGCAATAAACTCATTTGAGGCGCACAATTAGCGCGCTCGTAAAATGGGTTGCAATATCTGTTGGCGTTGCCGTTGCTGGTGTTGTTGTTGTTGCAGCCGTTTCCGTTGCTGTTACGAGTACTACAGCCTTACGCGCGCATTGGAAATCTCCCGGCGGCTGCAATCACCGCTTCTGTTGACTATCTTAATAATGTTTTAGATTTTATAATGCCATAAATGTTGAAATTAATGCATGAAAGCGATTTTGCTATTATAATTTGGTGTTTGGAATTTGCCAGCCACGCCAATAATAAATGTACAACAGCGCAACGGCAATAACAACATAAAGAAAGCGGCAGTCGGCAGTCGGCACTCCATGCTGCTGTCAGTGGCTGTTGCTTGCCTGCCGCTCGCGATAATTAGCACGAAATTGTTTATTAGCAATTTGTGAAAATATTTTGTATTTGAAATTAACTGATTTTTAATGACCGCAAAATGTAGCAACAACAAGAATAGCGGCAACGACAAGGCGGTGAAAGGCGGCAACGGCCACAACAATCATGTTTATACCTATGTACATATTTATAGACACACTTTCACATCATTTCTATTTTCTACACCCCTGCAAATCTGAATGCTGGACCTGAATGTTGCCGTGCCACAAATGTTGTTGCGTGCTACTATGTTGATTTTGTTGTTACTGCCATGCCATAGAGCTTTGCTCTGCCGCAGCATTGATTTGATACTGCCTGTTGCCTCAGTGATTTTACCATAAAATTGTGTACTTTGTGGCTAATTGAATGAATCGCTGGCATTCAGTACCTAACGTGGCGGACAGCATTGATCGCAGTACGTAAAATGAATGGCCACGAATAGCAGTTCATTTTCAGCCGCACAAACATTGATATTGGCACATTCGGTTGTATTCAGTGCGGCGTTATTTATGCAACATGCAGTTGTTGCATGCCACTCGACATGTCTGCCGGTGGTTAATGAAGTGGTTTCATGAGGGGCTTTATTACCGTTGGCTTAACGATGCAGGTGGCAAGTGTGTTCAGCTATTCATGTTCATAAGCACATGAGCGCATACCCGTTGCATATATGAATAATAAGTCATGCAACAGTTAAATAATTAATATCGCCACAATGGATGTGCTTTGACTGCCAAAGTGGTGAATGCTTAAAATTGATTAATACATTTTTGATTACGGTATATGTGCGTGTGGAAAGCCTATTTAGTAATCAAAACATTTCACACGATTTGAAGGAAAACGCGAATGAATGATTGGTAACTTGGATCTAATCTCTTCCCTGTCGAAGTAATTTACATGTGGAAATATGTATATATTTTTTTTTGGAAATCGTGTTGACAGGAAAGGATAAGGAGAGTTATGTTTGTGAAAGGTTAATACGTATATGCTTAGCTTAATATAAGGGCAGTCTAAAGTTCTTAAAAATCACTCAAGTTTTACAATAAGCTCATAGAGTTCAGAGAAACCAATAGAATAGAAAGTACGAGGTTTGACAATAAAGTAATGAGACTGATTCTATTGCCGCGCTTGTGATAAACGAAACAGCTTCGGAAACGTACGCTAAAATTGTAAGAGTGTATGGATAGTGCTCTTAGTCGTGCCCAGGCTCACAATGGTTGTCTCCGCGCGCCCCCGGAGTCACTGACATGTTACTCTGTGACTTCTTTTTTTGTTTCCTAAAACAAAAATGGTGGTCAAAGGAACCCATTTTGAGTCGATTACGGACATCCAAGCGGCCGTGACGAGGGTACTAGCGAACATCCCAGTCGAACGCGCTGGAACGCTGTATAGCTGCCCAAAGGAACTACTTTGAAGGGAATGGTAGAGTTGTTGAATAATTTTCAAATATACGGTTTTTATAGAATCCGTCTCATTACTTAATTGTCATACCTCGTAGATATTATCGCACAAACAACTAAAGCTAAATCTCAGCCAAACTCGCTGAGGACAGTCCCTATATGTAGCATCTCTTTGCACATACAGTGTTAAATCGGACGGGATCGGATGATAACAACGTCCACCTTTCATATAACGAGTAAGTTAAAACTACTGAAAGTGCGCTTACTCATTAAAGAAGCATTCAATTTCAGAAGCACCAAATTTCCCAGCAGAGCTGATAGATACAAACTTCATAGTATCGACGTCAAAATTGTATAATGCGTGTGCCACCAATTTTTCTTATGTAAAATCCAATATCATAACAAAACTTCGCCCATATTCAAATATGGAATATCGACATTCTTATGTCGCATTTTAAAAATGGGCGTAATCGGACTTCAACCTCCTTCGCACATACACGTATCACAATTTCAAATTTCATATGATGCTTTTATTTTAAAATATGCAAATCAAACAACAATGAAAGTATCGGAATAAAACTGGTGCTTTAGACATATGTTATCTCACGTCTCAAACTTATCGAAGTCTGAGCATAATTTTTCCAGACCACAGAGTGGGCTTGTTCAAAAGACCTTCGAAAATAAAAAGAAATGTAATGATGTTAAATCACATGATCAAATGGACCAGTACTGAGAGAGTACATGGCCTGAAAATGTCTCATGCAGCAATTGAAATGTTTCACAAAATGTATGACATATTTATCACATCAATATCATTCAAGTTTGGTAAAAAGAACTGGGTGATCATGTCGTGATATCGAACACCAGTAACAATCTCTGTTTGACCAGTCTCATTATCATACAAATATGGTCCAATTATGCCTCCAGTCCAAAGTCCACACCAAACAGTGATACATTGTGGATGCATTTCTTTTTCGCAATCACATGTGGGTTCTTAGAGTTCCACAATCGGCAATTTTGGCGATTTACAAACACATCAAGGTGAAAATAAGCTTCATTGTTCACGATGATTTTGGTTAAAAAATCAGCATCCATTTGTTGATGAAATTTGAAATATTGTTCAATACATTTTTACTAAGCCTAAACAGAAAGGTATTCATTTAGAGAGATATTATTTAGTCAAGATTTCATTCTTATAAATTAAATGGTTACATGGGTTTACGGGTTTCAAAACATCGAATTTTTTAGTGTCATTTTAAATTCTAAACACCTCTAGAATATTGTCTAAATTTTAAAGTTGATTCGAGTAATACTTAAAGTTACGGAGATACAGCCTTGAGAAGTTGTGCACTCAGGGCTAGCTGGGCTAAATTGTCATCTTTAAGGTAGTAGTCTGGTAACTTATGCCTGTTTCCATGACTTCTTTGGGGGATAGTTTTTTATAGGAAAATAAAAATGGACTTATATTGAATATTTAGAGTGTTTTTATTTACATATAGGAAATAAAAAAAAAAATAAAAATTATTTGAAAAAATTTAATACTGTATTACTGTTATTATTGTCACTCAAAGTTGGAACCTCAACAAAAAGGCACATGGGATGACTCGGGTGATTTTCGCTCTTGATGTTATCTGAAATCAAATATTCTTGATTATTCTTAATCTATAGACATGTCATTCTGGTCGGAACTACTGAAGTTAAATTTCAAGGATAAATAAAAAAATGGCGGATTTTGAAAAAAAGTCCTTTCAAGGGAAAGGGTTGTAAAATAAAAGTATAAGTGATAGAACTATAAGTGTGTAGAATAGCCTGTTGAAATTTGAAAACAATCGATTCAGTCAAAAAAATGTTGGGACCCAGGCCGACCAGAAAAACAATGTTTTGAGAAAAACGCGTTTAAAGTTCAACAACTCAAAGGTCCGGTCTTTCGAGATGCTCTAGGAAACTCGTTATAACTCCCGAAATATTTTGAATTTCTATCTGAAATTTTCACAGTATATTCTCAAGAAATTGTACTTTCAAATTAAGCAAAAAAAATTAAATTTTTTGAACCTAAGTTACCAGACTACTACCTTAAACGCTTGTTTCTCGAAACTTTGTGTTTAAAGTCGCTTGGTAAGATTTCTCGACAACTACTAAGCCGATCTTCATGAAATTTTACACAGGTCTTTGAGATACAATTTGAATGAAGGATATGGTTTACAATTATTAAAAAAAAAATCACGAAATTTTTACTGAAATTTCGATATTTTTGTAAAAATGTCTGCCCAAAATCCAACGTGATGTCGGTGAGAACGTAACGGTCAAAGGTAACCGTTATCGCAGCATGATAACAGACTGATGCCTACAATTGAAGTTGGTGATCTCGCCGACGTTTGGTTTCAACAACCCACACATGGCATCAATCAATGGATTTTTGATTTTTGAGAGAACACTTCGGTGAGCAGGTAATTTCACGTTTGGGGCCGGTGTATAGGTCGATTGTGATATGACACCTTAGACTTTTTCCTTATGTAAAGTCTAAAATCTATGCGGACAATTCCGCTTCAACTCAGGCCTTGGAAAAAAAGATCACCCGTGTCTTTCGCCAGTTACCAGTCGAAATGTTCGAATGAGTCATCGAAAATGAACTCAATGGATGGACCATCTAAGACGTAGCCCCAGCCAACAATTATAATAGATAATCTTCAAAAAAATAAATGCCAAATAATATTCTTTCGAATGATAATAAACATTCCCCTTTAAATTTGAAGTATATTTGTTTTTTTCTTTAAAAATTAGAGAACCTCGAAATGGATCACCCTTTATATCGAAAGATATACGATTTTAGTAAAATTGCATTTTAGAACTAAAAATACTCGTATATATAGATATATTTCCCTAAAAACTAACTACGGCCCGTAATCGAGATACATTCTTTAGAAGTTTTGTTACGAAGAAAATGTTAATGTGTTTTAGAGGTCAGACTGGAAGAGAAAGATTAGTCAGCCAGCTGCACACAAAAATATCATAAAAAGTTTTCGAAAAATCCATTTATTCTTCTGTTGTCGAATCAGCGCGTTATTTTTGTCTAATGATCAGATCTATTATTGTCCTTTTTTTGAAATAAAAAAGTCCTCAGCTCAGGCCATTTTTAAAAATTTTATTAAAACCCTGATTTTTTCTCCGTTACTACTAGTCTTTATTTTCGCATTTTTTTATTTAAAGTGCAATCTCCGAATCTTTAGAATATAATTTTGTATAGAACTATCCATATATACTCACATGAAAAGTGAGCAAATTACAACACTCATAGCCTTGTGAAAGTAATTGCCCCTCGGGTATAAAAAATTAAAATTAACAAACGAAAATTCGATTTTTTCACCAATGACCTTTTATAGACTCGCTGCTGTGCTGTTATAGCGGTACGATGGCAGTTGTGCTCTCATATGTTTGCTGTTGTTTTAAATGCCGGCTGTTGCTTTCAACATTTTGCCTTCACTGCCGCTAAGCGCCTTTGATCTTTTACCACGTAAGCCGCAATATTGACAGTTTGAAAGCAAATAAAATATGCTTTCCGATTGATACGCAAGCAGAATTGGTGCAGAGTAAGACAGCCAAACTTTATTGCTGCCACTGACACTGTCTGATTGTATTTGCTGTTGTTGGCTGATTGCCGTTTTGTTATTGCGTACGTTTGCCTCCATTCAATTGCGTTATTGCCACAACAATTCGGTCCAATAAATCTTTTAGTTGTCTTAGCGATTGAGCATTTCTAGGTTTACTTCATTTTGTTATCATCCCTTCACCGTAACCCTTTAATCTTTCACAATTTTGTGCGCAGCCAAAATGTTTTCGCCGCAGTTGTTGGTAAAAAAGGTTTAATGTGTTTGATGATGGCACACAACTGTGGTCACAATTGTAATTGTAGTGGTAGCCAATGTTGCAGCAACCAAGTAGGCCTCCTCGTCAAGGTTCTAAAGCGGTAGCTTCGGTCTTCTTTATGGTAGATTTATTGTCGAATCAATTTGTGTCACTTCCAAATTTTTTGTGTTCTTCCATTATTTGTTTAGTTACTTTTTTTGAATACATGCTATATATACATAATTTGGAAAGTCGAAGTCTATTTTCGTTTTACTACTCCCTCAGCACATTTCAGGAGCATTACAGGAAACTGCAAAGCCACGAAATTTATGGTTCTGCGAAGATTTGGAACCAAGGAACCGAAGGACCCTTCTAAGCCGTTCGATACCAAACGAGGTTTCAAACAAGGCGACTCTGCCGCGCCCTTAGTTCTGCTTTCTCCAGAAACAGTCGTCGCACTCGCGACCACTCTTCTACGTCTCTGCTGATAGTCATAACTTTGAAGTGGTAGATAATTTCGTCTATCTTGGCACCGGTATTAACACCAACAACAATGTCAGTCTCGAAATCCAACGCAGAATAATTTTTTGCTTTCAGACTGAGTAGGCATTTGAGAGTAAAGTCCTCTCTCGACGAACAAAACCCAAACTCTATAAGTCACTCATTATCCCCGTCCTGCTATGTGCTGCAGAGATATGGACGATGACAACAACTGATGAGTCGAAGTTACGAGTTTTCGAAAGAAAATTTCTGCAAAAGATTTATGGCATTGGCAACGGTGAACATCGCATACGATGGAACGATGAGCTGTATAAGATATACGACTACATTGACATAGTTCAGCAAATCAAGAGGCAGCTGCTACACTGACTAGGTCATGTCGTAAGTATGGACGAAAATACTTTAACTCTGAAAGTATTCGACGCAGTACCCGCCGGGGGAAGCAAAGGAAGAGGAAGACCTCCACTCGGTTGGAAAGACCAGGTGGAGAAGAACCTGGCTACATTTGCAGTTTCTAGTTGGCGTCTAACAGTGAATAGGAAGAACAACTGGCGCGCTGTTGTAAACTCGACTATAACCGCGTAAACGATGTCTGGAAGAAGAAGAAAAAGTTTCTTCTATAGAATTTCCAGCCTATAGAATTTTTGTAAAATATTTTCTCATAATGTACATATAGTATAGCTCCTTTAATGACCTATCTTGCATACAATTTACTCCCATGCATCAATGTGAATGTTTCGTGGAATTTCTTAAAAATCAGTTGGATGAAAGAAAATAGTACCAAGTTTATTATATTACCATTTAAATTGCGAACAGTTTTTAATTTGATCACGTCCCGGACGACGCTGTCGATGGGTATGTACATCAGCAACGCCCTGCTATCATTAAAAGTTTATATTCAGTTAGCCGAAATCATATGGCAACACCAAAGTAATAACCACTTGCCTGTCAATGATTATAGTGCAAGCGTAATAACAGCGACAGCAGTGGCACCGACGGCTATGGCAACGGCGACGGTCATTACAGTCAAACCAGCAGACAGATAAGCTCCGCACCCAAAGCGCGCTGGTAGTTAAGGCACTGCACTTATTCTATCGTGACATACGATCACATGACGTTGATATGCTTCTACTATACACATGTGTGTGTTTGCTTATTTCTGTTTGCGGTATAACGCCGAAAGGTGGATGTGCAACGCCCAAGGTGACCAAGCAGAGCAGCGCTTATTTGCCATGTGTCTCGTAAGCGCGGACATAAACACTAATTCAATCCGCTCGACGAGCCAGCACACACAGACAGCAAACGAACGATTTCATTTGACTTTGATGCCCGTTACTCATCGTCAACGACAGTGGCGGCAGCCGCAGGAGCACAAACGATCGGGCAACAGCAACCATGTCGACGCCATCGCCCATCAGCCGCCTGTTGGTGGCGGCATACGTGGCAGCTATCAACCGCCATCAACATGTGGAACATCATCATTTTGCGCGGTGTGTTTTTAACATTAACACCCGCCAACCACTCAGTTAACAGCCGCCAGAATGTCAGTTAAATACCCGACTACACAGGGTACCGAGCGGCGCGTACATACCATATAAATATGAGCAAACACGTATGTGCAAGAAAAGTTTTGCGGTCGTAACCACCTTCTCACGTAGCGCTCATTGGGTGCCGCCGCCGCAAATTTGCGATTTCGTGCTGAGTGGGCTGAACGTTCGCCAACGCCACTAGGCTGCCGCAGCCCGCCGTTGACGACGAAGATGTTGTTGATGATCTTGGCTGCCAGGCAACCGTACCAGCCAAATGGTGAACGTGTAGCGCGTCCGAGTCGGATTTGCCTTGTTGGAGGCATTCCATGTGCTCTGCTATCTTATCCGCAAACATAATCAACTTAATAACAGTTCACGGCCTGCACATAAACACTAAACGTGCGCCAATCTTCGAGGCATAAAAAGCACACACACAGGCAGTCAAACATGCATCGTGCGGTAAGTACATATCCGCAGAGAGTTTGCCTTTCCAAGTTCACGATTATATGTAAGTGGTGTGTACCATGCATCGCCCTACTGTATCAGCCAGCCGCAATGGTGTGTGCATAAACGATTTTTAAGTTGCAATAATTGTTAGTTTAATGGGCGCTGAAGTGGATTTGCTAATTAGAGGGCGAAATTCAGCGAAGTCAACTATAATTATAGTTGCCATTCTAGGAAGTGAACAAATTTTATAATACTTGTAGGTAAGGCAATGTGTATGTGTTTGGGTATAAAAGTAAGTCAGTAGTTGTGTTGCTATTTTAGGCTTACCAATATGCCGTGATTGGAGAACACGCTATTTAGAAATCAGTTTGAAATATAATTACTTGTATTACCAAAGATTGCAGTTAAATGCTAAGATCACCGAGAAGATTTTGGGTTATACAAGTGATTATAGGTATGAGTGGAGAATTAAACGAAATTAACGGAGGTTATTAAACAAATATACGAGACATCTCTTGAAACTAATTGAGACCACTTAAGCTTAGAAGATTTCACATGAAGTGGTTGAGTGGTGAAAAGTCGGCTTTGCAATATAAGCTTAAATGTTGCTTGCAACGCTAAAGCTCAAGCGCTTGCCTCAAAGCGCTTTCTTAAAAATTTTGAATATATTCAAAGAACTTTTGATGGAACTAAAAAAAACTTAATGACATGTCACAATCAAATTATTCAGATTCTTCATCACAAATGAGTTACAACGTTTAGTGCCAAAACTACCGCTCCAGTTTTATCTACGCCTGACTTTTTTGAGGAATTATTTCAAAATAAAGTATACAGGGCAATCCTCGGATCATTATCGAACTTAGGTCTAACGTTCATGTCGAAAAAATTTAATTCCATCTCATTCTTACATTTTAAGTATATGGTACAAATCAAACACCAATGAGTAATGGGAACAAAAGGTCGCTCTAACACTTGGTAACCCTAAGGTATTTCATCTTAGGACTAAAAAATATGAAAATCGAACTATAACTTTTGAAGAACCTAGATACCGGAAATGTGGACGCCGGAGCTTACTGCCAACTTGTGCGAGATATATACTGAGATTAGAAGAGAATCTTTTCTTAAAAATAATTTCTCAAGAATGGGTTTAATCATTTCCATACTGCCTTTGGCCACAATAAACCTAATATTAATATTTTTGAACTGTCTATCGGACAGTGCAAATGTATACAAGAGATTTTAAAGAAATTTGACTATATGAAATTTGAGATTTAACATTAGATTTTACCAAAACTTTTGATCCTTGGTCTTTGAAAATTGCGAGAGTATAAATATTCCTAACTTGTTTGTTTTCACAAAATTAAAGTTCATCTTTCTTAACCAAGAAGCTCCGGGAATCTGATGAGCTACTTTTCATTAGTTTGACCTGGCGACATAGCAGATGATTCCTTTCAAATTCCACCAAACATACAGCCAACCCTGGAGTGGTCACCTTTCGGGCCGGCATTTCAATCACTTTTTAATTTTCCGCTGGCGTTGCTGTAAGAGACCCACTTTTCATCTTAAGTAATCGTCAGCTTCAGAAATATATCATTTTGTTGCGAATCATCAGCGATTTTCTTGTGTCATGTTTAGCTCTTGGACAATCGAATTACAAGATATATTCCAACGTAAACAGGACTTAAAAAAATAGAGCAAATGGTTCTTTCGGCAAAATCAATTTATTGTATTCAAAATGATCTCTTTCTGCTTCAATACAGCTTTTTGCACGGTCCAAAATCATGTCGAACGAGTGTTTCAGCTCGTTGGCGGGTATGGCCGCCAGTATGTCGGTGTAAGACTTTTGAATGGCCTCTACGTCCGCATAACGCTTTCCTTTCATGGGTAAATGATTTTTTCCGAAAAGATCAGGTGAATACGAGGAGTGGTTAGTGCTTAAAATGTGACTTTTGGTCAAATAATCGTCCTTCGAATGTTGAATTCTGAGCAATTTTTGGTCGTCAGCTTATTTGTGCGGAACAAACCGTGCACACACCTTTCGAAAGCCCAAATGTTCGGTCAAAATGCGCTAAATCGATTTTTTGGAGATGTTCAATTCTATTTCGATGAATTTCAATGACGATTTCAGCTGATGAATTCACGCACAGTTTCGATGGACTATAAACTTGTTTTATAAATTAGAACGTTTCGGTAAAAGTTTTACTAATTTTAAAATGTCATGAAATTATCAGTGGACAATCGATAAAGATAGCAGGTAGCTACTAGAGATGAGCGATATTGCGATTTTTCGATATCTGTGATTTCAGTGATTGCTATTTTTAAATCACTGTGATTTTATATTGCTATTGCTAAGTCGACGTTCAAACGGAGACCTTTTGTTGTTGTTGTTGTTGTTGTAGGGGCAGATTATGCCGATTTGACAGTGTTTGGCCGAATAAAAGTCCGGGACCCTTCCAGTTACGTACACCAGACTGTCGTGGGAACGACGGAACCTTTTGTCGTTATTCGCGGCAAATTCTCTTTTGGTTCCTGTAACTCGAGTCAAGTTTTTCCGTCTTTCTTTTCACTAAATTTTCGCAGATATTGGAGCGGTTCGGCTACCTGATACTTAGAGCTTATTGCATAGTTCATTTGTATGTTGGTATGATCCGCTTTTAATAGTTTCAAAGAAAAACTAATGACGGGAATTGCATAATCCATCAGAATGTTTTGAATACCCGCTAATATTTTCAAGACCAAATTAATAACGGGAGTTTCATGATCTTTGGGAAAATATTAAAAACCCGTAATTTTAATATCCCATATTTTTTCTGAAATTAATTAATTACAATTCTTGTATTAAATTAAATAATATTCGGTTAAACGAAATAATTATAAGAGTATCCAAATAAAAGAATAAATAAATATAAAACAGTAAAAGTAATTCCATTTTTATTAAAATTCATATAATTTATTACTAAGTGTTATTAAAAACGTAATTTAAATATTTATGAATATTGCAACCATGAAAAGAGTTTCAATTTGTACTCTAAGCTAATTTTTTAAATTCATCACAAAAGCTTTCAAATAAGTAAAACTAAAAATTTAATTATAATAAATTAAAATATTGCATAAGCAGTTGAAACTTCTGGTTGTCAAAGATGTTTTATATGAAATTTTTGTTTTTTAAATATTGCATTTTGCATATAAGTATTTCATCTACTACTTCAAACATCTCCTGTATTCCTTGATAAATTTCTTGCCATTATTAAAAATTATAAGAACGTTATACTCAAAACTTCAAACCGCTATGACGAAATATAGCATATACGCATATATGTACACACATATACATATATACAATACGCTGAAGAAAGCTGCTACTTTTCTGCTATTTGTTATTGTGATCGCATGTACTGTACTATTTAAAAAACCCAGTTTCACAAATTTATTGTGAACTGCTATCGCAATCGCAATTCACTGTTTCATAGAAGCAAACTGCTATTTATAAAATGTGTTCGCAGTTGCGATTTGCGATTTTTCAATCACAGTGAAAATATCACCGGTAGTGAAATATCGCTCATCACTAGTAGCTACGCACCAGTTAACATATAGATGCCGCCACCAGAGGGCGTTGGATTCCTGTTTACTTTGGAACGGACCTTGTAGTACTCACATGAAGTTTGGACTCAATAATTTCCATAAATTTATCGATATTTTCGAGCGATGATATTCCAGAGCGTAGTGCACCTTTGTCATCAAAATAATAAAATAAGTAAAATAATAAGAATAAATACCTTAAAAAGGAAGGTAGGAGTGCAACCCTTCTCTGTTTCGGTCTCAATTAGCACTAACTGTACCATTTTTATGCACTAGATCTTGAATCTTTTATTATTACTATCACATTTCATCTCCTCGTTCAAACCATTTTGTGGTTTTGATGGAGCTACTAATGTCCGATATGCTTTTGGTAGATATCCATTCAAGGTTTGATGCTTGATGGATTCCAAGTGCTCTGTGTCGGTTCTGCGATAGGGCTGGGCATTCACAGAGAAAAAGGGAAAATAGTTTTCTTGTCCCCTACTAGTTCGCAGCCTCGGTAGATGTGATTGTGCATTTTCTTCAAAAGGCCAATGCCCTGTTATTTTAGCATTTAGTCTGAAGATACTTTTCCTGAACCTATTTAATAAGTCGTTATTTCTTTTCTTGCCATATTTTGGGCATATCTGTATAGTTACATTGTATTTTGTTGTATTTTTCTATCTGTTATTTGCTAATTGTTGAAATTGTATGTTGAGCTCTCACCTGATCGATCCTAGCGGGCTTGGTATGAACTCGGCCCCGGATTCGTTTAGAAAAGCTCCTTCTTCTGCCAACACGTCAGATTTTTCCGTTGCCGAAAATGTTCCTGTGGCCAGATCAAGTCTAGCTGGAGCTTGTCTTCTAGTGAACTTAGTGCCTTCTTGCAGTCTAGTCCCTTCTCCATTCGCATCTAGAGGGTATTCTCACCTGGAAGTAACTCCAGGAATCCAACTTTTTGAGAATGTAGTCTGATTTATTGACGTTTACTCAGAGTTAGTTTAGGATATCACTATGTCCATGTTCTTCTGATTTCAACCAGCTACTTCTCTGATTCTTATTGCAAAATATGCTGCTATTTTGTGAATATAGAAATATTGTCTTGATTATCAACCGCTTTGCTTTCATTTTCGTTGTAATTATACAAGATTTATTTTCTCCTTGCAGATGTTAGGATGGAGTCATGTGTAGAAGTTCACGCAAGTGAGGAAAGTTTTCTGATCGCCATTCACTTGGGAGTGGCCAGAAACGATTCTTTTACATATGACTCAAGCAGCTCACGACTTCCGGTCTTTGACCAAGTATCCTCTGGTTAGCCTAAGAACATCCGTTTTAAGGCGAACTAAAGTGAGAAGGTGAAACATCTCCTACATAGGATTGTGCGCTAGGCTTGGGACCCGCCACGTAAAAAAACACCCCCAGTGAATAGTCATAAACAGCCTCGGATGAGAGACCCCCCTTTTGATGACGACCATGGCAAACGAATTAAGGACTATGATTTGAGGGCATGCACCTGGAATGTCCGGTCCCTTAATTGGGAAGGTGCCGCTGCCCAGCTGGTAGATGTCCTCGAAAAGATAAAGGCTGACATCACCGCCGTCCAAGAAATGCGATGGACGGGACAAGGACAGAGACGAGTAGGTCCTTGTGACATTTACTACAGTGGCCATATAAAGGAGCGCAAGTTTGGTGTTGGATTCGTGGTGGGAGAGAGACTCCGTCGCTGAGTACTATCATTCACTCCTATGAATGAACGTCTAGCCACAATTCGCATCAAAGCGAGGTTCTTCAACATATCGCTGATTTGCGCCCACGCCCCGACGGAAGAGAAGGACGATGTGACTAAAGATGCCTTTTATGAGTGCTTGGAGCGCACTTATGAGAGATGCCCCCGCCACGATGTCAAAATCGTGCTTGGCGACTTTAACGCCAGGGTGGGCAAAGAAGGTATCTTTGGCACTACGGTCGGTAAGTTCAGCCTCCACGAGGAAACATCCCCAAATGGGCTGAGGCTGATCGACTTCGCCGGGGCCCGAAATATGGTTATCTGTAGTACTAGATTCCAGCATAAGAAGATACATCAAGCTACCTGGCTGTCTCCTGATCGAAAAACCACCAACCAGATCGATCATGTTGTGATAGACGGAAGACACGTCTCCAGTGTTTTAGATGTGCGTGCGCTCCGAGGTCCTAACATCGACTCGGACCACTATATTGTTGCAGCCAAAATTTGCACCCGCCTCTGTGCAGCAAAAAACGCACGCCAACAAACACAAGGATGGTTCGACGTCGAGAAGCTGCAATCACAACAAACAGCCGAGCGTTTTTCTACTCGGCTTGCACTCCTGCTCTCTGAGAGCACTCGGCAACAACTCGGTATAAGGGAACTGTGGGACGGCATTTCAAACTCCTTACGTACAGCTGCAACCGAAACCATTGGTTTTCGGAAAGTGCAGCTGGTACGACGAGGAGTGCCGTGTCGCAGCGGAGAGAAAACAGGCTGCCTACCTCGCAACGTTACGATCGACCACAACACATGCGGGATGGGATAGATACCGAGAGTTGAAGAGGGAAGCGAGACGCATTTGTAGACTGAAAAAGAAAGAGGCCGAAATGCGTGAGTACGAAGAGCTTGATAAGCTGGCCGACAGGGGCAATGCTCGAAAATTCTACGAAAAGATGCGGCGGCTTACAGAAGGTTTCAAGACCGGAGCATACTCTTGTAGAACCCCCCAAGGTGATCTAGCCACCGATGCCCAGAGCATACTTAAATTATGGAGGGAACACTTCTCCAGCCTGCTGAATGGCAGTGAACGCACAACACCAGGAGAAAGCGAACCCGATACCCCAATCGATGACGATGGAGCAGACGTTCCATTGCCCGACCATGAAGAAGTTCGAATAGCAATTGCCCGCCTGAAAAACAACAAAGCGGCAGGGGCCGATGAATTGCCGGCCGAGCTATTCAAACACGGCGGCGAAGAGCTGATAAGGTGCATGCATCAGCTTCTTTGAAAAATATGGTCGGACGAAAGTATGGCCAACGATTGGAATTTAAGTGTGCTATGCCCAATCCACAAAAAAGGAGACCCCACAATCTGCGCCAACTACCGTGGGATTAGCCTCCTCAACATAGCATATAAGGTTCTGTCGAGCGTATTGTGTGAAAGATTAAAGCCCACCGTCAACCAACTGATTGGACCTTATCAGTGTGGCTTTAGACCTGGTAAATCAACAACCGACCAGATATTCACGATGCGGCAAATCTTGGAAAAGACCCGTGAAAGGAGAATCGACACACACCACCTCTTCGTCGATTTCAAAGCTGCTTTCGACAGCACGAAAAGGAGCTGCCTTTATGCCACGATGTCTGAATTTGGTATCCCCGCAAAACTAATACGGCTGTGCAAGCTGACGTTGAGCAACACGAAAAGCTCCGTCAGAATCGGGAAGGACCTCTCCGAGCCGTTCGATACCAAACGAGGTTTCAGACAAGGCGATTCCCTATCGTGCGACTTTTTCAACCTGCTTCTGGAGAAAATAGTTCGAGCTGCAGAACTTAACAGCGAAGGTACCATCTTCTATAAGAGTGTACAACTGCTGGCGTATGCCGATGATATTGATATCATCGGCCTCAACACCCGCGCCGTTAGTTCTGCTTTCTCCAGACTGGACAAGGAAGCAAAAGAAATGGGTCTGGCAGTAAACGAGGGCAAGACGAAATATCTCCTGTCATCAAACAAACAGTCGTCGCACTCGCGACATGGCACTCACGTCACTGTTGACAGTCATAACTTTGAAGTTGTAGATAATTTCGTCTATCTTGGAACCAGCGTAAACACCACCAACAATGTCAGCCTAGAAATCCAACGCAGGATAACTCTTGCCAACAGGTGCTACTTCGGACTAAGTAGGCAATTGAGAAGCAAAGTCCTCTCTCGACAAACAAAAACCAAACTCTATAAGTCACTCATAATTCCCGTCCTGCTATATGGTGCAGAGGCTTGGACGATGTCAACAACGGATGAGTCGACGTTGCGAGTTTTCGAGAGAAAGGTTCTGCGAAAGATTTATGGTCCTTTGCGCGTTGGCCACGGCGAATATCGCATTCGATGGAACGATGAGCTGTACGAGATATACGACGACATTGACATAGTTCAGCGCATTAAAAGACAGCGGCTACGCTGGCTAGGTCATGTTGTCCGGATGGATGAAAACACTCCAGCTCTGAAAGTATTCGACGCAGTACCCGCCGCGAGAAGCAGAGGAAGAGGAAGACCTCCACTCCGTTGGAAGGACCAAGTGGAGAAGGACCTGGCCTCGCTTGGAATATCCAATTGGCGCCAAGTAGCGAAGAGAAGAAACGACTGGCGCGTTGTTGTTGACTCGGCTATAATCGCGTAAGCGGTGTCTACGCCAGTAAAGAAGAAGAAGATGTTAATTTTGGACGCTGAGACAAGAACTCACTTAACTGCCTGAGAAGTTTTTCAGAACGAAATATTACCTTTCTAATACTATCCTCTTACTTTATTCTAAGAATAGTGTGCTTACCACAAAGTGACTAGAGAATATGACAAAACGAAAAATTTCCCTTGATTGGACGAGAGAAATGTTGAAAAATATGATGGAGGAGCTTGGAAACAACTTTTTGGAGAAAAACTGAATTCGTCGTCATACCAGCAGAACATTATATATTGGTGGGTACCCAACCATTTCTTTGCGAGTTGTCTTTTAAGAAATCAGGAAAACCAACCACCACAGATGAATCACTCTTCATTAAAACAATGCGAGATTTCACACATCCACTGAAACAACTGCATTTTTGAGTACTCAAAACATTGATCTTATGAGTCATTCTCCGTATAATCCTGACTTGGCACCGAATGAATTATTTTTGTTCCCGTTCGTAAGAAACAAAATAAGAGGTCGATGTTTTTGGACACTTGATGAGGTGGTTGAAGCATTGTTTTGGAGATATCTCAATCAAAGTGGCACAAGTGCTTCGAAAATTGACTTAACCGCAGTGGAGATAGATTTTAAAAGGAAATTCCTTGAAAAACAACAAATCTATTTTCGATGATTAAAATTTGTTTTTGTTCATGAATCCCGAAATATACCTTACGTACGTACAGTGTCGGACAAAACTCATTGGACTAACTCGAGTCTCACACATATTCCGTCATAACTTTTTACATAGATGCATTAGAAGAATGATTTTTTTTGCAAAAGAAAGATCACATATTCTATATTAACAAATATTGCAATTTTATTATCCAAATTTTATGTAAAATTTATAAATGATAACAGAAGGGAAAAAAGTAAAAAATTCGTGCGACATAACTCATTGGACTAACGCTTTGGACATCGAAATAACCACTTCCAATGAATTAATCTACAGTTATATGGCGAGAAAAGAATTTTGCAGGTACTTATAATGGTTAATCGTAGATCACACTTATTCGAATTGTTTATTTTAATGGGAACGGGTGTGTTGGGAAATTTATAAACTTTTCCCAAATAATGCTACTAAAAAATTATTTTAGAAAATAATTTTAGGCAAAATATGTTCAAATGAACTTAAATTATTAATTACAAGCAAATTCACAAAATATGTGAGGCAAAGGAGCTTTGCACAAATTATTCTCTAGGAAAATCAGCTGTTTCTGCTATTTTACGCAAGAACAAAGCTGAAGGAATCGTTAAAAAACTTAATATTGGAAGACACCATAGAGTCAATTCGATAAAAGATGACTTGCGAATAATGCGGGAGTTAAAAAAATATCTAGAGATATCAGCAAAAAAAAGTTGTAGGTAGCTTACAACTAAGAGTGAGAACGCGTACAGTACAACAATGCGCCGTTGCTGCTGGTCTCTTTAGGTTCCGTGCTGCAAAAAAACCATATATTTTCAAAACAAAAAAAAAAAAAAAAAAAAATAGGATAGCACGTTTGGAACTTCTGAAACTGCATATTAATTGGTCTGTAGAGCAACGGAAGTCGACATTGTTTTAGATGAGTCCAAGTTTAATTTGCAGAACACAGATGAATATCAGGTGTACGAAGTAGCAGAAAAGCGTTTAGACCGTCGATATTTGCAGGGTGCAATAAAGCATGGTGGGGTAACATAATGGTGTGGGGATGCTTTTCTGGTCAAGGAGTAGGACCTGTTTACAGAATAGAAGGGAACATGGATGGGTTCCAATATAAAAATATACTGCAAACCCAAATGTTACCTCACGCTATGCAAAAAAATGCAGCCTGATTGGCAGTTTCAACATGACAATGACCGCAGACACACCCTCAAAGTTGAGAAGGATTGGTTTTTGGAATAACAAGTTTATATTGCAGATGGTCCGACCAGTCTGCTGACATGAATCCGATTGAAAACTTATAGGAAACTGTCAACAGGCAAGTTAACAAGGAACAGGTTCACGGTTATAAAAACCAGCTATTATTGCCTTAAAAAAAGCCTGGAATGGAATAAATGGTACACATATTAGTAATTTGATTTCATCTGTGCCTAAAAGATGTGTTGCAAGTAAAAATAATAATGGCTACTCAGTAAAATATTAATTTAAAACTAATTTGTTTTCATATTTTCCTAAAGTCCAATGAGTTATGTCGCACGAATTTTTTACTTTTTTCCCTTCTGTTATCATTTATAAATCTTACATAAAAGTTGGATAATAAAATTGCATTGTTTGTTAATATAGAATATGTGATCTTTCTTTTGCAAAAAAAATTATTCTTCTAATGCATCTATGTAAAAAGTTATGACGGAATATGTGTGAGACTCGAGTTAGTCCAATGAGTTTTGTCCGACACTGTATGTCTTAAATATAATCCGAATTGTCTTTCAAGAATATTAAAACCATCTAATTGCTTAGAGGCAGAACTGAATCTGTGAACCTAAAACATCACCGAAGATTCTTTAAACGAATATATTATTAATAAAATTTATTAAATTGGTTACATATGGGGTATTCCATACCAAATCGACCACTTTTGAACCCAACCCCTTTAGATTTCGTTGAAACTTATCCATCCTTTTCTACCTTTTGAAAAACATTTTTGGGAATTTTTTCAAAATTTTTTGTCCAACTTCAAAAAAGTTATGAATTTAACAAAAAATGGTTTTTATATGATAGAAATGAAATTTACAGAAAAAGAAATTTTTTTCATTTTTAAAAATTTGACATTTTTTTTTAAATAAATAAAAAAAATATAAAAAAATCGGCCCACTCCGAGATTAGCAGGGATAGTTGTCAAATTAATTGAAGTTTTTTTTGGCAAACTTCTAAAAAATGACGATTTTACTTAAAAAATCCGATTATTTTATATAATTGATTGTGTTAGATTTTTTTCGTGTATTTTTTCGAAAAGTTCATTCAAAAACAAATATTAAAAAAAAGATCCCCAAAAGTCAATTTCTACAAAAGTTATGGCTATTTGAAAATAAAAAAGCCATTATTTTGAAAAATTCATAATTTTTTTGAAGTTGGGCAAAAAATTTTGAAAAAATTCTCAAAAATGTTTTTCAAAAGGTAGAAAAGGATGAATAAGTTTCATCAAAATCTAAAGGGGTTGGGTTCAAAAGTGGTCGATTTGGTATGGAATACCCCATATATAACCAGTGTAAAAAGAGGTTTTCTTTTCCAAAGTGGGGTCAAATGCAAATTCAATCCGGCGCAACTTAACCGCGACTATTTTCAGTAATATTGACAGGAAGGAGCAATCGTGAAAGTGTCAAGAGGCTATTGAGCGTTGTGCACTGACAACATCCGCGAATATTTATGCTGTTATGTATGTATGTATGTACATATATATGAACATTCATATACTTCGGTGTGAGTGCGTGGCCAGAATAGCAGCTGCGTCAAAACCACCATTATGGATAGGCTATGGCTACCAAATTGCAGAGCATATTCCTATACATATATTGCAAAAATATAGTAATAAATAAAAAAGCAACAACCATTACCACAATCGACATACATACATACATAAGCGGCAGAACTTCGAATGAGCATACAAACAAACGAATGAGCGACCGAATGAATGAAATCTGCAATTTTAGTAGTTAATTTAATTTATTGCAACATTTTTATGGGTGACTTTATTGCATAATAAAACATAATTTACAGTGCCATTGAGAGACGATGATACCAACAACAACAAGCAATACCCTGTCAACCAAACCCAACATAGCAGCAGCGTACTCCATGCGACTTGCGGCCCATTGCCAATAGCGTTGGTTGCAGCTGCTAGCCGGCTATGTTGTTGTTATTGTTGTTGGTATTGTAGCTCCGTTTGTCACATTTGCCTAGTAGAAAATTATTGTTGTACCATAGTTATATGTATGTATGTATATTTGTTGTTTCCATTGCTACTTATTTGTTTAAGCGATTAAATGCGTTGCTGCTACCACTATATAACGCGATAGGCTTGCCTCCTCTGCTTGTCTCGGTCACCCCGCCATTCTAGGTTTGCTATGCTACGCAATAATTCACAAAAAAAATATAATAAATGGCCAGTTAAATTTATACCTTTATGCACACACATGCGCACTTGTAAATTTATGCACATATACATATGTATTTATGTGTTCCTGCGTATATGTTTCGTACATGTGCAACGAATTTATTTATGGCTGTCTACTTAAATAGTACAACTGCAATATGTAAAATAGTGCGCTGGTAGATTTATTTGCCCACATAAAGTTGGGTGTAAATTATTGCCACTGCTGTAGGTAAATCTGCAGCACTATAGCGGGGACGCAATATGTGCAAAGTGTTTGTACTGACGTTCAGATCCTAATTTTGAAATATATAAATAATATATAATCAATACCTATACAACAATATTGAGATATTTAAACTACTTTAGTGTGGTTAATAAATTTTAATTGTACTATAAATACTTATAAATGGTATAACCTTACGACAAAATAACCATGGCAGATTAAAACACTTAACTGTGTAACAATCAGTGGAGAAGACAAATAACTCTAAACTAGAATTGTAGTAATATTAATAACTGCTAACATTTTTGTACTAAAATTTGTCAATAAGCTAGAAAAAATATTAACTTCGATTGCATCGAAAAAAAAATTATAAACTATTATCTCCGACTTTAGCGTATAGACATACAAACAGACCGATCAAACTCTTCTTCTTGTGAAGCACTTTTTCTTAATTAACAAGTTATCGTCACGAAATTTGGCATAGATTGTCATCTAAGTTTTTGCTACAAGCTCCGACCACATTCTTCAGATCGGACCACTATATAGTCCTGTGAAATCTGCAGCCGCAGCTAACGTTTTTTCTTGTTTTGTTTTTACTCATATATTGATGTTTCCATCAGGATCGTAATAGTAAAAATTAATGAACTTATGAGGGTGCGGCACTCGCGCAGCTGTTGCACTGGAATCAGCTGTTTATAAATTTGCTGAATGACAACAGTTCGGAGTATTGTTCACAAGTGCAACGCAAAAAAAAAGTGATCAGCGATGAAATTCAAACGCAATACTGTGATTACTTTATATTTAGCTGGAAAATCACAGACAGCAATTGTTCGTGAACTCAAACACCTTAATGTGAATAAAGTTTTTGTTTATCGTACCATCACTCGTTACAATGATACTGGTAGCATCGCCATGAATGTGGTCATCAAAAGACTGCAACGTCACGTCAGCAACAAGTAAGACTTGAGAGAGCAAAGCAGTAGCTTCGGGTTTACAAATAATGGTTTGGACCGCTGTCACCGCAGATGGGCGCTCTCCAATTGTTTTCATAGAGCCTGGCGTCAAAATAAGTTCGACATATTATCAGGAAAGTGTTCTGCAGGCTGCTTTGAAGCCGTGGGCAAACAAACATTTCGTTCGTAAACCATCCACGTTTCAACAAGACTCAGCACCGTCTCACAAAGTGCGAGTGAACCAAGTAGGGCTGAAAAACAAAGTTCCGAACTTCATTACGACCACACAATGGCTTTCGAATTCTCTATTCTATTTTGGATAGCAAGGTCCGAAGTAAAAAATACACCAGTCTCGAGATACTGAAGAAAGCCATAGTCCGTGGGTGGGCCAAAATACCAGCAAGTCACATTTGGGCAGCTTGCGATTCGTTTTTTGACCGTCTCAAGGCCATATTTAAGGCAAAAGGTGGTCATATCGAGCAAAAAAACGAGTGGTCCTGAATTTATGATTATTTTCACACATTTTGTATTTTAAAATAAATAAAAATAATTTTCCAAACCGAATTTATGGCTTTTTTGGATGCCAAATTGTACGTTGAAATAATGAAGTGGACTATGCTACCACACGCTCAATTGAAAATGGGTCTATCAACAAGATAACGACCCCAAACATACCAGCAGGTTGGAAAAAAATTGGTTTGCCTTAAATGGAGTTGAGGTTATGGGTTGGCCGGCTTAGTCACCGGACCTTAATCTCATTGGGAATATTTGCGCAGAGATCAAAGAAGCTGGAAAGAGAATTCGACACATACGAAGCAATTATAGGGCCATTCCTCACGAGAAATGCAAGCGTTTGGTGGACTCCATGCCTTAGAAATGCAGAGCTGTGTTATCTAACAACGGCCATTCGACGAAATACTAATTTTTTAAACTTTATTTTATATTATTATAATGAATTAATTGATTTTTGTTGTAAAATCCTCCATACTGTTATTAATAATCACAGCTGAAATTTTCATTTACAAGCTTTTTTATATATTTAAAGAAGAATTTTATCTTATTCTTTAAAGAAATCATATTTATTTTAAGCATTAATGTGAGCGAATTAAATACAATAATAATAACCCATAATAAATATCAATTACACGATTTTTTTGCATCATTTGAATTCTTGGTTATGCCACTGCTATTATTTCGAGCACAGTTGTATGAATGTGTATGTAAGTTACAAAAAAAAACATAATTTTAGAATTAATTTTTTTGCGTTCGCTTACTTCATTCATATTTAAATATGAAAATTTAATTTTTCACGCAAAAGTTTTTAATCATAAAAGTGGTAAACTCTTGCTATATTTTTAACCCAAATATGTTATTAGATTAACAACCTTATACGCATGTACGATGTCTTATAGATTGGCTCTAAGAGAAATGACCTTAAGCCATCAAAACTCTCAGCAACAGTTATTAGCTTCCAAATTAAAATGAATTTATCGAAAATTGTAGCGTGAATAATATTTAAACGCAAATTATCAATAAAATGTTAAACTAAATTACAAAATAAATAAACGCAAAGCACGCGAACGAAGCAAAAAATGATTTAGATTGCGCATTATGCCTTTCAAAATATGTTCAAAAATACATATATACAAATGTACATATATGGGCTTAAACGTGCGTTTGTGTGTGTGCATGACGAAATCAGCAGAAAGGCATCAATCATTTGTCAAATAAGACGTTGTGATTGATATGCGGCCTAATGGTGGCTAATTTTTAAGTTTCTTGCGCACTTACCTACATATTTAAGTACACACATACATACACACATACATACATATATGATATATAAGTAGTATACTGCTGGCAGCAGATAGTAGACGAATGAGCAAATAAAGATGAAGTGAGTGAAGAAAAGTACAATATATGGCATAAGCAACTTAAAGTTGAGACGAATTGACCGGCGATGTAGAGAAGCACACCAACAAATGCACACATAAATGCGGCTGTATGTTGTTGTGTTTGTGCTTTTTTTTCAAACTGTGCTAAGTGGCGGCTTAGCACAGCTTAACATGTCAGTATGCCGCCTGAATTATGGACAAAACGAATGCCTATTAAGCGGCAAAATATTGTAAAAATAGTCAGACCAACAACAAATGCTATGATTGTGTAGAGTGCCAATAACAAAAATATTTGACTTATATGTATGTACACATAGAGCAATGCATTTTATAAGCGTATGTACAATTTTTTACAACATGTGATTAGCAAACAAAATGACTGATGGACATTGTGTCAAGAGGCCGAGTGTTTGATTTCGCCATTTGTTAGCAACCGTTTGACAAGCCACATACCGGATGATTGACGGACGTCCGAGCAAACGTAGACACGTACATATCTTTTACGGATACATATGTATATAAAAATACATATCTACGAATGAGTAATATGACGCAGTGCTAGAGAGATGTACAAGCCGCTTGACAGATTAACCGTACGATTTATGGAAACACGTAGCGCGTTGGTTAAAGCTGGACATCATTAGTAACATAAGTTGTTTGCAATATTCAAGCCAGAGTTAAATTACCTCAAAACTTTTTTAAAAATGTTAATGTTTTAAGATAAGAAATTATGATACTTAAATCTTTGATTGTTCTTAACACTCCTCAAGGAACTTAGGTTGGACCCCAGTTTCCCACCAATATCGAGAAATCATTTTCTGCTAGCGGCCAAACAATGGCAAAACTACAAATGTATTTCTACCATTAAAAATCTCATAGTACTGGGAGGTATTTTTTTTTTTTTCTCTTGTTAGCCCCTAATATTAAGAAGAGACTGAAACCTTCTGAATTTTCCGCTTGTATGTTTTGGTTTTTTAACTCAGATACTGAATAACATTAAGGCAGACGAAAAAGCCATCCAATAGCTTTTCGCTAGAAAAAATATACCAGCGTCATAGTTTCTGTCACCGACTTAAATATTCACATTTTATGCCCTGAACAGGCCTTAATATGGCCACTTGTCATAATATTGTAACATCTAGAAGAAACTATCGGAGACCGTATAAATATACAAATATATACGGGGTATTCCATACCAAATCTACCACTCTTGAACCCGACCCCTTTAGACTTTGCTGAAACTTATCCATCCTTTTCTATCCTTTTTTTCCACGGAAAAGAAATTTTTTCTCATTTTTTTTTTTTAAATAAATAAAAAAAATATAAAAAATCGGCCCACTCCGGGATTAGCAGGGATAGTTGTCAAATTAATTGAAGTTTGTTTTAAGGAAAAAAAATTGCGAACTTTTTTCGAAAAGTTCATTCAAAAACAAAAATTAAAAAAAAAGGTCCCCAAAAGTTAATTTCTACAAAAGTTATGGCTATTTGAAAATAAAAAAGCCATTTTTTTTTTAAATTCATAACTTTTTTGAAATTGGACAAAAAATTTTGAAAAAATTCTCAAAAATGTTTTTCAAAGTGTAGAAAAGGATGGATAAGTTTCAGCAAAATTTAAAGGGGTCGGGTTCAAAAGTGGTCGATTTGGTATGGAATACCCCATATACTTGTATTATTAATCAGCATGCTGAGCTGTCTGTCTATCCGCTACAGCGCTATAAGCTCCGAATATAGTTTTCAGGTCGGAACAATATGGTAGCTATTATATGCCGTACAAACTGACCTTTCAAAATAAAGTACTTGTGTGGAAAGTTTTTTATTTGTGAAGTATAGTATGTGCTATTTGATAACCGGCGTTTTGGGTGCCGGGTCAAAGCGGAAACGCTTGAAACTATAAAGCCTATCAGGTTGCTAGAGAGAGTACCCTTGCACCTATTTCATCAGAGTCTCAACGAGTCAATACTCCGGTCCTGCGTGGGCCTTCTGGCCCAAAGTGGAATTCAAGAGTTATCACTGAACTACTTGTGGTGAGATTACATATACTGTCGGAGCGTGGGAAAGCGTGGTGGATTTATCTGTACACATTTTGCCAGCTTTTTATATCCTGAACAGGGTATATTAAGTTTGCCACGGAGTTTGTAACACCAGAAGAAAGCGTCGGATAACCTTTAAAGTATATGTGTAAATGATCAGTATGTTAAGCTGAGTCGATTATCCATGTCCGTCTGTCTGTCTGCCCGTCTGTCTGACTGTCCGTCTGTATATATACGAACTAGTCCCTCAGTTTTTAAGATATCGTTTTGAAACTTTGCAAACGTCATTTTCTTTTCAAGGAGCTGCTTATTTGTCGGAACTGCCGACATCGGAACACTATAACATATAGCTGCCATACAAACAGAACGATCGGAATCATGTTCTTGTATGGAAAACTTTCACATTTGACAATGTATCTTCATAAAAGTTGGCACAGATTATTTTCTAAGAGAATAATGTGATATACGAAGAAATTGTTCAGATCGGCTTACTATAGCATATATCTGCCATACAAACCGACCGATCGGAATCTAGTCCTGGTATGGAAAACTTTTTAATATGGCAAGATATATTCACGAAATTTGGTTTATATTATTTTCTAAGCCAACAATGTAATCTCCGAAAAAATTGTTCAGATCAGTTAACTATAGCATATAGCTGCCATACAAACTGAACACATAGTTACTAAAAGAAATACACCTGTAAAGGGTATATAAGGTCCGGTGCAGCCGAAGTTAACGTTTTTTCTTGTTCTAAACTGAGGTTGAATACTTTAACTAGCACGATAGGTGAACCTGGTGAAGTTGTGTCTCACCCTCAATATTCCCAAATTGGATTAATATCGCTGTCTAAATTAACATAAAAGAACATACAATTTTTTTATATTGCTTAAGTTAACTTAAGCTTAGTTCCTCCACTCTTGATAATAAAAATACACGAATGTATGTACATTTTTTGATTTTATAATTCACCTTCGTTTTTACTATTCTTCCTCGATTAAATATCGATCATTCGCTGTATAACTGCAAATTTCGAAATACCTAACTGTCAGCATACAGAAGTTGAATAATTCATATCCACACTAATGTGTTGAGACGCCTTCTCCATCATACTTATTTGGCTACAAACACATACATGTTCGTATTACGCTATTGCTTCATGCGGTAGCCGCGCATGCGCACAAAGCGCCACCTCGCATACTGCGTCTCTTACCAAATATTTATACGCTTTCGCCTTTTATGCTGGGCTATATTCAAGTTTAGCCACTTTAATTAATAATGTAATATTTTACCGCCACTTGACAGTCTAATTTGTGATTCGTTTTATAGTCCGACAACGCTCAAATTAACGATAAATTATTTGTGATGTGTGTACTCGTATATGTACATATGGCATATATGCACGTTATATTTTTTATTGTTCATATGTCTGAGTTGAAGTAGGTATACATTTATTATTATTATTATTTTTAATTCTCCTCAGACTCATTTCGCTGTTTAATTTATTTGTTCAAATTAAATTTGCATTATATTGTTAGCTGAGTGCTTGGCTGGGAGTACCTGTTGCGGGCCAAAGCAAGCCGCCCCATCCGGCTAAGCTCATCCACATGCGAGATTTCACTGCCTGAATTGTCTTTCGCCTTATTTCGCGTTATTGTTGCTTTTGTTAGCCATTCATTTGTGTGCTGTCAGCCATGTGCCGATTTAAAAACTCATAAATTAAGTTAATTTCGTGTGGGTTTCATTAATTTTTCTTATACAAAAGTAAATAATTAATGCTCTCACTAAACTGTATAAGCAATAAGATATGCTTAATATTGATATACGATTATAAATGAATTGGAATTAACATATTTCGATAATATTTTTGGTAAATAATGTGCGAGCGCTTTCTTACCTCATTCCCTGTTTCCAGTTGCCGATTGCCCACTTTACTTTTAAGCGTTTCGAATGTAATTTCTCTAGCTTTAAATTGCTCAAATCAACTATTCTAATATTTTTTAATCCAAAAAGGTTATCTTTTATTCTCTCACCTTGTTATCGATTCAATGAAATAAAACCAAAACTTCGTAAGATTTATTTATAAGCTCATTATGCAAATATTGACTGCAGATTTGTAGATGTTAGCATGATTATAAACAACATTGATTTGAATCTGAAAGGCATTCTATGACAAAATATAGTTACGAATTTGCATTAGACTAATTTTTAAAATATGCACGCATGCCAAACGAGACCACACAAAATCATTAAGTGACAAAGTTTATTGTATTTGACCGCCTTTTAAAACAGGTTAAATGGACAGGCTGGCTGTGTGTTCAGCTAATTTAAATGTTAACTTTTTTGCCAAATCAATTTCAGTTCTAAGCAAATGAATATAGTGGTTTAAATTTGTACTAAATTATTTGAAATAGTTTGTCGTCACAGGTTGTCCGCTTATAGACGGTGACAGAATATAATTTTCAACTGATTTAATGCTATTCAGATATTTCACGAATTGTCTAATTCGATCGCCAGAATTTTTGATATCAAGCAGGTAAAATGCAATGATTTGCCCGCGTTGTCAATTATCTCCCTTTTTTCGCTTTTTTGCTCTTTATTTAATGCTTTATAAAAAGTGTTACGGTGGTCGGATTTAGTTCAAATATGCGCCGTTTCGTTCGATAATCTGTTTCCATCTTGATGGCAACTTCCTAACGCCCACCTCGTAGAAGCCCGCCTCCTTTTTTGCGAAGAACTCGGACATACGCTTTTTACAAGACTCTTTTGAGTTCAACTTTACACCAACAAGTGCGTTCACCATAGACAGGAACAGGGGGTAGCCACTTGGCGCTATGTCTGGGCTATATAGTTCGAGTTCGTTCCGTTTCAGCAACATATCGCAGACGTTGATGCGGTCCAGAGGTTTTTTTGCGTCAAACATCAAGCCTTTTTGTGTAACCAGCCTTCTGCAGATGGTTTAAAATGGTTTGGTGGCTAACTGCCATCTTCTGAGTGATATCACGAGATACTACATGCCAGTCTAACTCGATGTTTTCCATGATTTGATCGGTATTCATCGTTACTGGTTTTCCGCCGGCTGGCTTATCCATGGTGTCGTTTTCACCCGCTCTGAATCGTTGAAACCATTCCTTCGCAGTTCAAAGTGAAAGACTATCATCCCCCAAAACACCATTAACTTTTGACCTGAATTTTTACGAGCCAGCAGCAGGTAATTTGCTATAATATTAAATTATATGCATTTTATTTCTAGTTGAAAACCACATGTCAAAGGCAACGACCTTAACATCGAAGTGAAACAAAGTTCTTTTACTTTTATTTTTGATTCGTGTGCGAAAAATTAATTTTAAAATCAATAAAGAATATAATGGGAAAAGTCAGCCAAATAATCGGAAGTCATTATATTATTTAGAGCACGATCTAGACCATTTGCATTCATTCAGCGCTAAAACACTTATTTTGTATGGAGAACTTATCCACTTATGGACAAAAAAAAACAAATTCGCTTTTGTTTGTTTCTGAGAAAACTTCTAAATTTATAGAAAAAATTTTAACACATATTAACACACATCTTCAAACTGTATTTTTACTGTATTTTAACTGTATTTTAAGACTTAGTACTAATAAAAATATTTAGTTGGAAAGGAACTTGAGCTGATCTCCGGGAGCTTCTTTTAAAAATTATATCTCTGAACAGGATCTTCTGAAATTAAAACACCAAACAAATTTCGTTCAAGTAATGTTAAATCTAGTAAAGAATATTGAATGAATAAGCAAAATAAAATTGTTTGACCAAATTGACTTAAAAAAAAAAAAATCGATTTTTGACCAAAATGTGGGTCATAAATTGTTCATTAAAAAAATATTTTTTGGTGAGAAAAAATCTTCGTTTAAATATTTTTAAGAGGCTCATGTTAAAATTTGAGGCTAGCCGTTTTAGCCGTTTTCGAGTATTGTTAGTCACTGACTTTGAAAACACCATTTTGAGAAACACGTGTTTGGAACGCACAACCAAGCACTCTGAAACGCCAATACCATTTTGAAGGATGTTTTGGGCCTCAAGCGCGTCAAATTTCGACTGGTACCGAAAACATTGAATTTTTTGGAAAAAAGGCGTCACGTTGAAGTGTGTGAAACGATGCTTTTCGACTACCAGGGTGTCATGAAATGCATTACAACTGGCGATGAAACTTGGGTCTATGCTTACGACCCCGAAACAACTGATCAATCAAGCGAATATCGTGCCAAAAGAGAGCCGAGACCAAAAAAATCGCGCCAAAGTCGCTCAAAAATCAAGGTCATGTTGACTGTTTTCTTCGATTATCGTGGTGTTGTGCATTATGAATTCCTTCCAACCGGTCAAACAGTCAACAAGGAACATTATTTGTACGTTATGCGTCGTTTGAGTAACGCTATCCGCCTAAAAAGGCCGAAATTGTGGAAAGACATTTCTTGGTTTTTACACCACGATAATGCACCATCCCATACTGCCCTCGTAATTCGTGATCATTTCGCCAAAAACTCAACCCATATCGTTCCGAAGCCACCGTATTAACCTGATCTGGCGTCGTGCGACTTCTGGCTGTTCACCAAGCTCAAAAGACCGCTCCGGGGACACAGTTTTTATACGATACAGGAGATTTAAACCGCGGCGAAAACGGAACTGAAGGCCATCCCGGAAAGTGACTACAACCAGTGTTTCGAAGATTGAAAAATCCGTTGGCATAAGTGCATTGCATCGGGAGGGGATAACTTTGAAGGAGATGAAATTGATTTGGAAGAATAGATAAAGAATTTTCAAAATAAATACAATGTCACCTTATTTTTGGGCGCATAGTATAGCAAATAAGAATTTTGAAGATATTTCGTGAACTAACTGCAGTACGTATATCACACGTTCACTTAATTTTGCTTAGATATCTTATACCATGTTCAGACCGACACTTAATCACACGATTTCGACTGTTGAGTGGTTTATCCCACTAATCTTATAAATTTATCAAGATTTCGCCATACAAAAATGACAGTTTCAAATCACTTCATTGAAATGATTTGAAACTGATCCACGCAATATCTCTCTGTGCGACTCTAATTTTGCGCCATCTATTTGTCAGCATTGGAAATCTGTTACATTATCACAGCTGATTTCGACACTACGAAGGGAAAAAATGTAAACAAACAAAATTTTTTTAAGCAGTGAATCTAATTTCACCTGAAAATCGACTTAACAAATGAAAAAATGCATTTTTCTATTATATGGAAAATATTTGAAAAAAGACGGCTTTTATTTCAAACTAGTATGAATGGCAATAGCAGCTGTTTTTTGATCTTTCTAACGGCAGTGAGAACACTGTTGTGTTATGAAATGATTAAATATAATCTAATCCTTTTAATTTTCGGTCTGAACATGGTATTACTAATTGACTTACATATGCGCTATTATGTCAACATCAATATTGGACCGATTTTATCTATTTGGCAACAAAACATATTATTTCTGGAAAAGGACGCTTTAACTTTTATTAAGATACTTTACAGATTTACCTATGCTTACAATAAAACTGCAGCCATAGGCGCTAATGCCCAGATAATCAATATTTTGGGACTAAATGTTATGGTTCGACTTCGATTATTTTATTTATTATTTCTTAAAATATTAGAAAACATGGAAACCTTTTAAATTTTAAGTTGCTTTATTAGTATAAAATGAAGTATTAATGAAAATTTTAGTTAAGCGTCACAAAACAATAAAACTTTTTACAAAAAATCAACAAGTATCAGTCCATAACATTATTAGGTAGAAAATAACAGCTTAATGACCACCATGACCATGACCACCATCATGACCACCGTGATGATGGATAGCAACACCATGTTCTTGCTTGATGGAGAAACCGCTAGAATGGTGGCCATGTCCATGTTCATGACCATATCCATGTCCATGACCGTGGCCGCCATCATCGCCTCCTTCATGGGATTTGACCTCAGCGTGACCGCCATAATAGCTAGTGTGTCCGTGATCAGCAACATGATGATGTGTGGGTTCACGATGTACGACGGCATGGAAACCGCTATGCTTGTCAGCTGTATAGTGGACAGTTCTCTTGTGACCATCGGCATCAATCAGCTCGTAGTGTCCGGATACTTTATGGCCATCACGTTTTTCGCTTTGCCCTTTGAAATCGCCCGTCTTCTTGTCTTTTACACCATAGTTGAAATGGTACTCGGCATGTGAATCATGGCCATCACCATGTTCGTGACCGCCTCCATGATGACCGTGGTGATCATGATGATCGTCATGTGAGACTAAATGCACCGAAGCGTGACTGGAAGCACTGTGGCCATGCCCTTCATGACCACCGTGACCACCTAGTCCACCATGTCCACCAAGTCCACCATGACCACCATGTCCACCATGACCACCATGTCCACCATGTCCACCATGACCACCATGTCCACCATATCCACCATGTTCATGATGACCATAAGGCGAGGCATTAACCACTGCCAGTGCGAGGCAAAGTGAGAGGGTAGCGAAAACCTAACCAAAAAGGAGCAATTAAATATTCGTAAACATATTAAGAGATGTTGTGCAAATAAAGCTTACCTTAAAAGCCATTGTTCCAAACTTAACTACAAGCTGTGATAGATCTGAGCGAACTGTGCCTAATTCCCAGTTGACCTGCGTTTTTATACCTAAACATTTTGTATGCCAAACAATTTCTTTCACTTTAGTTTCGGTTGATTTCGCACCATTTTCCTATTGCCCAACAAATGTACTTCAGGCCGCTGACCATGTAATTATTCGGTAATTGCAGATAAGACAACGCCTACCAAACAGCGAAAAGGAAAACTTGTGCAAATTAGTTCATCAAACGTTATTTCAATACATGAGTTTTAGTATTTTAGCATTTTTTCATGCTTAGTTAGAGTGTGGTAATTTATTTGCATATTGAATTTTGTTGTCTTTGAAAGTCTCTTCGAAAATTCCAGGGTGTAAAAAGAACCTGAAAATATCTTAGTTTTCTTGTTTTCAGGGAAAACTGAACTCGCACAGCACAGTGTTACAATGCGGCTAAAATCCTCAATTTACATATTAAAATTAATATTAAAGAAATGCCTCTCGGGAGGTGTGTTATTATGTATGTACACTGAGGCTGTTTGGCCTGATTCCAAATAATTGAAGCTGAAACAAATTGATTTTCAGTCCACGGCCAATGTACGAATTATTAAGAAACTCGAAAAAGTAGCTTCGGCAAAAACTCCCATCCGAGCTCCTGTGGCTTCTTACGTGTCATCATCGAAGTGTGTGCTCAGGCGTTGCCCTGGTGAAACACTACACCCTTCCTGTTGGGCAATTCTGGTCCTTTCTGGTCGATCGCCTGCTTCAAGCGGTCCAGTTGTTCGCAGTAGATGGTAGAATTAAGCGTCTGACCATATCATTAGCCCATGATTCCCTTCCAATCCCACCAAACACACAGCAAAACTTTCCTGGCCGTCAATCCCGACTTGACCACTGTTTGAGACCATTCACCGGCCTTCGCCCACTACCGTTTTCACTTGATATTATAGTATGTGATCCATTTTTCATCGCCAGTCACCAGCCGCTTCAAAAATGGGTCGACTTCGTTTCATTTCAGCAACATATCGCAGGCGTTGATTCGGTCCAGAAGGTTTTTTGGCATCAAATCATGCGGCACCCAAACATCAAGATTTTTTGTGTATCCAGCCTTCTGCAAATGGTTTAGATTGGTTTGGTGACTAACTCCCATCTTTCAGGCGATGTCACGAAATGCCACATGTCGGTCTAACTCGATGTTTTCCATGATTTTATCGTTATTCGTTGTCACAGGTCTTCCGCCGGGTGGCTTATCCATGGTGTCATTTTCACCCATTCGAAACCATTCTGCCACAGTTCGGAGTGATAGAGTACCATTGCCTTAACGAAGGAAAACTTTAAAATAGCGGGAGTTTTGGCGTTAGTGAACTCCATGTTTACATGTCTGTTGAACGCAATATCCAAAATAATCATTCATAGCGTCATTTTGTAGGTTACGTCAAGACCTGATGCCAGATACGAGCTCTGTAGCGCTTTAAACATAGGCGCGAAATTCAGGCGGAAGGGAAATATTTGACAACCAAGAATATATGTATGTCATATGAGCTGCTTTGAAAAATATAGATATATCATAGTAACGATGCAAACGCGGAAAACTTATGTTATAATTCATTCACGTGTCTTTCGTGAGCTATTATCTTATAATCTTACAGGTTAAAATGTATCAAAAGCTTCCAGGAAGAAATCCTCACCATGTAACGATAGCTATCAACCTGAATAACAGTCTCTCATCATTATTAGATATTTTTGAAATTAAAAATACATAGTACGAGTTCGTGTGTGGGGCAACCGAGATGGTATGATAGGCCTTTAATGGAGTCTAGGTCAAAATTGGACGATTGGGGTGGCACCGCCCATTTTCAGGTTAAATCTCATATCTCAAGACCCTTTCTGACCGATTCCAACAAAATTTGTTACGTGCGACAAATCAAAATTGAACAAATATATCAGTATAAAATTATGCAAGACTAGTGTATTATAGATGGGCCACCTTATGACTAAGAATTTCATAAATCTAACCAAAACTGCTCAAGCCCCTAGATACTGATTATGTGGAGCCAGTGCTTATAGTTGACTTTTTACCGAAAATATCAGTCAATGAGTGAGACATACTACTATGGGCAAAACGTAGTAAGTATTTAAATTTCGACGAATTATTTTCTTTTTCTAGGTTGGTATGTTACATCAAAATAATTATTATTGCGTATTATACGTTTGTCTTTCTGATCACATAGTGAATTCGGTGGTTTTTACGATGAGTGATATTATTCAATGAAGAATGAAGAAAGAATCAAATTCCTGGTGCCGAAAAGTTCAGAATGTTGGAAAAGGCTTTCGGTGATAATTGTTTGCCGCGAGTAAGTGATTTTTATTACTACAAAGCTAAGAAAACAACATTAACTGATGGTCAACTAGTCAATAAAATAAGGGAATTGATGCTTCGGAATCGACGATTAGCAATCAGAGATCCAGTTCAAAATATCAATTAGGTCTAAGAAAAGTGAAAGCACAATCGTTCAAAAATCATTAAATTTTTCGAAAACGTATTATCACTGGCGATGAGTCTTGGATCTATGCTTACGACCCGAAATAGACAAAAAATCTGCTGAATATCGTGACAAAGGTGAGCCGAAGCCGGAAATACCACGTCAAAGCAGGTCAAAAATCAAGGTTATCAGTTTTCTTCGATTGCCGATGTGTGGTGCACTCCGAAATCTTCCGACCGACCAATTTATCAACAAGGAATATTATTTGAGTGTTATGCGTCGTTTGCGCGACGCTATTCTCAAAAGGAGGCAGGAATTATGAGCCAGCGACTCTTGTTTTTTGCATCACGATAATGCATCGTCGCTGTTATAGATTCTTCGTGATTTGTTCGCCAAGTTTTCAACTAAGATCGTGCCACAACCACCGTATTCGACTGATTTGGCCTCGTGGAAACCGTTTTTACTCTATTGAAGTCATTAAATGTGAATAGCTACGCGCATTGAAGGCTATTCAGGAAGTTGACTTTAACCAGTGTTTCGAGGATTTGAAAAATCGTTAGCACAAGTGTATTAATTTGTGTTTTTTTTATTTCCAAGGATTTTACTTTGAGGAAGACGCCATAGATTTTGAAGTAATTTATAGTAATTTTTGAATTATGAACACAGTCTTACTATTGTTTGCTCATATCGTAGTAGTATAATTGAAATTCAGAGAGATTTCTTTCCTGATAAAAGTTTGTATGCGTGCTACCTATGGGCTGAATCGGGTCAAAACATATCTGAGCCCCCTTTTACGTCTATCGCTGAGTTAATTTAGGAAAATAAGTTTGGCATACCTCTTTAATTTCCAGATTGTCCCGATTTCTAGTTTGGCGACATCATTGTTTCGAGCTTACTAAGCCTTAAGGCAATCAATTATACTTTCACTGAAATTCACCTAACCGTTGCTAAATAAACTTGATCCAAGAAATGAAAACAATAATAACTAGACAGAAGCATACTTTTTTGTGGAGGAATGATATAGCCAAAGACACATGGCAACATTGTAATAAGATACATAGTTTCCTCAATCTGCCTTTGAAATGTTGAAATTACTGCTTCTTAACTACAGAAATGTCCACTACATAATTAAATAAAAGTGGAATATTAACAAATACAGCACATAAATATACATATATTATACCAAAAAGAGTCAGTAATGAGGTTGTTAGTTTTCTCTCAGCATTTCCATCATAACACTACCAAGCCACCAAGCCGGCGTTATGTTTTAGTAAACAACAACAATACCTGAGGTACTCAACCGATGATCCCTTATTTTTCTTGTTCACTTTACATTCATTCGTCAGTCTCAGTTTGTTATTCAGGTACCTGCTTGCTTTTATTGTTGTTGCTTTGAAACTCCATTCTACCTCGGTTGTCAGTAAATTTCTTTCAATGCTACATGTTCGTGTAATTCTCAGATGCTTTTTTGCTACACCGTCGGTATAAAAGTAGCTTTGTTGAGTTAAGTAAGTGGAAGTGTGTGTCTTCTGTTTGTGAACATTGGCACATTGAACATTGAATCGCTAGTTAGCAGTTAATTAGCAGATCTGCTCAGTGGCTGACGGTCACACTCTCCAGTCAATATCTCCCACCCAGTAATTTGCTGGCGGGCGCAAGTATACGTCGCTCTTGGTCTTCTGATGCTGTGACAACGGGTCATAACGCACAGTCGCTGCGCGATATGCATAGTACGCTCACTCCCTCTCCCGGAGTGTTGAGTGCTGCGTTTGCGCCGAGATCGGGCGATGTTCCTCTGCGACGTCATTTCCAAAATTTCTTGGTTAAGTAACTTGTGGTAGCTTAGCTTCGGATTTGTGTAAATTTGCTGTTCAGAACACTTCCAATATGGCGGCATTGCCGAGCAATTTGCCCATATTTTTGGATTTTATTGCAACGGAATTAAATTAATTTGAATGTTAGAGACTCTTAATGACATACATTTTGTTATTGATCTGGATCTTATTATCTGAAAGTTACAAGGACTCTTCTGATTAATATTATAAAATACGTTTGATGTGTTGATTTGGGAATTGATGATTCTGAGACTAAGCATCTAAGTTTGAGACAACTTCAGAAACCATCGAGTAAACAGAATGGGTATAATCGATCCAAATTAGTCACATTTATATATAGTTCTTCTTAATTTGGACATAAATGAGTTAAGGATTCCAAATAGCAGTCAGCCATTGGAAGATTTCGAAGTTAATCCACAACTGATTTAGCAAATCACCTTACCTTAAGGGATACCCCCTTAGTCCAGAAATTTAAAAAAATCGAAATTTTTTTGTTTTATATTTTCAAAGTTTAACATTCAAGAATATGTGTGCAAGAGGATTTTTCAAAATTCAAATTATTTTCGGAGATATAGGCACTTTTCTGACCCGGCGTCTAAACTGGTTCGGCCGGAACGCGAAATTTTAAACGCGTTTTTCTCAAAACTGACTTTTTCGGAACGATGCCCACGATTTCTCGGGTTCTACTGGACCGATTTACTTGAAATTTTTATAGAGTCTTCTTTATAGGCTTATCTATAGTTGGACTAGCCCTATCCCAAAATTTTAATTTTTATTATTTTTAAAAAATTCGAAAAAGTGATAAAATTTTTTGTTTTTTTCAAGCAGTCGGCATTTTGTGAAAAAGTTGTTTCTCACTTTTCCGTAGTTCCGACCATTGCGACATTATTCTAGATTAATAATCTTTTTTTTTTGGTTTCAGATAACTAGGAGGGTTGAAATCATGGGCATGGTCACGTGGAAATTTTTAGAGACCCCCCACTACGTCAGCTCATAATGTTTGAAATTTTTAAATTTTTTAGTTTTTAATTTTTTTCTGTACTCTCCAAAAATTAATAAATAACTAAAAAAATGGATAGTAATAATATTAATTGCCTTTTTTACGACACTTTAAAAATTACCTGAAATTCATGCTTCTACACCTTAACTTAACCAGCACCAGTACCGTCGTCGAAAACTATCAGACAAATAGATTGACGATATTAAAAATCTAAATTTAGTAAGCAATTAAATAAAGGTGATCTGAAGTTATATAAATGAAGAACTAGGTTTAGATTTTGCCAATAATTAATGCACCTCAATTTGCGTTTAGACTATAATCCAAAGTTTTGATGAGTTTCAGCATCTAATGTAGAATCATGTTAAGAAGGTTTTACATTTCTATAAGAATATGTTGTAATTCACGTTCCCAACAGCACGAAGATTTTTCTTGAACAACCTGGGATTCACTATAACTTTAATTCTTTGAGTATTTTTGGGATAGATTTCGAACGGTTTTTAGGTTGGACCTAAATTGACTACCCAAAAGAAATTTAAGTTAAAATAAACGAAAAGAAAAAAGTCTTCAAAAAATACTGAATTTTTATGTAAAGAAAACTGACCTCGAAACTTTGATTTTTAAATTGCTTTATTAACATTAGGAAAAATTCAGCTAAAATAATAGGATATTTTTGGTTTTTTTAGAAACACTCAATGCTTTGCTAACTCTTAAATTAAACTTATACATAACAGTAGTTTTTCATTACACAACAAACTTGGAGCAACGCAAATATTTTTGCGTCTAAATGCTACGTTCCAGCCAAAGGCAGTCTTAATGACCACCATAACCGTGTCCACCATCTTGACCACCTTCACCACCACCCTCGTGACCACTTTCATGATGAGCTTCGTGATGGAAAGGCACACCATGCTCCTGTTTGATCGAGAAACCGCTCTCATGACCATGATGACCGTGTCCATGGCCATGTTCATGACCATGCTCACCACCATGATGTTCCTCGAGATGGGCATAACCACCATAGTAGCTGGTGTGTCCGTGATCAGCGACATGATGGTGTGTAGGTTCGCGGTGTACGACGGCATGGAAACCGCTATGCTTGTCAGCTGTGTAGTGGACAGTGCGCTTATGGCCATCGGCATCAATCAACTCATAATGTCCGGTTACTTTGTGGCCATCACGTTTTTCGCTATGCTCCTTATAGTCACCGGTTTTCTTATCCTTAACACCATAATTGAAATGGTACTCGGCATGCGAATCATGGCCATCACCATGTTCGTGTCCATGCTCATCATGATGATCGTCATGTGAGACCAAGTGTATGGATGCGTGACTAGAGCCGCCGCTGTGTACCTCATGCTCGTGTCCGCCGCTTTCTTCGTGATGTATATATGGTGCGGCGTTGACTACGACCAGCGCAGAACAGAAAGCGAATGCAGCGATAAACTAAATTGATGGAAAAAAGGATTCGATTAATTGTTGGGTTTCCTTGGCGTTGCTTAAAAAAACGCTTTGATAACGATGTTTACCTTAAAGGCCATTGTACCGCAGCTAGTTATGAGTGATTGCTTCTGAAAACGGTTTGTACTTTAGCTTTGCCGAAGTGTTAACGATCGATAGACCTGAATGAACTGTGCTTTTGCCAGTGCTGACTGACGCTTTTATACCCCGAGAAATACATTTAATTTTTCTTTCATTTAATTTTCTCTTAATTCATATTTCGAATTTAATTTTTCTGCACCACTTTCCAACAGGCGCCTAAGCACATTTTGTTGTTTTATCAGTAATCCCATGCATGTCGATAGTTATTGAGCTGCAGCTACCGGTGGCATGTAAGCTCATGTTGGTAGCCGGGCGTTACCGCTCGCTGTTCGGCATTCACTTCTACCAGTGCGAGACTCATTAGCAAATTAAAGCAGTGTTAATTATCAACACTGAACATTTGATTGCGCAATTTTCCTCGAACATATTGAATGCCTTTCCCATAGTTTGTGGTTAGATTTGTGTCCTAAAATGTGGAACCAAAACCTAAACTGTAAAGAGTTCATTAGGTTTCTCTTACTTCGGTTGAGTTTGCGTTCACCGCTGCTCTACTTTGAATTCACTCGCCGTTTACTAACTTTAGCCATGGCTAATTTACACCACGGTGGTCTTGGCTAACCGTCCGTATTCGTCTGAAGTCCATGCAATGGCTCCAAATAATGTACCACAATTACTTTCTCTTTTCCAAAACGCAGTTTCCAAAAATGCAATGCATGAAATTTGTGAGGGCCTGCAAGCGATTGCATGTCTAAATGCATTACTTCTGATATTAACTAAAAAAAAAAACAAAATGGAGTTAAAGTCGAAAAAGCGAGAAACGGCGTTTGCCAATGTATTTTTGCAGAGACTACTAGTATCGACTCGAAACTGGCAGCCTTCTTTTCGAGAAGAACTCCCAAGCCATTATACTCGTAAAAGAATAAATGACAAAAACAAAACGTTAACTGCGGTTACACCGAAGACAGAACAACCTTCACAAAATAAAGTCAGATTAGTAGCAGTTGCCGTTGCCTAGGACAACAATCTATGTCAAATTCGGTGAAGACATTTTTAAATAAAAAAACTTCAAAACAAGAATTTAATTTAGACCGAAAATTTCGAGTGGCTAAATGGACTCATCGCGTCATGCTCATCATATGTTTGTTTTTTTTTTTGTAGGGTTTTCAACGTTTCCTTCTAGATGTTGCGAATTTTGTGGCAAACTTAATATAACCCGTTCATGATAACTGTTTTGAAATTATTAATCTAATAACAGAAACTAAATGTTTTTTATTTGTGATATTTTATTTAAAGATTAATACCGTTGTCTATTTCCGAAGAACTATCAAGTTCATTTTATTTTGGGATCGGTAAGTATGTATCTTTAGGTTTTATTTCCAGAATGACATTTTTCGGCTAATGATAGGTCAATATTGAACCTATCTATACCTTAAATTACAAGATGGATCAATGAAATCAGTCATATTTCGGGTAAAAATATTCACTCTTTCAGTTTGTTCTACTAACGGGAACTCAATCAAATTACAGAACTCACCAGTTAGTTTTTTTATAAGCATCTTACGCCTCAGACAATTTATTCACTTAATTTACTTCAGTAAATATTGAATAGAGAAAAGCAATAACATCATAGTTAACGCTAGAATTATATAGTACATACCATGTAAGATTCATGTCTTGTAACTCATCGTCTCATTTTACAGGTAGAAAAAAAAAAACAAAATACATTGTCAGCTCTAGACACTAGTTATAAATTCGTGAGACAGTCGATTTATGTGATGGCCACTTAATCTAAGCCACTAAATCGACAAAATCTTAAGAGATAGAGCGTTTACACACTGTTACAAAAAATATATAAATCTATATAGTAAATATTTCCTCTTCTTATCTAACAAATATTGATGTTTTCAAATATCCAGAGTACGAACTTATTCATTTAGGTATTGAATGCCTTCTTTTTTAATGATTTTTGCATATGTTATGTATATTTTTTTATCACTTATCGGGTTGTTACAGGTTCCGGCACTCGACCAATTAAAAAAGCCATAAATTCTTTTTGGAAAATTATTTTTATTTATTTTAAAGTACAAAATGTGTGAAAATAGTCATAAATTCAGGACCAATTCATTTTTGCTCGATATGTCCACTTCTTGCCTTAACTATGGCCTTGAGACGGTCAAAAAACGAATCGCAAGCTGCCCGAATGTGACTTGCTGGTATTTTGGCCCACCCACTGACAATGGTTTTCTTCAGCATCTCGAGACTGGTGTATTTTTTACTTCGGACCTTGCTCACCAAAATGGCCCAGAGAGAATAATCCATTGGATTCGCATCTGGTCAATTCGAAAGCCATTGTGTGGTCGTAATGAAGTTCGGAACTTAGTTTTTCAGCCATTCTTGGTTCACTCGCGCTTTGTAAGACTGTGCTGAAACTTGCTGAACGTTCATGGCTCGCGACCGAAATGTTTGTTTGCCCGCGGCTTCAAAGCAGCCTCCAGAACACTTTCCCGATAATATGTCGCTTCTACTTTGACGTCAGGCTCGATGAAAACAATTGGAGAGCGCTCATCTGCGGTGACAGCGGCCCAAACCATTATTTGTGGCGGGCCTCCTGGTGGCCAACCGATGACTTAGATTCTCGTATGAACGGTCGGTCAAGTAAATCCTATCGTTTTGAGAGTTTACGAATTGCTCAATTGTAAAAACATTTTTGTCAGAAAACATAATGTTCGGAATTTGACCGCTTTCGGCCAAGGGAAGCAACTGCTTCGCTCTTTCAAGTCTTACTTGTTGCTGCTTCGGTGTGAGATCATGGGCCCTTTGGAACTTAAGGCTTGACCTTGAGCTCATTTTTCAATATGCGTCGGATGCTGCGGTCAGATATTTTCAGTTCTTTAGCCATTTGATTGCGAACCATCTCACGCAACGTTGCAGTCTTTTGATGACCACCTCCATAGCGGTTTGCGATGCTACCAGTATCATTGTAACGAGTGAATGGTGCGATAAAAAAAAACTAAACTCACATTTATGACGTTTGAATTTCATCGCTGATCCCTTTTTTTGCGTTTACTTTTGGAAAAACGATTTTTTACACTTGTGAACAATACTCCGATAAATTTTATTTGTTTAGTCATGATTAGGATTCCGTGCATCTTTTTCGCGTATAGAAACATCATGTGATCCCCACTCTCAAGCTCCTTACAGAAAATATGCGAAAAATTATGCCTAAGGATTGAACATTTTAATCTCCATCAATAGTGGACTTATCTAGATTTACAAGCGAGCGCTTAGCTATGACAAAAATCCATGCATATGACGATCCGCAAAGGTAATCATCATATTTTGACTAGGAAGGAAGAACTATTCACTCCTTTAAATCAATTAGTCTCATCTTCTTTCTTCTAAAATGTATGAAGAAGATTATACATCATGAAATAATTATGGGCTAGTCGACACTAATTAGCAAGAAACGAATTTGAGAATACTGCCAGCGACATCTGTTGATACTACTCTTCGATGTGATAAACTTCAAAAAAAAGTTTAAAGTTACCCCCGGCAATAAGGTTGCATGGAGTAAACGCTTGACTAAGCTTGACTGCTAAAGGAAAACACTATTAGTAGTACACGGACGTCTCGAAAACGTTTGAAGGCATTGGTACAGGTGTCACACGTACTAAATTTTCTATACATACAAGGTGCATTTCAAAGTAGACAGGACTTCAAAAATAAACAGGACTTAAAAAACAGAACAAATGGTTTTTTCGTCAAAATCAATTTATTTTATTCAAAATAGTAATAAAGCATGTCGAATAGGTATTTTAGCTCGTTGGCCGGTATAGCCGCCAGTATGCCGGTGCAAGCCTTTCGAATGGCCTCTACGTCTACATAATGCTTCCCTTTCATGGGTAAATGCATTTTACCGAAAAGGAAGAAGTCGCACGGTGCCATATCAGGAGAACACGTGGAGTGGTTAATGGTTAAAATGTAATTTTTGATCAAATAACCGGTCACAAGCGTCCTTCGAATGTTGGATTCTGAGCAATTTCTGGTCGTTAGTCAAAAACAAACAAACCGTGCACACACCTTTCGTAAGCCCAAATGTTCAGTCAAATCGATGTTTTGGAGATGTTCAATCCATTTCCATGAATTTCAAAGACGATTTGTTCTCATTTTTGATGTTTTCACGCGCAGTTTCGATGGAATTTCCGGTGATCACGGATTTTGATTGGCCCACATGTTGATCGTCATTTATGTCCTCACGACCACTTTGAAAACGTTGAAACCACTCGTGCACTCTGCTACGAGATAAGCAATCATCGTCATAAACTTCTTTCGTCGACTGAAACGTTTCGATAAAAGTTTGACCAATTTTAAAACAAAATTTAATGTTGGCTCTTTGTTCGAAGCTCATTTTCGCACCGATAACACAAACATACTGACACTTAAAATGCAATAATTTCAATTTCGATGAAATGTCATGAAATTCTCACTTTGCAATTAGTAAAGATAGTAAATTCTAGTGCACCAGTCGACATATAGATGGCGCCGTCAGAGGTCGCCAGATTGAAAAAGTCCTGTTTACTTTGGAGCGCACCTTGTAGTGCACTACACCACGATAATCAACTGACCTTACTTTTCGATCATAGTGGTATTTCTAAAAGTGTAGAGTGTACAATACCCAAGCGAATTATATTCGGTATATTTCAAAATTGCGTATGTGTCATTCGCATTGTTCAATAATTTCTAACGACCTTACCTTTTACTATACATTTATATCTCCAAAATAAAAAATCGGTAAGATTTATACAGACTAAAATTATATTTCAAACAAATCCTTGGCCATCCGATTTACTGCATTTTCTGTCCGTTTTAAAATTCTTGCACGCAATGCTTGCAATACCTGGAATGGAAAGGTTTCAAAGAATTTATGAAAAAATTTCAAAAAATTTAATAACTATTATCCTGCAGGACACGACTGCGTATGTCGGTATGTGCGCGTTGCGCGGCATTCGGTTAGCGATTACCGCAACGTACAACCGCTCCATCAACGCGCCAACCGAAATATTTCCGTCCAATTAGTTTGGCCAACAATGGAATGTTAATGATACCCGGAGCAATAAACCAAACAAGCCGAGGGGGGGCGACCGCTAAAGTTACAATTATGTACATATGTATGTATACAAGCATGTAAATACCAATTCAGGCTTGTGGGACATTGGGAAAGCCGCCATAAAGGGGCGCATATAATAAGCAACAGCAAAAACGCAGAAACTATTCGCCACCGGCACAAGAGTCAACAATTTGCAATTTCCAACACAAATATGCGGCATATAGCTGCACAGTGAAACGTGCATACATACACACACACACAGTTGTGCAGTTGACGAACGTACCGACTTGTTGGCCGTCAAGCGAGTGCGTCCTTGCAACAAATTAGCAAGGGCGGCTAGTGGTTGACATGGCCGTGTTGAAAATATGACGTAAAAACAAATATTTGATTGCTGCCAACATTAAACAACAACACTAACAATAATCGGCAAAACCAACAGCTCCGACAACCGCCAGCAATGCGACTGTGGCACGCAAAAAATTGCAATGCAGCATAACGTGACACGGCGACAAGTTTTTGTTGTTGCTCCTACAGCGTGTTCGCCTTTACCTCGAGGCACATTGTAATCGTGCGGGCTCTTTGCTAAATTACGCGGCACATTCTGAACGCGTTAAATTACTCGTGTGGCAAGTTTTGAGTTTTTTCCCTTCGGGCCGGTGAGAAGAGCGCTTGTCGAGCTCGTAACAATACGAAACTGAGACATAACTAATAACAGCGTAAAGAGCGATTCTAATAAAACTATTTGTCCTAGCCATAATTTTAGTGGAACCAGTGTTTGGACGTTGCCTCACTGTTGTTCACTTCTTCCAGGCGCTCACGTGGACTTGTTGATAGTTGTTGTCTTTTATTGTTATTATTGTAGTGTTGCAATTGCTAATTGCACAACTTTGATCGTTGCAAGGCATTGACAATCATTTCTTCATCTTATCCTGTTGTTTTCTGACTCTCAGTCATTGCCACTTTTTGCTGCATCTTGTGTGTTGCTCTTAGCTGTGTAATGTTGTTTGTATTTCTGCTTTCTGCATTACTGTAATATTTGTGATATTTGCAATGGTAATTAAGCGATAATTTCTGTTCTTCCATATCTTCACATTCTCCAAGAAATTGCCATCGTTTAGTATTCACACGTTGCTGCCACATTTCTTTGGATGGAGTACATTGCTACAGCTAGTTAGGTATATTGTTCCAAAATGTGTTGGAAAGCTACTGTCTCTGAGCGTCATTTTGAATCTACATATGTCATACAAGTCGAACTTTCTGCCTGAAAAAGGTGCTTTTGCAGGGAGTTCCTCTTCATTACTTTAATGCGAAGTTAACCTCAACCGAAAGTTATCGTGTCTTGATGGAAGTTAATGATGAGCTCTCAAGCTCTATCGAAGGTTTCAAAAGTGGCTTAAAAGATATAGAAGTGATGGTTTTATCTTGAGCTGAGTGGCAAAAAATTTAAAGCTGAGTTTTCAGTTCAGTTATTTATTGATTTTAACAATTACCATATGTGCTCTAACATCCTTGCGGATATATATATTTTTAGTATAATATAGTTAGAATAAGTCTAAGGGTTTTTGACTGGTATCTTTGAATCACATCTATGTTGGATTTACTTGCTGTACACCAGATGTGAATGTCATAAGATCATACGGGTTTTACACGTACATACATTATTCCGGTGTGCCGTGCATATGTTTGAAATCAAATGATGGTTCGAAATAATCGATTGTCTTTCCAGCACTCGTAATAATCTTCGAAGAAATATTCTTACGAGTATTTTAGAGAATATTGTCAGTAGGCTTATGGGTCTATATCAAGATAATACATTTTCCGGCTTATTTAGCTTTAGGTTCGTTATAATTTAAGCAAATTTCCACTGTGTGAGGAAATGGGTTAATTTAAAGCTACTGTTAAAAATCAAGACCAAAATTAGTAAGCATTTCTAGAAAAGTTTTTGAATGTCAAAGCGTCGATATTATCATAACCTGGATACTTTAAATTTTTTAACTGTGAGTTTTTAGGCTGTACCTCTCCATTGGGAATGGTTATTCGAAGTATGATTCGACAACCTGAAGTTGACTGGTACCACAGTTAAGTACTACAATTAAATGTCTCAAAAGTATCTTTAAGATGGTTTGCAAAAGCGTAAGTTTTGTTTATGTTCGTTCTGCATCAAGTATTATTAAGATCTTTAATCGGAGCCTGTCTTATGGTAGGTCCTTGTTTTCCAGATATTATTCTCCTCGTCTTTGTTTGGTTAAATTTTTTTTAGATATTCTCTAATCAATTCTTCTCTAAGTTCCACTAACTAAGTTTTTAGTTCCTTCGTTGATTTATTAAGGGCTATTTGAATTCCTGCTGTTGTGCCAAATCCTTTGAATTCCCCCTTGTTCTTAATCATTTGAGAGATGTCATCAGAATATGGTTGTCGGTTTCTACGTATTCGAGAAGTTTTACCGCTACATTTGATTGAGACTAAGACAAGCTTCGTGTATTCGGTTAGTACTGCATCATTTTTAACTCTAGATGAGTTAATCTTCAAGTTGAGATCTATATTGGCTTCAAGTCGGGCTCGAAAAAAGTTTTATGTTGCATCTCTTAGTTAATATGCGCTGCTTCTGTCTGGGCTAAGATCGTAGTTGTTTATTACTTCGAGCAGATTAGTGTCCTAAATGAACAGCAAAATCGATCAGATCAGAGGTTCTTCTGGGATCTGTGGGCCTATAAGTCGGAAATTTCGAGAATTTTGGAATTAGTAAGACGAGATTCCCACCATGGATAGGTAGATACAGTGAGGTTATGACAATCCCTCCATTAATGCTAGTTATTTCAACGGAGGGCAACGGTATCGGTTCTAATATCTTACATTTTAAAGTTGACTTAACTATGGTTACAGATCCGCCATGTGCTTCACCATCAGCATAGTTGCAAGTAATGAGATTGTAACCATTAATTAAAAAAAAATTGTTAGTAAACTGAGTTTTGGATCCCATAAATATGTAAATCGATGCTGTTAGTTTTCAACTAAGGCCATTGGCCTTCCAAAGTGCCACCTTAAGGCTTCATTGCATAATTTTGAAACAGGAGAAGACATCATGGTTAATAAGATTGAGGTCAGTTGAATTCATTTGTAAATTAGCTCTTCTAGCTTTTGTTACCATACGTAGTCACTGAGTTCACGATGAGGACTCCTTTTACGAAATGACCAAATTATTGATCACAAAAAATATATTTTTGAAATTCGATTCGAAAATTCGTGAAATTTGTTGAGTAAAATAATTTGTATTAGTTAGTTTATATCATTCTCTACTCAAAATTATGCAACATTCAACATTTTGGACATTTTGATATTTCTTTTAACAAGATGTAAATAAAATATGTATATATCATTACACCTGAGTCCAATCGTTAGTGGCTTTAATGGTTATTACCCGGTGAAAGTCGTCCAAACGGTCCGAGAACGCAACAGTCCACAGGCAAGGTTTCGAGCCAGGTATTTTTTTGATTTTCACATTTGTATATTTATTTTCATCGTTTACATCAAGGTCAAGAAACAATGTTATTTTTCGTTATAACATATATTCGGTTGGACGTTGGGTTTCAAGTTAGGACAAATTCTAAGATCTTTTCATCATATGTAGTACTTTGCAAGGAATAAATTTAGTCTTGTACGATTTTCAAAGTCTAGAAAATCTAAGAATGCTATATGCTTGGGATGTAACTTGCACAATTTGAAATGTATAACAACCAAGAACTAATCAATAATTTGTGAAAATGTATTCTCTATCGACTTTAATCAATCGCTGACAGCTTACAAGCTAACTTGAGTTTTGCCGAATTTTTACATGTAGATTTAGTTCAGTAACAATAACAAAACAATTATCGACAATATATCTCACATTACATTAATTTCCTGTATTTTTTTGGGTTTTGTATAGGCTTTGATTTGCAGAGTTAAGATCAATGAAGCATGAGAATCGCTACTCAAAAAACTAAATCTAATTCATTATTGAACTAAATTATTTTCAGTTTAAGTGGCGATAACTCAAGGCGTTGATATTTAGCTGCTACATCTTTATAAATAAAAAGCACGTGTCAAGTTGTTTGTCCGCGATGGATTCCTAAACTACTGAACCAATTTTAGTAAGATTTAGCACACTGTGTTCAGTTCGAACTAATTTTGAAGAGAGAATAGTAGTAAAAACAATTTATAAATAAAAAATACAATGAAAGCTCTATATAGATTCTCTATTAAGCGGACATCTCCATTAACCATGCACATTGTTGATGTTTATTAAGTACAATCTACTAAGCGGGCAACTCTATTAATTGAACACAAATGCTGGTAACCAGACAATGAAATTTATTTGGAGGAACATATTCAAAATTAAATCTCAAGTACAGTCCCTTGGATTCTCATACCGACAAAAACGTTTTGACCTTTAGTAGTAACTAGAATTTTCACTGTTTTGAATAGTTTTTTATATGAATAATGGTATAAAATGTAGACCACATATGGCCGGATCCGCTAGTAGTCTATAAATATAACGCATATCAAAGTAAATTAGTAAAGTTTTCGAATATTAATCACTATGATCACAGCAGAACGCATTATTTATACACTATCCGGTATGGCTTTTACTGAATTAATTTCACCTGCATAAATTTGCGAAACTTTGCAAATGTACTTAGATCTTTGAGATTGAAAAGATCTCCCATCAATTTTGACTGACAAGCAATCTGATTGCAAAAAGAATTCCCGGGAACTGTCACTTGACAATCAAAAGTCCAACTCACTGTCACAGTTAAGTACTTGCGAGCCACACACAAAATTGCGCGCAAACACCGCTAGATAACTGCTGTTACGCGGGACTGTGCTGCAAGTGGCCGTATGTATTATTTATCATATGCCGATTGTTGACAAGCCAATTGAAGTCCTTTTCGCGAAGCAAACAAATGCTTATATAATGCCATGTACATGAATGCATGTGTATGTGTGCTCGCGAATTTGTGAGATAATCCGTAAAGGAATTTAAACAAGCTGCAATTTTTGTGAACTTGCACAGACTGTGGCATTGCTGTCAGCAACGATTCACAGGGACGACGGCGACGACAGCACGAATTGACAGACGCTTGTCAAGCGCATATCATCATCATCATTATTCAAGCGTCAAACTGTCAGAAGAGTAGCGATTGCTGTGCATACATATAAACACACACATGTAAAAGTGTGTGTGTGTGTAGCACATCCTTTTCCGCAAGGCTCAGGCAAATGACAGCCCAGACATGCAGAAATGCTGCCATGGCATGCAGTGGTGTACATATGTATTTGCTACGCACAGTGGAGTGACATATGCAGCAATGTATCGGCATATACCTTGCAACAATAACAGCAATAACCAAAATCTTAACGTAACAATATTAACGATTTACGTACGACAACTACTTTCGTTGCAAATTGCACGTATTTTGTTAGCAAGGACACACACACACACAAACAACAACAGCAAATCAAATGAAAGCCGCCAGTCACAGTCAGCCTGTCGGCCGGCAGCGTTTGCCTGGCGGCAACAGAACGTTAGCTGCATAATGAGACAATGTTGCCGGTGATGGATGAATCGTCCGCTGTGCGCTCTCCCCCGCCGGTTGTTTGTGATCGTCTTTTGGTCTGCAACCTTTTGATGGCCCTTGACAGGGCTCCATCAGTGTGACGAGTACGGCGACAATGTCATTCTTGGCCTTAAGCGCGTCCAATGCGGCGACAGCGGCAGCAACAGTATGTAATATGCAAGGCTAAATCCATCAAGAAACCGCACAAAATTTACATACAATACGCAATGTTGCACTGCAACGCATTATTGTTGCAATGCCAAAACAGAATCAGCTATCAAGCTGATGGTCTGATGGTCTGACAGTCCGACCGAGCTGCAAATCCAACTGAACTGAGTTGAAACCGTGCGCTGTCCGTCTATCTCTCAGGCTGGGGATAAGCAAGCAAGGCTCCAGTAAATCCAGCAACATAATGCATGAACAACTGCAAGTACAAACATATGTACATATGTATGTATGTATGTATGATTGTGATTGGTTTGCAAGCTGCCTAGCAACCTGGCTGCCTGGCTGAATGACTGACTATTTGATTGTGGGACGGCAGCTAGTAGCTACTTGGTGTACGCATAAAATGCGAACTGTAATTGATTGCATGACATTTTGAACGTTTGCCTGCCGGCTTGCCTTCCTGTTTTGCCAGCTCAAAGAGTCATACATTAAACCGACGGCCTGTTAGCCTGCTAGCCTGGCGGGCTTTCCGAAGCTCTCCACTATGCCGCTTTTGTTTCGGGCTGCCAATCCTGCCAACCGACAGCAGGCTGCATTGTTTGACTCGAAGATTGACAACATGTCGTTGTTGGTTGAAACGTTGATTGACATGAGTAATCAAGCGACCAAAATGTCAACATACTTATGTAGTATGTATGTACTATAAGCGAAAAGCAGAAGGTAAAGGGAAAACTAACCGAAACAATGAACATGCAAAATAATGAGACTGAAAAAAATGCAACTGAAATTAACAAATGGAAAAATCACCAAAATAACAGCAACGTTATCTTGAGAAAAAATCAGATCAATAATCAAAAAGAGTTGAAGGAAATTTCAGTATTTCATAAACGTAAGAAAATCGTTATATATTGCTAACGATGAAGCGGAAAGAACCCTAGTGCTTCTTAGCTACGAAAAAATAGTTTTCGTTTGAATTACATAATACAAGGTCTGTCGCAAAAGAAACAGGACTGTTAAAAAAAAAAAAACAACAAAAAATTAATATATTTCAAAAGTTATATTTTTTTATTCAAAGTAGTTTCCTTGTTCTTCGATACAGCGTTTAGCCCGGTCAATTAGCATTTCAAATGAATGTTTAAGGCCATTTTTCGGAAGGCTCTTGAGAATATCGGTCGTCGTCTTTTGGATGAAACCAGTGTCCTTTCATGGGCAAATGAAGTTTTTCAAATAAGTAAAAATAATAGAGTGTCATATCAGGTGAGTAGGGTGAGTGATTAATGGTTAATATGGAGCTTTTTTGTCAAAAAATCAGTGACAAGCGTCGACCGATGACACGACGCATTACCGTGCAACAGGCGTCAGGACCCTGCCTCACGGTATTGTGGTCGAGCACGACGAATGCGTGACAAAAGACGCTTCATAACATCAAGGTAAAACACAGTATTAATCGTTTGGCCAGGTGGGACGAACTTTCGGTGTACAATACCCTCGGAATCGTAAAATCAATTCAGCATTGTCTTTGTTTTTGACTTCAGAAGACTACTATTTTTCGGTGACTTCTGATCGTCACAGAGATCCTCACGACCTTCTTGGAATCGCTTAAACCACTCATGCACATTACTACGGGATAGGCACTGATCACCATAAACTTTTTTCATCATTTGAAATGTTTCAGTAAACGTTTCCCCAAGTTTAAAACCAAATTTAATATTTGCTCTTTGTTATAAATACATTTTACGACTGATGACCAAAATCTGCAGTCACTTTTTGATCGATAACAGCGATTGTAGTTATTCAATTGTCTTAAAATTTTTACGAAATGTCAACAAGAGTTCAAACTTTTTATTTCATAAACCCACCAATAGGAAGCGCCACCAGAAACAGTTTTATTTAAAAAGTTCTGTTTCTTTTGCGACAGACCTTGTATATGCAATAATCTAAAACTCCCTACTATTTTTTTATATTAAGAAGGAACATAAAAAGCCGCAGTGCGCAACTTGAATCCGCTAAACCTAACCTACTCCCAACTCAAGACTCTCCCATGGAACTACCGGTTCTCCTCTATAGTGCGGACTGACGGACGCTCAATCTGTCTCATTTTCGTCATTATGAATGCTGACGCTCCGCTAGCAGCTTTCCGTTCCTCAGTTGACTGATACATTATTGTAACTACCACTGAGTGTGGTTTTTAGTTCCTTCCCTTGTTTATATTTGAAAAGCGAGTACAATAAAATAGTACATGCTCAGAGTCTTCTTTATGTCGAACAGTTCGGACTAATGTCATTGTGGAATCTGTGAAGGTAGCTTCTAAAGCACCCATGTCCTCTAAGAATTTGAGTCAGATGGTAATCCAGGTCACGATGTCGCCTGAATATTCACAAGTGGATATCCGCTATAAGTCCTCTGTGTTTGCCGATCCTGGTTTAGGCGCTGATAGCTAATATAATCGCTTGAGTTCATCTCCCTGGTGTCAATGGGCGGCATACTGCCCAATACTTCAACAGCATCGGTTGATATACTTGTAGTGCGGAAAGAATATATTATACTAATTGCCGAAAATCTATATACTAGGCAACGCAATTATATAGCAAACCCCTTTATATCCACTGCTTGTATATAGTACATATTGGTGCTTTCTCTCCGCAGCCTCTATTGTCCATCACTTTTCATAGAGCATTATGAATTTTGATCCTTTACCGGAAGTTTACACCAAGTGTTCCTTATATTTTATGTTAGAATCTAATATAACTTCCAGATAAAGTAATGTCGCAATCCGCTATGCCAAGCTCTATTCGTTTTCCACCTTCCTGGTGTTTATGAGTAAAACTTCTGTTTTGTGTTTTGCCAGTTACAGACTCACAGAAGAAAATCGTTGGCGTAGACTATTTAACCAAAGCTACCACCATGAGATCTCCCGTATATACTTTTAGATTCCCGTCTGTTCGTTGTTGTCTTCTTAGCACCCTATCATACATGAGGCTCCATAATATTGAGCCTAATACTGAGCCTTGGGGTACTACTTTCGAGATAAAGTAGCTCTTGGTGCCTTCGTCCGTATCAAAAATCAGTTTTCTGTTCTTAAAATAACTCGTTCTAATGTTTATGAGGTATTCAGGGATATTTCTAGTAATCTGACGGCTTCCTGGCGGTACCTACCCCTAAAATAAGTAGATTTATTATATACCTTCCTACTTTATAAAAATTCGTTGACATAATGCCAAAAAGAATAAAGGTGATCGTACGTCCAGTCATTTTTGTTCGAGTTCCTAACAGCAAAAACAATAAAGCCAACTTCTTCTTCTTCTTTACTGGCGTAGACACCGCTTACGCGATTATAGCCGAGTCAACAACAGCGCGCCAGTCGTTTCTTCTCTTCGCTACGTGGCGCCAATTGGATATTCCAAGCGAGGCCAGGTCCTTCTCTACTTGGTCCTTCCAACGGAGTGGAGGTCTTCCTCTTCCTCTGCTTCCCGCGGCGGGTACTGCGTCGAATACTTTCAGAGCTGGAGTGTTTTCATCCATCCGGACAACATGACCTAGCCAGCGTAGCCGCTGTCTTTTAATTCGCTGAACTATGTCAATGTCGTCGTATATCTCGTACAGCTCATCGTTCTATCGAATGCGATATTCGCCGTGGCCAACGCGCAAAGGGCCATAAATCTTTCGCAGAACCTTTCTCTCGAAAACTCGCAACGTCAACTCATCGGTTGTTGTCATCGTCCAAGCCTCTGCACCATATAGGAGGACGGGAATTATGAGTGACTTATAGAGTTTGGTTTTTGTTTGTCGAGAGAGGACTTTGCTTCTCAATTGCCTACTTAGTCCGAAGTAGCACCTGTTGGCAAGAGTTATCCTGCGTTGGATTTCTAGGCTGACATTGTTGGTGGTGTTTACGCTGGTTCCAAGATAGACGAAATTATCTACAACTTCAAAGTTATGACTGTCAACAGTGACGTGAGTGCCAAGTCGCGAGTGCGACGACTGTTTGTTTGATGACAGGAGATATTTCGTCTTGCCCTCGTTCACTGCCAGACCCATTTCTTTTGCTTCCTTGTCCAGTCTGGAGAAAGCAGAACTAACGGCGCGGGTGTTGAGGCCGATGATATCAATATCATCGGCATACGCCAGCAGTTGTACACTCTTATAAAAGATGGTACCTTCTCTGTTAAGTTCTGCAGCTCGAACTATTTTCTCCAGAAGCAGGTTGAAAAAGTCGCACGATAGGGAATCGCCTTGTCTGAAACCTCGTTTGGTATCGAACGGCTCGGAGAGGTCCTTCCCGATTCTGACGGAGCTTTTTGTGTTGCTCAACGTCAGTTTACACAGCCGTATTAGTTTTGCGGGGATACCAAATTCAGACATCGCGGCATAAAGGCAGCTCCTTTTCGTGCTGTCGAAGGCAGCTTTGAAATCGACGAAGAGGTGGTGTGTGTCGATTCTCCTTTCACGGGTCTTTTCCAAGATTTGGCGCATCGTGAATATCTGGTCGGTTGTTGATTTACCAGGTCTAAAGCCACACTGATAAGGTCCAATCAGTTTGTTGACGGTGGGCTTTAATCTTTCACACAATACGCTCGACAGAACCTTATATGCGATATTGAGGAGGCTAATCCCACGGTAGTTGGCGCAGATTGTGGGGTCTCCTTTTTTGTGGATTGGGCATAGCACACTTAAATTCCAATCGTTGGGCATACTTTCGTCCGACCATATTTTGCAAAGAAGCTGATGCATGCACCTTATCAGCTCTTCGCCGCCGTGTTTGAATAGCTCGGCCGGCAATCCATCGGCCCCTGCCGCTTTGTTGTTTTTCAGGCGGGCAATTGCTATTCGAACTTCTTCATGGTCGGGCAATGGAACGTCTGCTCCATCGTCATCTCCTGGTGTTGTGCGTTCACTGCCATTCAGCAGGCTGGAGAAGTGTTCCCTCCATAATTTAAGTATGCTCTGGGCATCGGTAACTAGATCACCTTTGGGGGTTCTACAAGAGTATGCTCCGGTCTTGAAACCTTCTGTAAGCCGCCGCATCTTTTCGTAGAATTTTCGAGCATTACCCCTGTCGGCCAGCTTATCAAGCTCTTCGTACTCACGCATTTCGGCCTCTTTCTTTTTCTGTCTACAAATGCGTCTCGCTTCCCTCTTCAACTCTCGGTATCTATCCCATCCCGCACGTGTTGTGGTCGATCGTAACGTTGCGAGGTAGGCAGCCTGTTTTCTCTCCGCTGCGACACGGCACTCCTCGTCGTACCAGCTGTTCTTCTGCACTTTCCGAAAACCAATGGTTTCGGTTGCAGCTGTACGTAAGGAGTTTGAAATGCCGTCCCACAGTTCCCTTATACCGAGTTGTTGACGAGTGCTCTCAGAGAGCAGGAGTGCAAGCCGAGTAGAAAAACGTTCGGCTGTCTGTTGTGATTGCAGCTTCTCGACGTCGAACCATCCTTGTGTTTGTTGGCGTGCGTTTTTTGCTGCACAGAGGCGGGTGCGTATTTTGGCTGCAACAATATAGTGGTCCGAGTCGATGTTAGGACCTCGGAGCGCACGCACATCTAAAACACTGGAGACGTGTCTTCCGTCTATCACAACATGATCGATCTGGTTGGTGGTTTTTCGATCTGGAGACAGCCAGGTAGCTTGATGTATCTTCTTATGCTGGAATCTAGTGCTACAGATAACCATATTTCGGGCCCCGGCGAAGTCGATCAGCCTCAGCCCATTTGGGGATGTTTCCGCGTGGAGGCTGAATTTACCGACCGTAGTGCCAAAGATACCTTCTTTGCCCACCCTGGCATTGAAGTCGCCAAGCACGATTTTGACATCGTGGCGGGGGCATCTCTCATAAGTGCGCTCCAAGCACTCATAAAAGGCATCTTTGGTCACATCGTCCTTCTCTTCCGTCGGGGCGTGGGCGCAAATCAGCGATATGTTGAAGAACCTCGCTTTGATGCGAATTGTGGCTAGACGTTCATTCTCTGGAGTGAATGATAGTACTCGGCGACGGAGTCTCTCTCCCACCACGAATCCAACACCAAACTTGCGCTCCTTTATATGGCCACTGTAGTAAATGTCACAAGGACCTACTCGTCTCTGTCCTTGTCCCGTCCATCGCATTTCTTGGACGGCGGTGATGTCAGCCTTTATCTTTACGAGGACATCTACCAGCTGGGCAGCG